>QCXZ01000041.1:47855231-48455231 GCA_025024175.1 Rhyzopertha dominica
AGCTCAAAATACATCAGTATGCCGATTTTGAGCCAAAAATAATTTTCAGAACGAAAACGGCAAAAAGAGCAAAGGCTAACCCCTTTGTTGTTTTTTCACCTCGAAATTTCATGGTCTCCGATTACGCTAATTTATGTTCATTTACTAATGTGGACCTGCTGCATTTCGGAGTGGTGTCAGTTTTTCTCTAGCTGCAACGGTTCGTCTGAAAAAGTGACCTAGAGTAGAACTTTCAATTTACGAAAAATTAATTTCCCTCGTCCTAGCTCATTTCTGAATGCATTTTTGGAATCAGCAGCTCAAATACATCAGTATGCCGATTTTGAGCCAAAAATAATTTTCACCGAAAACGGCAAAAGAGCAAAGGCTAACCCCTTTGTTGTTTTTTCACCTCGAAATTTCATGGTCTCCGATTACGCTAATTTTATGTTCATTTACTAATGTGGACCTGCTGCATTTCGGAGTGGTGTCAGTTTTTTCTCTAGCTGCAACGGTTCGTCTGAAAAGTGACCTAGAGTAGAACTTTCAATTTACGAAAAATGTAATTTCCCGACGTCCTAGCTCATTTCTGAATGCATTTTTGGAATCAGCAGCTCAAAATACATCAGTATGCCGATTTTGAGCCAAAAATAATTTTCACCGAAAACGGCAAAAGAGCAAAGGCTAACCCCTTTGTTGTTTTTTCACCTCGGAAATTTCATGGTCTCCGATTACGCTAATTTTATGTTCATTTACTAATGTGGACCTGCTGCATTTCGGAGTGGTGTCAGTTTTTCTCTAGCTGCAACGGTTCGTCTGAAAAGTGACCTAGAGTAGAACTTTCAATTTACGAAAAATTAATTTCCCGACGTCCTAGCTCATTTCTGAATGCATTTTTGGAATCAGCAGCTCAAAATACATCAGTATGCCGATTTTGAGCCAAAAATAATTTTCACCGAAAACGGCAAAAGAGCAAAGGCTAACCCCTTTGTTGTTTTTTCACCTCGAAATTTCATGGTCTCCGATTACGCTGATTTTATGTTCATTTTACTAATGTGGACCTGCTACATTTCGGAGTGGTGTCAGTTTTTCTCTAGCTGCAACGGTTCGTCTGAAAAGTGACCTAGAGTAGAACTTTCAATTTACGAAAAATTAATTTCCCGACGTCCTAGCTCATTTCTGAATGCATTTTTGGAATCAGCAGCTCAAAATACATCAGTATGCCGATTTTGAGCCAAAAATAATTTTCACCGAAAACGGCAAAAGAGCAAAGGCTAACCCCTTTGTTGTTTTTTCACCTCGAAATTTCATGGTCTCCGATTACGCTAATTTTATGTTCATTTACTAATGTGGACCTGCTGCATTTCGGAGTGGTGTCAGTTTTTCTCTAGCTGCAACGGTTCGTCTGAAAAGTGACCTAAAGTAGAACTTTCAATTTACGAAAAAATTAATTTCCCGACGTCCTAGCTCATTTCTGAATGCATTTTTGGAATCAGCAGCTCAAAATACATCAGTATGCCGATTTTGAGCCAAAAATAATTTTCACCGAAGACGGCAAAAGAGCAAAGGCTAACAACCCCTTTGTTGTTTTTTCAGCTCGAAATTTCATGGTCTCCGATTACGCTAATTTTATGTTCATTTACTAATCTGGACCTGCTGCATTTCGGAGTGGTGTCAGTTTTTCTCTAGCTGCAACGGTTCGTCTGAAAAGTGACCTAGAGTAGAACTTTCAATTTACGAAAAATTAATTTCCCTACGTCCTAGGTCATTTCTGAATGCATTTTTGGAATCAGCAGCTCAAAATACATCAGTATGCCGATTTTGAGCCAAAAATATTTTTCACCGAAAACGGCAAAAGAGCAAAGGCTAACCCCTTTGTTGTTTTTTCACCTCGAAATTTCATGGTCTCCGATTACGCTAATTTTATGTTCATTTACTAATGTGGARCTGCTGCATTTCGGAGTGGTGTCAGTTTTTCTCTAGCTGCAACGGTTCGTCTGAAAAGTGACCTAGAGTAGAACTTGCAATTTACGAAAAATTAATTTCCCGACGTCCTAGCTCATTTCTGAATGCATTTTTGGAATCAGCAGCGCAAAATACATCAGTATGCCGAATTTGAGCCAAAAATAATTTTCACCGAAAACGGCAAAAGAGCAAAGSCTAACCCCTTTGTTGATTTTTCACCTCGAAATTTCATGGTCTCCGATTACGCTAATTTTATGTTCATTTACTAATGTGGACCTGCTGCATTTCGGAGTGGTGTCAGTTTTTTCTCTAGCTGCAACGGTTCGTCTGAAAAGTGACCTAGAGTAGAACTTTCAATTTACGAAAAATTAATTTCCCGACGTCCTAGCTCATTTCTGAATGCATTTTTGGAATCAGCAGCTCAAAATACATCAGTATGCCGATTTTGAGCCAAAAATATTTTTCACCGAAAACGGCAAAAGAGCAATGGCTAACCCCTTTGTTGTTTTTTCACCTCGAAATTTCATGGTCTCCGATTACGCTAATTTTATGTTCATTTACTAATGTGGACCTGCTGCATTTCGGAGTGGTGTCAGTTTTTTCTCTAGCTGCAACGGTTCGTCTGAAAAGTGACCTAGAGTAGAACTTTCAGTTTACGAAAAATTAATTTCCCGACGTCCTAGCTCATTTCTGAATGCATTTTTGGAATCAGCAGCTCAAAATACATCAGTATGCCGATTTTGAGCCAAAAATAATTTTCACCGAAAACGGCAAAAGAGCAAAGGCTAACCCCTTTGTTGTTTTTTCACCTCGAAATTTCATGGTCTCCGATTACGCTAATTTTATGTTCTTTTACTAATGTGGACCTGCTGCATTTCGGAGTGGTGTCAGTTTTTCTCTAGCTGCAACGGTTCGTCTGAAAAGTGACCTAGAGTAGAACTTTCAGTTTACGAAAAATTAATTTCCCGACGTCCTAGCTCATTTCTGAATGCATTTTTGGAATCAGCAGCTCAAAATACATCAGTATGCCGATTTTGAGCCAAATATAATTTTCACCGAAAACGGCAAAAGAGCAAAGGCTAACCCCTTTGTTGTTTTTTCACCTCGAAATTTCATGGTCTCCGATTACGCTAATTTTATGTTTATTTACTAATGTGGACCTGCTGCATTTCGGAGTGGTGTCAGTTTTTCTCTAGCTGCAACGGTTCGTCTGAAAAGTGACCTAAAGTAGAACTTTCAATTTACGAAAAATTAATTTCCCGACGTCCTAGCTCATTTCTGAATGCATTTTTGGAATCAGCAGCTCAAAATACATCAGTATGCCGATTTTGAGCCAAATATAATTTTCACCGAAAACGGCAAAAGAGCAAACCCCTTTGTTGTTTTTTCAGCTCGAAATTTCATGGTCTCCGATTACGCTAATTTTATGTTCATTTACTAATGTGGACCTGCTGCATTTCGGAGTGGTGTCAGTTTTTCTCTAGCTGCAACGGTTCGTCTGGAAAGTGACCTAGAGTAGAACTTTCAGTTTACGAAAAATTAATTTCCCGACGTCCTAGCTCATTTCTGAATGCATTTTTGGAATCAGCAGCTCAAAATACATCAGTATGCCGATTTTGAGCCAAAAATAATTTTCACCGAAAACGGCAAAAGAGCAAAGGCTAACCCCTTTGTTGTTTTTTCACCTCGAAATTTCATGGTCTCCGATTACGCTAATTTTATATTCATTTACTAATGTGGACCTGCTGCATTTCGGAGTGGTGTCAGTTTTTCTCTAGCTGCAACGGTTCGTCTGAAAAGTGACCTAAAGTAGAACTTTCAATTTACGAAAAATTAATTTCCCTACGTCCTAGCTCATTTCTGAATGCATTTTTGGAATCAGCAGCTCAAAATACATCAGTATGCCGATTTTGAGCCAAAAATAATTTTCACCGAAAACGGCAAAAGAGCAAACCCCTTTGTTGTTTTTTCAGCTCGAAATTTCATGGTCTCCGATTACGCTAATTTTATGTTCATTTACTAATGTGGACCTGCTGCATTTCGGAGTGGTGTCAGTTTTTCTCTAGCTGCAACGGTTCGTCTGAAAAGTGACCTAGAGTAGAACTTTCAATTTACAAAAAATTAATTTCCCGACGTTCTAGCTCATTTCTGAATGCATTTTTGGAATCAGCAGCTCAAAATACATCAGTATGCCGATTTTGAGCCAAAAATAATTTTCACCGAAAACGGCAAAAGAGCAAAGGCTAACCCCTTTGTTGTTTTTTCACCTCGAAATTTCATGGTCTCCGATTACGCTAATTTTATGTTCATTTACTAATGTGGACCTGCTGCATTTCGGAGTGGTGTCAGTTTTTCTCTAGCTGCAATGGTTCGTCTGAAAAGTGACCTAGAGTAGAACTTTCAATTTACGAAAAACTAATTTCCCGACGTCCTAGCTCATTTCTGAATGCATTTTTGGAATCAGCAGCTCAAAATACATCAGTATGCCGATTTTGAGCCAAAAATAATTTTCACCGAAAACGACAAAAGAGCAAAGGCTAACAACCCCTTTGTAGTTTTTTCACATTGAAACTTGATGGTCTCCGATTACGCTAATTTTATGTTCATTTACTAATGTGGACCTGCTGCATTTCGGAGTGGTGTCAGTTTTTCTCTAGCTGCAATGGTTCGTCTGAAAAGTGACCTAGAGTAGAACTTTCAATTTACGAAAAATTAATTTCCCGACGTCCTAGCTCATTTCTGAATGCATTTTTGGAATCAGCAGCTCAAAATACATCAGTATGCCGATTTTGAGCCAAAAATATATTTCACCGAAAACGGCAAAAGAGCAAAGGCTAACCCCTTTGTTGTTTTTTCACCCCGAAATTTCATGGTCTCCGATTACGCTAATTTTATGTTCATTTACTAATGTGGACCTGCTGCATTTCGGAGTGGTGTCAGTTTTTCTCTAGCTGCAACGGTTCGTCTGAAAAGTGACCTAGAGTAGAACTTTCAGTTTACGAAAAATTAATTTCCCGACGTCCTAGCTCATTTCTGAATGCATTTTTAGAATCAGCAGCTCAAAATACATCAGTATGCCGATTTTGAGCCAAAAATAATTTTCACCGAAGACGGCAAAAGAGCAAAGGCTAACCCCTTTGTTGTTTTTTCACCTCGAAATTTCATGGTCTCCGATTACGCTAATTTTATGTTCATTTACTAATGTGGACCTGCTGCATTTCGGAGTGGTGTCAGTTTTTCTCTAGCTGCAACGGTTCGTCTGAAAAGTGACCTAGAGTAGAACTTTCAATTTACGAAAAATTAATTTCCCMACGTCCTAGCTCATTTCTGAATGCATTTTTGGAATCAGCAGCTCAAAATACATCAGTATGCCGATTTTGAGCCAAAAATATTTTTCACCGAAAACGGCAAAAGAGCAAAGGCTAACCCCTTTGTTGTTTTTTCACATTGAAACGTGATGGTCTCCGATTACGCTAATTTTATGTTCATTTACTAATGTGGACCTGCTGCATTTCGGAGTGGTGTCATTTTTTCTCTAGTTGCAACGGTTCGTCTGAAAAGTGACCTAGAGTAGAACTTTCAATTTACGAAAAATTAATTTCCCGACGTCCTAGCTCATTTCTGAATGCATTTTTGGAATCAGCAGCTCAAAATACATCAGCATGCCGATTTTGAGCCAAAAATAATTTTCACCGAAAACGGCAAAGGAGCAAAGGCTAACCCCTTTGTAGTTTTTTCACATTGAAACTTGATGGTCTCCGATTACGCTAATTTTATGTTCATTTACTAATGTGGACCTGCTGCATTTCGGAGTGGTGTCAGTTTTTCTCTAGCTGCAACCTAGAGTACCTAGAGTAGAAGAGTCAATTTGCGAAAAATAAATTTCTGGAGGTCCTAGCTCATTTCTGACTGCATTTTTGGAATCTGCAGCTCAAAATACATCTGTATGCCGATTTTAAGCTAAATCTATTTTCTGTCGAAATCACAAAACATCCAAGGCTAACCCCTTTGACCTTAAAAATTTTTTCGTCATTGATCCAGCTAGATTCAAGTATACTTACTAATTTGGACCTCCTGATTTTCTAAATGGTCTTAGTTGTTCCCTAGCTAAAACGGTTCGCCGGGAAAGTGTCCTAAATTAGGCCGCCCTCAGTCCTATAGTAGAGAATGATAAAGAAACGCTTAATTAGAGCAGGTCTAATAACAAATAATATACATAACTTTAAATTTAGTTATGAATCCTAAAATATTTTTTATTGCATGTTTATGCTTCATTATATTAAACAAATAACTAAAGATTTTGCTTCAAATTATTGCCTGACACAATCACAGCTCAACTCTGACGAGTTACATTTTTATTAGTTTTCTTTCGTCCTTTTTTTGTTTTGCTATAAGGTGGCCACCCTGTCTGTAAACCACCGAAACTCTATAAGGGCTATCTGTTAAGACTTATTTAGCGCTTGTACAAACTAATTTATTGTCGGTTCTAAAAACACCTTTAACTAGGAGGCTGTTATCTCCTATCAAATTAGTTAATTAATTTTTAAGCTGGTACGGAATATATGCTTTATGGTTAAAAATTTACAGTTGGCAAAAGTGATTAATAAAAGTAACGACAAGTGACGTTTGTAACTTCACTGACATTGACGTCTGACTTGTCAAGCACTATCGAATATGACGTGTTGACGTGTATGTCGCGGACGTATAATGTGGACCACCAGCTTTGGCGTTCCCGCCAAACATTTTAGCTGCCAAAACGTGTTGCCGCGGGGTAGTTCAGTAGTTGTCCAAAAGATGGTCTCAAATCGTTAGTGAGGTTTTTCTTGCCTCACTAGATCGAAATTCGCAACTTCAAAACTGATAACGTTAGTGACAGTGCGCCTTTTCCTGCTGACGACAGTTATGTGTCAAGTGCAAATGCGTGGCAGTATGTGGTGGGACGTGAATGCGAAGCCAGAACGGAAGTTTTACACAAATTTCCGATAATAATTCACAAAGATTGCTGCAATGGGTAAGAGCAACTGGCGATCCAGAAATTGAAAAAATGAATAAACAGGAGGATAATAAATCATAAATAATAAACCAAGAGGATTGTCGAAAACATTTTTCATCGACTTATCGAACTGCAAACAATAGATTATCATTCACGGCTATTTCTACCTTATTTTTACCTTGTAAGTACATATTTAAGAAGTTGCAGTTATTCCTACTCATGAGATTATCGTAGCTACACTTAGTCTTGAGGAGATTCATACAATTCTTCCTACACATGAGGAAGATTCCAAAAATCTTCCAGGTCCTTCATCAGCATTTTCGCAACCTACTTTAAGACTGGCTAGTCCAGCAAAAAGTTGTAAGCAAAAACTAATAATTTGTTTTTCATTTTTGTCTTAACTGATTCCGTTCAAGGTGACACTCATATCCATCCATCATCTTCGAAGGAAAGACAGCCTCAAACAAGGAAAGAGTCAGTAAGCTATTTATGTCCTCGAAAAAACAATAACACCCATTAAAAAAAGTGAGTATATATTTTATATGTAAATATTACACAATAATTACACAAATAAACACAATTATTTATTTTTTTTAAATAAAAATTTACTTATATAGCATATATTAACATTTGTTTATAGTATATAATAGTTACTTGATTTAATATATAATTGGACATTTACAGAAACTTTTGGGCATGGAACATCGTACTAAACTGAAAGCTAAAAAGTTTTACGAAAACGTACTTGATTTAAAAAGGCAAGTAAGAATAATTAATATTCGGAATGTAAATTTAGAGTCGTTTGCATTTTACTGAGAAATACATCAAGGATGGTTTTTGGCAAGAACACAATTTGAATGAAGTAGTGAAGAATTTTTTCGGTCACAGATTAGATATATTGGAAAACAAAAATACCATAGACCTATACAGTGTAAGACAAAAATTTTTGCTCTAGCTTTATTTATTCAAAATCCGAAAACATACAGATATCTATCGAAATTATTTTACTTACCAAGTAGCGAAATGCTTCAGAAGATTATTCGTCATATCCCAATCAAAACTGGAATCTGCAAAGCCTTCCTTGAATATATGCGGTTTCGTATTTCACAAATTAAAGATCCAGCGTACAAGTACTGTATTTTAATTTTTGATAAAATGTCTACAGCCTGGACTTTATTTTTCGAAATATGAGGATATGGTATGTGACTATGTAGATAATAGTTTTGATAGAAAGAATGACGTAGCTGATCGTATATTAGTGTGGATGTTACAGATTGTATCACAAGAGAATACTTGGAAACAATCACTTGGATATAGATTTTGCAAATCAATTTCAACTTCATAAGACATTGCTGAGACAGTTTAAAAATATTGTGTGTCAGGTGCATGAGAAAGGATTTGTGATAGTAGCTAGCATATGTGATGAGGGTGCAACAAACATGAAATCAATTAGACACTTAATTACAGATAGCAAAAGAGATGCTTTTCACAGTGGAATAGAGCCTTATGCCTTATGCCTGCAAAACCCAATAAAATATCGGATATGCTCATTTACAATGAATTCAGGCAATAATTATCTTTTGTGATCACCATAATATTATTTATTTCTTTATTTTATTTTTATTTTTTTATTATTTATTTATTTTTATTATTATATGCCTTTATTTCATTTAGTTAAGGGGGCGGCCACGAGAGGTGCTAAGTACTGTTCCGAACGCAAGCATTGTGGGTTGCCTTCTAAGATGTTCTGTGGTCAAGTGGTCAAGTACTCATCACATGCTGCTTATTGTTGTACATATATTGTATTATCTTCATTTCGTTTTATCATACACATGTAGGTACTCTGTAACATCTTTATTCTGATGGACAAATTTCGAATTTCACTTTTGTATTAAATACATAGTTTATCTACTTAGTAAGTTGATGAAAGGTTGTAATAAAATTTCTTTCAGACAGCTATGTTTGTAGTCAGTAATATGAGCGAATGTATTATTTCACAAGTTTTGTTACCTCTAGTAGCAGTGATAAATATTAAATACTAAATGGGTCAGTATGAAATGTAAATGAACAAGTCAATTACATGGGTATAAAGTTTCAGAAATTTGTCCCATTTATTTTCAAGTGCCATGAATACAACTTAAATAGATATAAAATTTTAACAGACCTTTTGCAGCCGGCAATTCTAGTAATCATTGCATACAGCATAATATACGGCTATTTAACATAATGTCAGAGATGTATATGTACCTTAAGATGGTGTACCTATATATAAACATATTAAAGCTGTGGAAAAAGACAAGGATAAGTTATGTCCTTATAAGTATAAGGACATAACAAGCTTATTGTATTAGTTAGGTAAATCTGTAATATTTGTCAAATACAATACAAAATTTTGTTTAAAGTTGTCTGACAATTTATGTTGGTGATTAGCTTTGACGAAGATTACAGGTGTAATTAAAAATTGCTTTACTTTTTTGTTTCTTCAATAGTGTTTAAAAAGAAACAATAAACTTATAATAAACTGAAGACTATGACCACTAAATATTTTTTTCAGTTGTACTTCGCATGTTTCAACAGTGAACTGGACTGTTAGCTACAGCCTAATAAGAGTCTACGTCAAAATTAGGCTGACAACAAAGAGAATTATTGAGTAGTCCCAACTATCTGGAAATCCAGCTATACAATATCGTGCCAAATGAAATAAAAAAGATAAATGTAAGAAGTTTAAAAATTGTATGAAAGCTTTAATGATAGATAATGTGTTTTACTCTATTGTGGAATATAAAGACTTTTTACTTTTAGATCAGCAAAAATGTTTGTTAATTGAGTGATAGAATATAATAAATGTCAATGTGGATGTAATTTTGTATTGTGATATATGTATTCATTGATGGCATTGTGACGTGTCCTGCAAAATGTATTATAATTTTCTTTGGACGAATAAAAATCTAATCTATTGGTGTATCAAGGGTGTAAAACCCGATATTTGCTGTTTTTGTAATAATTACTACATTTGGTAACTTTTTCGTTCATTCTCTATAAATATCTATATTATATATATATGTATAGTAAAGTTGACCATTTTTTTAAGTTAATTATGTATTCATTTTTTGTAACAAATTAACATGCTCTTAATGGTAATACGCAAAACCACGTATGCTGTAAAACTAAACAAACATGTCTTTGTGGGCCGCCGATCGCCTCGTGTGTTTAAATGAGGATAAACTCAAAACGGCAATAATAACAAGCACAGCAGAATGACGATTTACATGATCTAATCCAATGACAGTATATCCAATATTTACTTAATAATTAATTGTAAATTTTAAAATACATTATTGTAAATTAGAATGTCTAGCAGTCTGACACGAAGGTAAAAGATAGGTATTTTTTTGCAAAATGAGAACAGTTTTGTTAAATCATTAGACAAAGATACCCCATTTAAAAAAATTATTCTTACCCATACAAATTAACTCAATTGTTTTCAGTTACCTAAAAATTATAGATATTTCCAGTAAAATCTGCAACAGAATTCCTAATGGTTAACTGTGGAGGTACCTGCGTGATGAATTTTCAGTAAAAAAAAAAACGACTAACAGCTGCTGAATTTAATTATATTGCAAAAGAAATACCACGGTACCTTCTTACACAGATTCGGTATCTGATGCCGTGCCTATTTCTACTGTGCTCGTTCTTTGCATCACTTTCAGTCAGGTAGTAAACTAGATTAGGAAGGTATGAAAAAAGGTCAAAATTTGGTGTTTGGCGTTAAGCAGTCTGCATCCCAATAACAGGTTTTCCACGTCTGCAAGCGCCCTTAGAACCAAGAACCTTATGATTTTGGTGCTCTGAGATTCGCCTCCAACCATGTACCATTTGCTTGTCATGTTCAAGCTTCCTGGAACCATAACTGACAATAACAATAACTTGGCTACCATGTCCTCCTGTTCATTCTAGCTTTGAGTGAAGAAATTTCTTCACTCAACGGTTCTACTAGCAATGGGCCGATTTCTATTCTTAGTATCAAGATAATATAAATCCCACAACCAAAATCCAAACCAATTACCTACCTACTCTGTTCAGTACATCTAGTAGAATTAAGGCAATAAGCTACTGTACAAGTGCACGGCGGTATTATTGTATTTGGTGATAATCAATGTAATTGTTATTTGTATTTCGCAATAATTACAATATGACATGTCACGGTGACAGTTACAAAATGGATCCACGGAGTAAAATGCATGGTCAGATGATAATTTCAATCAAATCAAGCGCGCCATGAAAAACCTCACTAAAGTTCCAAGTGACATCTGTTGGTTTTTAAACAAATTAAGCGGTATCGACAGATTTGGCAGCCAGTTGTCATGGCAAGCTGTTCCTCCACAATTAACCTCCGCGTGTATGTTGTCTTGTTGTCCCTTCAAAGGTTTTCGTTAATTTATTAAAACTCTAGTTTAAGCAATTGTGCATAGTTTATATTAATTGTTCAGAAAGTTGTACGATTAGTGCGTTTTATGTTGGAAGTGCATTAAAAACAACCATTCTGTAGCATATGTTTTACAAAAATTATAGGCATAACTATGTGCTTGTGAGCAATTAATGATAATGCAATGCCTGCTAGAAGACGACGTACTAATTCTGAGACTGAACAACTTCTTTCGGTAGGCTCGCAGAGCTACGAAGGAAGCACCTTCCCAAATAATGTTTCTGACGACTACTATTTAGATGATCACGTCACTGATTACACAGATATCGAACCAATAATGACGGCAAGGGACAGAACGACAGAATTTATCAATACAATTCAGACACTGCAAGGGCGCAACATTGCTAGGGCGGTTGCCGTGAAAGATCCTAGAAGATCGAAAGTCATACAGAGCCATTCGGAGTTCATGCTGGTAGCAAAGAACGTGGGGAAAAACATAGCTAGTACATTTACGAAATTAGAGAAGCTGACATTATGTAAGTGACTTGATAATCCCATTAAATAGTGTGTGTAAGCGTTTTCTTGTAGTGGCCAAAAGGAAATCTCTGTTTGACGATCGTACAGCAGAAATACAGGAGTTGACCTACATAATTAAGGGAGACTTGAGCAGTTTAAATCAACAGATAGCTTATTTACAGGACATTGCCAAGAAACAAAAACATGGTGTTAGCGGGAAGCATTTACAATCACATTCGAGTAGTGTTGTGTTAGCGTTGCAATCTAAATTAGCTACAATGTCAACGGACTTTAAACACATTCTAGAGGTTAGAACGGAAAATCTAAAACAGCAGAAAAACAGGCGAGAGCAGTTTTCACAAAGTCTTTTACCGGTTTCTGCAGTGAAGAATGGGCCTCAAGGTAAGTTCATGTTTGAATTGAGGATTATTTCATTTGGGTTAGGAATTTGTTTCAAACACCTTGTTTTAAAGCAGATCAGTTTAAAGTATATGTGATGTCCAACAAAAACTGATAGAAGTAGGTACTTGTAAAAATAAAAATTAGAAGGTTTTTCATATTACTAAATTCCTTTTAAAGTCAGAGAAATCTGGATGATGAATGAATAATGGTATTGAAACGGTTCCTTTACAACCACCAGAAGAGTTTGTGCACATTATTTTGCAGTGTAGTCATTAAATTTTCGATTTTTTTAAATAACAACCTGTTAGTAATAAAAATATATACAAAAGTCAACAGTATAATTCCTATCTGCATTTCCATGATACAAATTTGGTATTGTCAATGTAAATAAACTAATTTTTTGTCCATTTGTCAGTACTTATTCATTGCTTATGACCATCAATAGATGGTGCTAACCGGATGGGGTATTTGGGAAGTGTTGAAGTAATTTAACGGCAATGTTGGAATTAGTTAGCATCACAACTTTCAAAACCCTTCCAATTTTCCCACATTTCTATATAAGCCCTGTATTTTTTTTTAATTTTAGGAAGCTTGTTACTTCAAGAGCAAGACCAAGTCAGTATAAACCTAGAAAACTCACCTTTGATTCCCCGCTCCAGCCAATTGCAAGCCAGCCTAAWGTATGACGACACTGACAATWACTTGCAGAGCCGTGCGGAGACTATGCAAAATATCGAATCCACGATAGTAGAGTTGGGTGGGATATTCCAGCAGTTGGCGCACATGGTTAAGGAGCAGGAGGAAATGGTCGATAGGATAGACGCCAACGTCCAAGATGCCGAATTGAATATTGAAGCAGCTCACGCCCAGATATTGAAGTACTTTCGTTCGGTCAGCTCCAACAGGTGGTTGATGATAAAAATCTTTGGCGTGCTCATGTTTTTCTTCATATTTTTCGTTGTATTTTTAGCGTAAGGGGTTTTGTAATATGTCTAATTTGTAAATAAAAGTTACTCACAGTTTAAATTTTCTTGAAAAAGTTCCAAATATCTTAATAGAATCTGGCCGAACCACTGCCAAGTTGGGCATAAGCTAGATCTGGTAATCAAAATGACTTGCAAGGAAGTAGAGTTATGAGGTTCAGCTGTTAAGTATTCAATTTTTGAGCTTTTAGTTTTCAAGGTTTGAGTTGTTGGGCTTTAGTTTTTGTGCTTATACAGGGTCCACCATTGGTTATTGGTTAAACATCGGTAAAAAATTAAGTTATTTGCAAAATATTTTTTACCATCCATGTTCAAGAAGCTGTAATTCAATAACAAGGGTGCAGATCTCAAAATGCAAAATAAATTTTCTTCATATGCATAGAATACACCCTAGAAGTAGCATCCTATATTTTAGTGAAACTTTTAGATCGTGAAATGTGGTTTTTGCCATTCAATAGTAGATGAAACCAAACGTTTTTGAAGTATTTTGCCCCTAATTTGTGATTTACAGAAAATATTTAGTGGTATGCTTAAACCGGAAGGTATACTTTTTTTATTTACAAGTGAAAACAGCTTTTTATTCTCTTTCAATATTAGGATTCTTAAATAATGAATTACCAGAAACTGTTCCTGAAAACAACAATTTCATGTAGTATCAGCATGATGGTACTTGTCTTTATGCTAGAAATGTGCAAAAAATTTAAATTATCCATTTCCTCATCAGATCAGCCCACATCAAGTCATTAGATTAGCCTGCAAGATCACCAGACCTTACCATCAATGACTTTTTAGTGGGGTTTTGTTAAAAATGTTGTATCTGAAGAACCTTCTAAGAGACAATGCAAATCACTGTGGCAAAGATTTGAGAAGTGTCTGGAACTAAATGGACAGAATTTTGAACATCTTTTTAATTTTGTTACTGCTTCTTTTTGAATGTTTATTTATAATAGCCTTAGTTTGTTGAAATGAGTATGATTAACAGACACTAAAATAAAATCCATTTGTTTATATAACAGATCCACAAAGAGCACGTCATTTTCACTAAGTAATTAAAAATTCCATTTAAAATAAAGGTGCGGTGCAGCAAAATGGAACACCCTATAGAAATAACAGTATTTAATTTGTAGCGCMTTACAAATAAGACTGTTCTTTGTACTTTTTCCCTACTATAAAMAATAAAGCCCTTCAGAAGAATTTACCATTATTTTTTTGTAACTTTAAAGCGGATGTTTACTTCTTGCTATCTAACTTGGGTCACTTACTTTCGACTTTCTCAGCTCCTTGCCACCACCCACATGCACTGAATAAAAAACGTACTCCACATGAACGAATAGTGTATTTTTTTAGCATTAATTACAAAACAACAAAAGAAAAATAAACGAAACGACTATCACAACTAAAGATCTTACAAAAAGAGAATTTTTAACAATACTTACAACTGCTTCTTCTTGTCTTCGTCGCTTGATGACGTACTAGTACTACTAACATTTGGTTTGTCTGCCTTCGTAGGAATCTTGTGGTTAAACGGTTTACCTAACTTACTATAAATTTCACTAACCCTAATTACCGCCGTTCTGTTCAAGTAATTTATGTTAACTTCTTTAATGGCATTTTCAAAAGTGTTAACCACTTCTTCATTGTTCTCCTTTAAGGACAGTATATCTAAGAGGCAGCTGTATGCATTGCCGAGGGCACCCTCAGTGATATTGGCTTGTTTTAGGTGCTCAATGAGTTTTCGTGCTAGCTGTTCGTCTTTGGAAGATCTGGCACGCTGCAGCACCCGTTGGAACATGATACGAGGTGCTCCTTGGATGTGATCCTTCCATATCTGTTCGGCTTTGGCGTCGTTCCCTTCGATGAAGTAGTGAGCCCAGATGACATTCATTGGGGCGATTATGCCTCGCTTTAAGTATTTCTTCGCTATTTCCTCCACTGAAAATCAAAAAAAATGTAATTTATATGTATAATTCTGGCAAGTGTGAAAACTCAATGCAAATCTCCTCCAATAAAGCTCTTATGTTTGTTGATTAAGTTGAATAAATGATGCACCATTGTATTCATCATTTTCATGGCCATGAAAACTATTAAGTGCTTTCTCAAGGCTTCCTTTTTTAAGAAAAAAAGAATGAAACCCATATCACTGTCGGGACAACTTATGATAAAATACATCTTTGGGTATAAACAGCTCAGAGAGAAAAAGGTCAAATGCGTTTTTACTGCTTGTCAGGAGAAACAATTTTTAAGGTTGGGAACTTTCGTCGTGAGGTCGAGCCACATGCTATGCCCTTTTGTATAATCGACATGTATTTTATTTTGTGAAATATAAAAAAATATACATTAATTTTTATTTCATTAAAATTTTAATGATATTTTAAAATTATAAATTATATTACTAGACACAGCTTTAGTAATTTATGTGCACGAATACAATATTGCTTTCTTTATTTGATATGGAAACCTCTTACACAATTGTGGCCACTTTATGACGATGCTTATTTGCCATGGTGGCTTTACGAACTTCAAAGCAAAATTAGTAGTAACCTAATTTTTAAGTCGATATCTTAGTAGGCGGACATTATTTTTAAAAAAGTTATACCGTAAAATAATGTTATTTTTGCTCCCGCTTTTTAGATTCCAAGAGGTTGCCCACACAATGCGGAACACCCTGTATACATTTTAGGTCAAAGTTAGTCTACCATGTATTTAAGATTCACATGTCTACTTCCAATTTATGGGTGTATCTAAGATACAACCACTCAAAACTTTTTAATCATCTTTTCAGACGATTTTTCAATTGCTTTTTTGTAAAAACCACAAAATTCTTCTCAAAAAGTCATTCAACTTACCCATTTAAACCACTAGTCTACGACATCAAATTAAATTAATTATTTAACATTAGACATCCCAAGAACAAATGACTGTAGGATAGTGGTACCTTACTACTTTTTTGTTTAATTTGATGCCTTGAATAGAATGCACTATGAAATAATATTTAAAATGATAAACTTGTATTAGATATCTCAGTTAGTTGATGATGTTCAATTGTTCTTTTGTAAACACCACAAGATTCATCTCAGTCTCATGCTGAAAGCATTCACCCTCGTATTTTTTTTTATACTCCATAAGGCATACAAAGTTCATTTTCACCAAGCCAATCAAAGGTACTCACGTTTCTCCACCATTTCCGGATGTTTCTCCAAAACGGCGTTGACTCCACCCCTGGGAAACTGTTCCGAAATCGTCCTCAGCTCCTCGTCCTTGGCGTTGTCTATAGTGTTCTCCAGATTTTTCAGATAAGCCTCGGAATTACCGGCCAACACATTCGCGTGACACATCCTGTTGTCGAAGCTCAACAGTTTCTTCTGGTCGGCATTGAGTTTAGTGCCGATGAGCTCCAAAACATCGGTCACACCGTTGTTCGACAGCTTGTTCAACAGAAACCGGAAGACCTTGAGCGTCGGGAACTGGTTCTTGTTGATCATCTCGAGGGCGATCTTCGTCGCCTCGTTGACCCTCTCGTTTTGAAGCAGCCTCTCGATCAGCAAAGACTGATCGTTGATGGACAAGAAGACACCGGAATTCTTCACTTCCAGGGCTTTGTCGACATCTCCCGCCTTGATGGCTTCTCGGAAGAACGAAGTGTTTGTGGGTTTCGGTCTAACCGGCGCAGGAGCAGCAGCCTCCTGTTCGACGGGCGCTTTGTACGACGGTATCGCGAAGGGAACTTCCACGTTGCGTTCTTTGAGGAAAGTCCCTAGGGTGTAGAGGAACTGGTCGGTCGGTGCGACGTCGTCTTCTTGCAGCTGCGTCCAGAGTCCCACGGCCTTGTCGATGTCTTCCTGCTTGATGTAGCTGAGGAGCAGCTGGTAGTAGATGTCGGAACGGTCGATGTGGCTCAAGTCTTTGGTGGCGTCCCTCAGGTCTTCCAGCTGCTTGATTTTGCCCTCCTGGCGGAAACGCTCGCAGACAAAGTTGATCTTTTGGGGTCTGGTCTGTAGTCCGMGAGTTTCTAATATTCTGAGCAAAAAAGGAAAATGWTTGATGACAACATAGTCACACTTGTCACACTTATCAATATGGTATGTGACATTTATAAAAATGTGCCATTTTAAATTCCTAAAGTCCTTAAAATCAACTTCTGCATTAATAAGCTAAATAGATAAAGATGTGCACCAATAAAGTCTTGAGCACTGCAGTTTTATACAGTAAATCTTGCATGTTCGCAGCTTTTTTTGACCAATTCATGCCAGCACTAACATTTTGATAATAAATGTCATGATATGCTTTCTTTAATACAAGAAAAATACAACATTCTATATTGATAGAGAATGTTAACGTTTACAATAAATGATATATATATGGCAATAAATTCCTTCATTTTATATTTAATAGTGAAAGTATGTGAAAAACATTTCTCCAAATATCAGAAAAATATAAATAATCCCATATATCAATTTACTACTAGCAAACTTAAGTTGCTAAAAAATTGAATCATAAAATGTTCAAACATTTCTAAAAGTTACACTTACACTTTACACTTAAACTATATAAACTTTTGATTCCATCCAAGGATGAAAAGAAATTTTTGAAATAGCTTTCACGATTTTCTAATTCATGACACTCTAAATTTGTAACAATTATGGCTTTATAGAGAAAGTACCAATTCACAGTATAAATTGACAGTGTTTTGTTTATAGAAAAAAATGTTAATTTACAAAAAAAATCTCAATTCAGAGAAAACACATTAATACGAAGAAAAAGCATCAATTTATAAAAAGTGTAAATTGATGTGAAAAATCAATCACTTTACAGAAAAACCGCCGAACTGACAGAAAAAGGCTGATTATTTACAAAAAATAAATGTTAATTGATTAAAAAGATATAAATGGTAAAAGAATGMATCAATGCACAGAAAAAGAATAAATCAACAGGAAACATTTTAATTTTTAATATTTTGAGCATTAGAAGATGCGGAATTTCGAGTTTTATAGGATGTAAAAAAATATTTATCTATCTCTTTAAATAACCTAGTAATCAAGTAAAAATCTAAGATTACCAGCTCTAAGAAACAAAACATCGATTTCGAATACCTCTTTAAACAACCGAGAATTCAAGCAAAAATCATAAAAATTTGGATTTCAAAGTATTTAGCACCAAAAGATACAAAATGTAGAAAAAACCATTTCTGAATATCTCTTCCAATAATTGAAAAATCGAGCTAAAACCATATAAAACCGTTGACATGAACTATGTTACATTAAAAAAAGGGTCATTTTACAGAAAAATTATAAGCCGAAAGCAAGTTTTCTGTTTATAGGAAACAAATCATTTTACATGTCAATGTGACAGGTGTAAGATGGTAAGATTTATTTGCAGATTGACAAGAAGTGTTTTGTTTACAGAATAAAGAAAGAAGTTTGTTTTATTTACGACAAAATGTCTATTTAAGGGTAAAATCACAATTCAGAAAAACATGTATAAACTGACAAAAAAAGAGCCAATTGGAAGCATCAATTTTAAGAAAAACACTGAATGAAAAAGATTCTGCTTTCCGCCATTTTAATTTTTCTGTGCATATTACTATTTATATAAATTCGCACATTCTTTTAAAAGTTTACAATTCATTTCTGTAATAAACAGGACTGTTAAAATAACAACCAGCCACTTAAAACAGAAGAATAATTTCAATACAGTTTTTTAACACTCACCTTCGAGCCTGCCTGATCTTTCCGCACTCGATAAACGCAAAAACAAGGTCGTACAAGCTGTTGATCTCCCCATGAACGGCGGTGCTCAAATCGGTCAGCTTCTGCAGTCTCTCAGCATCTTCCGCTTCAATCAGCTTGCAAGCCAGATCGTTCTTCCACGGCGTCGCCCTGAATCTAGAGCAACACCACTCGAAGGTTTCCAACGCCTTGTCCAGGTCATTATTGACGACGTGCACCTTAACCAGCGGCCCGAGAAGCACATTGTTGGGGACTATGAAGCCTCTCTTCTCCAGAGTGTTGTAGAGAGCGTTAACCTCCTTCGTTTTACCTTCGCTGGCCAAGGAATTCAAGACCTGCCAGACGAGAGACTGATAACTGAACGAGACCTCCGACCTCTTGTTGATGTTGATTTCTTCGAGGAATTTGATGGCATCCTCGAATCTGTTGTTGTTGATGAAGGCCTGGACGAGTCTGATTGCCTTCGAGTCGTCCATGCTGAACTCTGACTGCGATTTCCTCAATTTCTGCACATACTGCAATGCCTCTTCCAGTTTATTGTTGGCGGCATACACTTCGGCGAGTTGAGCGCATATTCCCGGAGTGTACTCCAAGTTGTCTCCCAATTCCTTAAGCAAACCCTCGACCTTCTCCAGGTCCCTTGCTCTGCAGTACAAGGTTAGCAGTTGACGCTTTAATGGTGTGGTGTTTTGTTGTTTGGCTTCCAAATTCCTAATGAGAGTTTCTAACTGCGGTACGTTCATCTGGCTGGATGGTATGTATGATGGGAGTCTGCTACGAGATACCGGCACAGGGGTTAATTCTCCTGATGTCAGCTTGCTGAGCAGGGCTGAGCAATCCTCTGTTATTTTTTCACCCAGGTGCTCTTGGATTTGGACTGCTGCTGATGTGCTTATGCCGAGGCCTGGAAAATAAAAGTTAAGCTAAGAATTTTAACCACAGTTTAAGAATAAAAAATCTAGCACTGCTTATTGTTTCTGTACAAAAATTAGCATCACACAAACTGAATGGAGCAGTTAGCACTTATGGTTAGATATGTTTGTGCTGCTCATGCTTTTATCATTAATGAGAAATTTAACTTATTCCATGCAAATAATACAAAACAGTGGCTTGTTGAATATACCTATACATCAAAAGGAACAAACATACCTTTATTGCAATAACAAAAGCTGAAATACTATTCCTGTCACATACATGTTTTTCCCATAGAGGTATTTCATATCAATTTGTGACTCAAAGTAAAACACTCCAAAGTAAATTTGAAAAATCCAAATTTGGTTTTGGTTATTGGGTAATTTACTTTTAACAGATAACAAAAAACTCAATTGCTCCCAAAATTTACATACATATAGCAAATTTAATTTGAAAGCAAATGCATATAGCAATGTCGGCGTAATACTGGGATCTATGATTGCAAAATGGAAAAAACCTTCCAAAAGCATTAACATAAAAAATAAAACAAATCAATCCATCGTCGAAAATTGTGATATTTAAACTCTTTTATTAGGAGACAATTGATACAGTGTTAAAGATCATTTCACTCCAAATCTAGGGATGAGAATTGCATGTTTCTATCTTTTTCACTTCTAGATATTTGGGTTTTTCCAGAACATTGCAAACATCAAAATTATTAAAAAACTTCAGATGTGTCAAAATGCTACGAAATGAACACATATTGTATTTTTAATATTGACTGAACTATAGTCCATCCCTCTTAGGTGTATTTTAGGTACACACTCCGTGTATACTATAAGTTTTTTAAAAATAATCTTGCCTATGGCCATGGTGATTGTTCTCAGTGCACAAAATAATTCTTTTACACTTTTTGTATCATTTTTACAGCAAAAAAAAAGTACTATGAATAGAGTACCTGCCTAAGTGATTATTTTAATACACTCTCAAAAAACCACACCTGAAATGGGGTTGTATTCCATAACTTTAAGGGTTTTAAAGTTTTCTAAGAATAAACCTTATCAAGCTCCGTTAATCCAATCTTTTTTTCAAATTTTTATCTCTGATTATTTTGGGTATCCAACATATCCCCCCTTTATTAGGAGCAACACAAGTTAATTGAGGCATTTTTAATCCCTTATCGTACTATAGCCAACGTAGTTGATACTTAAAAAAAATTGATAATCCAGCTTACCCTGATTGACGAGCTCTCCCAAAACTGATTCGATCACTTCAGAAAACTTCCCCGGATGGCTGGCCAGGTCCAAAATGAAGCTTCCAACAACATCGCTGGATGTTTTCTCCTCATGCGTGACGATCTCCGCCCTCCCCAAGTTATCATGGATGGCACGTAAAATCTTGATATATGAGTCAAGACTCATGTTCCTGTAGAAGGCGTTCGTCAAAGGCCGCTTCAGCATGTCAGGGTGATAATACGCCTTGACTCTCGAGGCTATGACAGCCGCTTCATCAACCTCACCCCTGAGGAGCAACGCGTGCACGAGGCTCGAAGCCGCAGACCCAAGAGAAATATTAGCGACCCGCAGTTTCGCAAGTATGTCGCTGCTGCTGCCCTTCAGATTGGGCAACACGTAATCACGGATGGTCTCCTGGGAGGGGTTGATGCCGAATTTCACCATTTCTTCGAGCACACTGACGACTTTGTCTCCTGTCGGGTCTTCTTTTGCCTTTGCGACGAGCAAGGGCCAGAAATAATGCTGGCGTACGGGTTGTTTGCGGTTCTGCAGCTCTCTGAGCAGAGCGTAAGCCACTACTTCATTTCCAAGGTTCAAACTGATTTCCGTAGCTGTTATTAGAGCTCGGGGATGCATACCTTCGCTCTCCAATTTGTTACAGAACTCCAAAACCTTCTCAACAGGTCTGTTCGCTTTGACAAGTTGTTTAATGAAAAACCCGCCCGTCGGACGTAAAGTACCGTCGTCGTTTTGTATACGTGGCATGGAAAGCAAAACTAAATAAGCCGAGTCTTCACAGCCTTTGTTTATCAAGCGGTAGATTAAGTTGATAGCATCTTGATTGTAACCAATCGCCTTGCGTACTTTCTCTAGTATGACAGGAATGTAATCATTGTGTCCATTTATCCCCAAGGCATATACTATGTCAAGGTAGTCTTTGTCAAGGAGGAATACATCTTTAGTTTCACAGTCGGTTAAAGTTTTCTTTATGGATTCGATATCTCCTTTCTTTGCATAGCCACAAAGAAGGGTCGTGTATGTGTCTGCACTTGGCTCAAGCCCAGCTTGAGACATGACAGATATGATGCCTTCAGCGGAGTCCATATCACTGTAATTTAAAAGAGCACCTACTTACTGGATTTGCAAGAGCATAGAGTCTAATTTTAGACGAGGGTAGGTTATGCAAATAATTGAAAATCTACTCCTAATACCAAACTAATAATTCATATTCTTTCCTTTCCGAAGTTAAACTTTTTTTCAGAGTATCTATGGATTAAAAAAATCAATTTTCTTTTCAACACATTAATAGTTAAATATCTCTATCACCAGCTAGGGGCAAATATGTATTTTAGCCAATTAATGGGCGGTCATAAAAAAACAGGTCAAATGAGCAGGTGATGGTTTTTGTTATTGTTAAAGTATGATGCACTACAGATACTTTTTAGTTTGACTTCAACTTTCACCGAAATCCCAAGAATGTGATTTTTGTTGTTCCCCTCCAATTAACCCCCTATATATGCTAACACATTTTTGTTTGTTTTTTCATTATTATATGCCCCTTTATCATTTCCCCCACAAATGTTAGGATAACACTTTTTTTCTCTGTAAATGCAATTTGATAGAACTACTAACCTGCCATACCAAACCTAATAGTCTGATATGCAACAGAAACAGTTAAATTAAGACATTAATTCTTAAGACTGGATGTTTACAAACAACTTTTTTTCCAATTTCAGGTTAGGAGATTATAAGAATACAACAATGAAGGACTTCCAACTTACCCAGCTTGGGAATGTCCAACAATCAAGGCGTTGAAAACATTTTCATTCACAGGCAGCTGTTTCTCTCGCATAAACTCCAAAATTCTAGTCGCTCCTTCGATGTCACCATCTTGGCAATACCGCGCAATCAACCTCTGGTAAGTCACACGATTCGGCTCAATTCCCTTTGACTCCAACTCACTCAAGAACTCCGTAGGTGAGAACGGATGTTCATTCTCCAAGTATACCCTCAACAGAGCGTTATAGTGTGATATATCCAAGGGGATATTCAGTTTGTTTAGCGTGTTCCATATTTCCTGAACTAATTTCGTTCTTGTCTCCGGTAACTCCTCTGGCACTAAGTTACCGCAACATCGAATAACCAACAGCGACTGTGAAGTAGTTGCGCCTCGAGCATTTTGTATTTCTTCGAGAACATCTTCGATATCTCTGCGTGATATCCGTCCAGCTCTGCGGACATCTTGATCTAAGTTACGCAGTCTGCGTTCCAAGCCCTGATCGTTCTGGATTGAAGCTTGTGTGGCGAGAGACCTGTGATGTAATCGTGTTGTTAAATGAGGAATTGCATAATATTACATGCACCGGTAGAGTTCGTTCGGATGCTTACCTTGGGAGTGCACCGCAAAAACATTGGTGACTGGTGTTGACCAAGCTTCCGTCATATTCGCGTGGTGTGTTTACGATCACATTTCTGGCAAATCCAGCGATATAACGAACAAATTTCGACGATCTTAGTATCGAAGCCATGCCTTTGGTGCTTTTTTGGTTAGATTTTTCCGACAGACTGATAACTGCGAGGTCAGTGGTGCCAATCGTCAGGTTTCATTCTTGAAGAGTGTGGTAGTAATTTCGATCTCTAGGTTTTCTAAATTCTAAATAATTTAGAGTTGCAGTTACTTTAAATATTGATCACGACTGCATTCTACGCTGTTTATTTTTAAGATAAATATATTATTAATTACACAAATTGTTGTATTTTGGTATTGGCAGTTCTGGTGGCCTACAAAATGACAAGATGACAACTGACAAGTAATGCAGTGACAACCTGACAACCTATGTTTATATGACAACATTATTTAAATAATAAGCTTTACGTTTTACAAAAACTATTAACAATTAAAGCAAAACGATATTTTATTTATTAATCTGGTTAACATTACCAATTAAATTCAAATTATCATTACCATAACATAACGCCCTGTGAAATACAAGCATAATTTTTACGTATTTACTTTTGTTTCATGCAAAATAATGGAGAAAACACAACAATGTCGATTATGTTTAAACAAATGCGAAGACATGATTTCGTTCACAAAAGACATGATAGAAATGGTGGATTGCTTAGCTTCAGTTACGGTAAACACTATCATAGTTGTTAGTTTCCCTTCGGTTTCATACATTTTCACTTTGTAGATTGCCGAAGATGATAATTTGCCAAAAGTTTGTTGCCAAATATGTTCAGAAAATCTCCAGTTGGCGTTTAAAATGCAGCAGCAGATAATTGAATCGGACAGCACGTTACGTATGAATTTAAGAACTATAAAAGTTGAAATTGAGGAAAATAAGCTTGACTCTAGCGATGAAATTATGGGTATGGATGCGGGTACAGATGATGAGGATCCATTATTAGACCTAAATGAAATAATTGAGATTGGAAAGAAACAATCTACCACAAATGCCTCCAGTAAGGACAGTAAGCCATTAACAAAGAAGAGAGCCAAAGAGCAACGATCTTTGAAATGCGAAGATTGTGATATTACGTTTGAAAACTATAAATTAATGTATTTACATTCCCTCAAGCACAAACTGACATACTGCACAATTTGTAATACTTCAATACGAACTGACAATTTTAAAAAGCACTTCGAGAATCACACAGCACCACCAGAAATTTGTGAGATATGTGGAAAGACGGTAAAAAATAAGGAAAGCTTAAGAGGACACATGTTTCATGTACACAGAGAGAATGCGAGGAGTTTTAAGTGCGAAGAATGCAACAAGGTATTCAAAGTGCGTTACAGATACAATCTTCATGTGCAAAAAGCACATACAGGTTAGTATATGTATKAAATTTCTTAAATGTTCATTTTTTTATCCAARTTAAAAGAACAGTTTTGAATTTTGTATTTTATAGAACTTCATTTATTATATAAATAAATATAAATATAAAATTATGAAATCATTGCACAAATATAATGCAGGAGAAATTTGCAGTGAACACAAAAAATTAATATGAACAGTTTACCAGACTCGGCTTTGTCTCACTTAAAAAAATGTTTATGGCGAGTTCAACACTATACTTTTTCTATGACCCTATAATAACAATCCTAAAAAAGAAATGCAAACAATCTTTATTGAAATAAGCAGTACAATTATTTTTTTAATTATTGGAACAATTATTCTTTTCCTACTTGTCCTTGTTACTTTATGCTCATAACTTTGTTGTCCGCTCTTTTTTTAAATCCACATTCGTTTGGTCTTGTATTTACTATTGTTGTATCTTAAATATCAGTTTAGTAAAGTTAGCACAGAAAATCAATGCCTGTATTAATGCTTTAAAACAGGTGTTTGGATGCCATCCTTGTTACTTCTAAAACCACTGGATTTTCGGAACTTAACTTGGGATATATATAATATATAAATTATATATAGTTCCTTATAAAATGTAATTAATATCTTTTTTCTGTTTTACTTTTTTGTATTGCTTACGTTAGCTTACTCGTCAGTTCTAAACCAATATTATTTGGAAATAAATCATTATTTATTATTATTAGTTTTACAATATGCTACATTATTGACTAGTCACAATTTATGGCTAGTTCACAAGCTTGAAAAGTGTGGTGAAAAGCTTCATGTAACTATAAAACAGTTCAAATAGATCAACAAATTATCAGTTCTAAACAAAATTTATAAAAAGTACCTATGCTTTTTCTCCCATTTCAGGTGTTAGAAACCATGTGTGTGAAGTTTGTGGAAAAGCATTTTTCACAGTGTATGAAACTAGGAAACACAGAGAAATGAGTCACTTGAAGATGCGTCCGTGTGTTTGTCCCTACTGCAACAGAGGCTATTCCAGCAGATATGCCCTGAAGACGCACATGCGTCAACACACGCAGGAAACCCCATATCGTTGTGAAATCTGTGCTGCCGGTTTCCGTCAAAAAGTCTCGCTCAAGACACATCTGAAATCAAAACATAACATTAAAAATATGACGGAGAATATAAAGATTGAATCAGAGAACGTTTGAAATTGCACACTTGTGAAGTTAATCACTGGTTTTTATATTTTGTTAATTTGTTTTTAGGTACTTATTTTTATTACTGCTTAAGTGATTTGATCACTTATCAGAATTATGTAAATAATATTGCAGTATTGTAATATCTGGTGCCTTAATGTTACAACTATAAGCATGTCTGTATAATGTGTGGTTGATACAATACGAAAATATTATGTATTATACTGTTCTTACACTTCTTGTGGATTAATTTACATAGTTCACTGTAATAAAAATTGTTTATTAAATATGTTTTTTAATTAACATGGTTACGGTGCAGTTTTGTGTGGTAATGATTAATGAGCATAAATTAATGCTTATTCTTACAAATGCAGATAAAGAGCTGAAGCTATATAAAACAGGAAGATGCAGATTGGTAAAACGTGTAAGGTAAGTTTCATATTATAATTTGATAATTTCAATCCTAAAATTTTAGTAATTTTTAATTGAGGGATAGGTGGATACATAGTTTAGATTTTTTAACACTTATCTGGTATATATCTATAGATAAGACTACCATGGCCATCCCTAAAAGCTACATTTTAATGAGTGTGTGCGTTAAACAATATTTGGTAGTAGCTTTGACTATTTATATCCTGTATTCAAAGGTATTAATAATTAATTGCTTATGATTTTTTGCAGTTGCAAACCCCACAGTTAAAATTAAAAAGTTTTTTTTTATTTTTTTATCCAAAACTAATTGGGCCATTTTGGACAAAATGCATATAAGCAACAAAGTTAATCTTTACAGGTAAGCATATTTTTTCGTTTGTTAGCGAAAGCGGTATGATAAATACATTTTTTTAATTTATTTTTGTTTATTAACCTCAGAGCACTGGAAAAACGTATTATAGCCAGCTTCATAACAATTTCAAATATGTATAAATCCCTACAATGCACTTGGTGCACCATGCTCTAAAAATTACCTACAAACCAACTACTGTTCTACATATAGCATCATATCTGCTACATAAACTGCTATATGCTATGGTAATTACTAATCAAGGCAATCATTCAGTTCTCTGTTCATAGAATATAGAGGATAGTAACCCTCTTCCTCCTTCTTTCGAATTTTAATTCTAAGATGAAGATATATTATGAAAAAAAAACTTAATACCCACACGCTTTGTACAGACGATTTTTAGTCAGGTGGTTTGAACAGCATCAATTTTTTAACTAAAAACCTGTAGCAAATACATAGTAATCACAAATAATTGATCAGGTTTTAACATACAAATTGTAAGGCTGGTTATTTCCAAAACTGATACCTAACTGATATCCCAAAACTTCATATTCTAATAGGGTAGAGTTTACTAAAATACTGAAGTACTGTGGCCTGTTACTAGAAGTGCTACTTTGTCCAAAAAAATAATTCTTATGAAATTTGTTTGAGTGGTACTAATGGGAATACCGCTTTGTACAAAGCCTCACATAAAGGATATTTAACATACATTAAAATATTATTTTAGATTACTGTGACCAATTGCATTATTGTAGTGTAGAAGGCGTCCGCGGCTCTGGTCCAATGATATTTTTTTCATTTCTGGATTGGAACCGCGTTTTAAAAACTTGTAAACAGCGTTTCTCTAGCGATAAACAATATTCTTTATCGCTAAAATGGACAAAAAAGCCAGGTATTACCATTTTTCTTGAATAATGATAATTTTCATCTAATTTGAACAATTTATTGTGAACCGGGTAGGTACAAAGAAAAACATAATTCCGTGAAAATGCAGTATTTTTTCAGATTTACATTACAGAAGATACTCTAAATGTTCATCATTTACTTCCTTGAGAACAGCCTTGAATAAAAGTTTTCTAATGTTCTTTGTAGCACATTTCGAGGTAAGTTCTGAATTTCTGCCCTGATTCGTCCTTCTAAATCTTCTAGATTATGTGGCCGATCAGCATAAATACGATTCTTCAGATTCCTCCGCAGGCAAAAATCAAGCGGCGTCATATCAGGGGAACGTGCTGGGCATTCTATCGCTCCACGCTCACCATTCCATCTGTCTGGAAATATGGCATTCAATATCCACGAACGTTGAATGCAAAATGGGGCGGTGCAGCATCTTGCTGAAACCATATCTGTTCAGAAGGACGCGCAGCATTTTCACAATTAGGAAACAGGCGAATAAGTTCTGGTATAAAGTGCTCGCGCAAGAGTTCTAAATATTTGACCGCATTTAAATTTCCATCGACGAAAAAAGGCCCAATGAGGATGTTGTGTGTGGACTTGTTCCCTCCAATGTGGATTTGTGTCCGACCAACACCTGCAATTATATGTCTATTCACATTGCTATTCAGGCAAAAAGTCGCTTCATCAGAAAACATAATCTAATTTAAAATGTGGACGTCCTGGTTTTTGACGATTTTTAACACCACCGGTTTCGTCGAACGTTGCAATGTTTTAATAACTGTTGATCTGGCAATTGGTTCACGATCTTTATCAACTGCATTATAGAGTGCAACTACTTCCAAATAACTTCGCCTTCTATCTCCATAACCAATCATCATTAAAATTTTGATGCGATCATGTTCAGTTAACTGAGGCATTGCGATTGCAAATAACAAAGTGAATTAAAATTGTCACCAGTCATGAGGGCAATGGAGACACCTGGAGTTTTTGTTCTTACTTTGCGATAACGAATATGGTTTTTATCCCGAAGTTTTTTGCAAGACCCACGCTATTATCATACTTTTCTCAACTAGGAACCAATAAATTGTACAAGTGTGATACATTTTTGAAATGAGGAAAAAGTATCCCTTTCAATGATGTGCTCTTTGACCCCCTTCCTATTAAAAAAATGCAACTTGCGCCCATATCTCGGAAACGAGAATTAACATGGAGCTGAAAAAATTCCAATAAATGCATTTTAATTACCCATAGACAATTTCAGAAAAATCTGTTGACCAGAACCTGAAATATTCTGCCAGTTCCATACTTTGTAGCGACCCTGTATATGCGCGTACACATTAATAAATACCTTTAAAGTTAATTTAATTTAGGTTTTATTTTAGATTGCGCTATACTTACAGTGTTAGATTTACTAAAGTGCTCTCATCAAATAAGCGGTCAGAAAGGTAGATAACTTTTCAAATGTGAAATAATTTAACAATGCCCCAATTACTGATAAAGACATTTACCGATTTCATTAAATGCAATTTAGAGTAAAGTGATCTTCAAAGTTAATTAAATAGTGACAAACGCATAAATCCTGATCGCCCCGATAATGAGAGAGTCGGGAGACCAGAGATTTTATTTTAATTATTTACAGAGAGCCGGTTCACACAGCCTTTTAACTTTAAATATATTTGCTGGCCATTAAATAAAGTAAATGATATAAGTGAATGTTCCTTGTTTTCAGGCATGTACTAATAAGCTGATATCAAATTTTATGTTTTTTTTTTGTTCGCCTTGCAAGAACAGAACTCGTTCCTGAGACCAAAAAGAAAAATACCAGTTTTTATGGTCATCATGGGTCATATTTAAAAATGTTAATTGTTTCTGCGCGAGATCCTATACGTATAAGCTTATGTAATGGTTGTATACCGAGATGTAACAGTGAAGAAACAGTTACAGGAAAACGGAACATTTTTTTAGTACGTAGCACTTCGTTTAATTAGTCTGCGATTAAGCTTACATCTAAGATATTAATATTATAACTAATTATAACAGTATAGTGGACATTAACTACTTCGTTATGTACGAGTGGCCAATATCTATAATTCTTAATAAATACCTACTTCTATTTCAAAGTTGTACCAAGATTTAACGCTAAGCATGTCTGCCATTAATAGCTAACTGACATTTGTACATATACGTACTTCGATAACGTAAGAAACAAATATTGTTACAAAAAATGATTTATGAATGAAATCTGAATAATATTTTACGTAACGATGACAGGTTCTGATTATGTTTTATGTAGAAAGCATTCGTATCAATGTCAATAATTTTCAGTAGGTAACAGTATCGTATATGCTATTTTTTGCACTTGTGGAACATTATCACCAGTAATATAATCATATACAAGGTCGCTAAAAGTATGGAACCAGCAGGATATTTCAGGTTCTGTTCGGCCGATTTTTCTGAAATTGTGCTTTGGTCTATGTGTAATTGAAATGACTCCGTGTCAGCTCTTGTTTCCGAGATATAGGCGCAAGTTGCACTTTTTTAAATTGAAAATTATATTTTTTCCTGATTTCAAAAATGTATCACACTTGTACAATTTATTGCTTCTGAAAAATGTATCTGAAAAATCGTATTTACGCTGATCGGCCACATACCACACATACCTCCAAATATGCTACAAAGAACATTATAAAACTTTTACTCAAGGCTGCATTACTGCCAGGAAGTAAGTGGGGAACATTTTGAGCATCTTCTGTAATGTAAATCTGAAAAAATACTGCATTTTTCACGGAATCAAGTTTTTCTTTTTTAATTTTTGGGTACCCGATTCGCAATAAATTGATCAAACTACACGAAAATTATCATCATTCAAGGAAAAATGGTAATACCTGGCTTTTTTGTATATTTTACCGATAAAGAAAATTGTTTTCATTCTTTTCGTTATCAGGCTCAATTATTGTATATAGACCTTTCTCAACTCAGAAGCAATAAATTGTACAAGAGTAATATATTTGTGAAATCAGGAAAAATATCATTTTCAACGATGTGGCTCTTGACCCCCGTTCCCATTAAAAAAATGCAACGTGCGTTCTTCTTCACTTTCTACATGTACTTTATTTTTTGTAGAACTTAAAAATTTTATCTAAATTATTATACGTACTATCAACAACTAAATATCATGCTTTCTAAGTATCCTGTTTAATTTTTCCGAAAGGCCTTGGAAATAGTGCAAACTCAACTCTGTCTGTGCGTTGGTTTTCTGTAAACCTTGTGTCCTAACTGTCCAATTTATTCTTTAAATTTCGATATACAAGAACGGTAAACGACCATTACTTCCTAATTTCATAGTAAATTTTGTTCAGGATTTTGACTGTTCAAATGATTTAGAAACCTACCTAACTCTTTTATACTATAGGGTCAATAACAAAAGTATCATCTAAATACCTATACTGGTATTTTGTCTTAAACTGAAAACTGTTGATCGTTACATCAAAACTAACTAAAATATCACCTTCTGAAATATTTAAACCCTTTATAACGTCAATAAAGTCTGGAGAATTCTTGATGAAACTACTGGTTTTCCTACATGGGGTTTTAAACAGTTAGCACAAAATTTTGCCAAGACTATATGTCTTAACAGGACATTGGTTTTATGGATTTTGGGAAACAGTTAAAAAATACTTATCCCCAATCGAAAGATTTGAGGTTTTGGATAAGATCACTAGCAGTTTTGGAAATTTTTGAGGTAGGATCTCGGGATAATTTTTGGTATATTTCCTCATCTAACAATTTTTTAACTTTAGTCTCATGATCTGTTCTATCTAAATTAACAGTGGCTGAACCTTTACTTGCTCTAGTAACTATAATGGTTTTATTTGTATTTAGAGCCTTCATTTCCTCAGATGTCACGTTAGGTTTGAGCGTACGTGCATTTCTAACGGAATTAATGAATTAGTGTTCCTGTAGAGGATTTTATCAAGTAAAATGGCTGGAAATGAGATAATTGGACATCAGTGCACAAATAACATTAATATTACTGGAGATGATATTCTGTGGGTGTGTCGAATGCAGCATCTTCGGCAAACTTGGCGTGTGTGCCAACGCGACATACCCGGAAGGTGAGATTTCGTTTTAATATTTATATGCGTATTCATTGGCGATCATCGTTAGAAAAGTCACGACTTCCTTCAAATTACTCACGGATTAGAGCCTTCTGTGAGATGCTATAAGATTACAGCAACTATTTGACTAAATTCCTAACGGTGCTGTCTCGCCTGTCACAATTTAATATCGGAATTATTATCATGGCCTTATTAATGCGGGATGCGCTTGGTCGGATGAAAATTTTGGTCAAAACTGATGCCGAGGTGGAGCGAGAAGCGAAGGCATGATAACGAAAAAGTCTGCAAATGAATCCGACAAATAATTATAAGGTGGTGCTGCATCGTGTTAAGCTTTACCATTCTTTAATTAAATTTAAACGTATTTCTTCAAAATTGTGTAGATATAAATGGAAAGATAGGTAACGTTCTGCGTTCACATTAATTGCTCCAATAATACTACCTCAAACATTAAACCCAAATTTGACTTAAGGTGCTCTTTGTTTGCGCTCAACGCACAGTAATCACAATACGTATAGCGTTGAGCATAAAATGTGTACTGAATTATACCGTTTATTCTTCACCTTACCATGACGTAATAATTCATTCCAAAATCAAAATAAAATACATAAAACTGCTTTACTTTATACTCGTATATCCAAACAAAAAGTATAACATGTCACGTCAAAAATAAGTAATACACAAAATTTACAAACAAAATAAGATTTAAAATTCTCATGCAAATTGGATATCTATATAAAATTCCAGACCATTTGGGGTGAAATAATCTTTCAATGTATCATAAAGGATTGGGACGCTATTTTTCCAACCTTGCGTCATTGTATAGTTGTGCATTGGTTGGCAGGGACACGTAATTTCGGCGTATCCCCAGTCTTCCTCATTCCGCATGCAGATACCCAGTTCGTAAGAATAGGCTTGAGCTTCTTCTGGTGGGCCCACATAGAATACCGTGTGGCATAGCACTCTCGCTGAGCGGAAGTTCTTCCAAGCTGATATGAAGAGCCTCGATTGTCGTTCCAGTAAATAGAATGTTTCCGCTACGTCGGGAATATTTTGGTGTTGGTATGGATCAGTGAGGAACAGTGGTCCATCTCCACATATTTTCACGTCTTGCCTATGAGTTGTGCTAAAAAAGGAAAATAAAGTATTTGTAAAAGTTGAAGAGAAGATCATAAAGTATAAGCACTGCATCCTCAACCTCATAGAATTAGCGTTGAGCCAGATAAAATCGTTTATTAGAAGAAACAACAACGCACCCAAATTTGGTAGTGATACGACTGAATTAATAAAAAATGTAGTTAACCGCATTACCGCAGAAAATTGGTCAAATTTTACAAGGCATGCTAAAAATAATGAACCTATTATATAATAATATTAACCACAGTGACCGTGATAGCAATAGTACAATTTTCTTTCGGGAAATTGATTTTGAGTCAAAATTAACTGCATGACTTTTTACCATCTGGCGGGTACTTCATTACGTTTTTAGAAAGAAAATCTTAACAACATGACGTTCGAAAAGTAGTGAAGCAAGCGAGATCTGAGCGAACAAAACGAATCGGGTTTTTAAGGTGTTCTAAGTGCTAGTATGTGTAGTATAGTTTTCTGAATAGTGGTTTATTAAATTACTAGTGGTGTATTAGTAGAGTTTTGAACTAGTGTGTTTAGATTTAGTGTATTTCGGTACTGGTGATTTAAAGGAAATTAGGTCAGAAATCAGCATTTTTCGAACCCGTAACAGTATGAATACTTACAGGCAGTGTTCAAAGATATGGCTCTGAGGTCCCGTCCAAGTGCAACCCTCTGACATGTGTAGAACACATGGTATCCACATTACTGGGCACATCTTCTCATGGTCTGCGATGACTTTTCCTATAAGTTTTTGCTCGCATCCCTTGCTGGCGTTTACACATGGAAACTGTATTTTGTCGTGAAGCCGTTCTAACGAAAAGCACCGCGAATCCAGTAACGGCGCTCGACACAATGGACATTTTGAAAGGCGATGGAAACAGGAGTCACACATGGAATGGCCTATGGAGCATTGTCTAATTGGAGGGTGCATGTTCTGAAAGCAGATTATACACTCCAATTCCGCACGAATTTCGTCATTGAAATTAGTCATCCTGTAAGAAAGGTTTATCGCAAAATTAGGTTGAGAAACTAAGTTTTATTCAAGGCAAAACAGAACCTACTCCTGCTATTAAATGCATTCAACTACCTGCATATAATTCAATTTTTTGTCAATATGTAAATCGTTTATTTAAAAATACGAGGACTGTACAAATTTAAATTCTTTCATCTACTCCCAGCATGGGGCTATTTGCAAATAACCACTAAATTTTTGTTCGATAGTGAGAACAATTTCTTTCCTAACTTCGCAAGAGCTTCCTCAGACCCCACAGTTTAATAGGGTAGTTTTGGGTTGTTAATGAATTTTCTGTTCTTCTGCTGACAGAGGAAAGTTTCCAAAAATCTTTATCATGTAGCCCCGATTTACGATATGAAAATAATTTCTGCAAAATATGTTTCAAAATGCTTCAAATGGGAGCGCGCGTTAATTAATTTCATGTCAGTTTGTGTCCGATTTTAAAATAATTCGAAGTTTCTGAACAGAGTAATAAGAAAAAAAGTTTCAGGTTCAATCATTCAGCAGGAGAAGCAAACCAAATATTTCTTATGATAAAACTTACCTGTACTGTACTATTTATTTAAGTCACTTCTTACACAGAACATGCACAAAAATGTCGCTTACTACTACTACTAGTAAATCGTACAGAACTCAAAAGTGCAGTGTCGAGCAACTGCAGACGTCAATAAAAGTTTATAATTTTTGGGACCTTCCACCCACCCATGCTGAGTAATTTGCGACAAAGCACTACCTGGAACCTTCCTAGAAATATTAAAGGATTGTAGGCTTAGGCGATTAACGGTACCAACAGATTGACTAGAACCTTGAATATTAAACATATTTGCCAAAAATTCGAATTCACAAACATATGATATCGAATAAGCCAGTGAAGGCAACCGGAGAAGCGTTTTATTTAAAAAGAGACGATGCCAGACAGCATCATTTATACCATTAGATTTATTTACACACCAGTATTATTAGCAAACACAATAACATATATTCTTCATACAAACCCAAACAGTAAAGGAAAACGATGAGCGAATCCTTATTTTGCGCTATTGCGTATTTCGCCTCGCACTTTGTTTCATAACAGACATTAAAATAACAATGTTAGGCTTAGCCAAAAACTCTTATCAATTAATTTGCAAAAATACAGAAAAGTACAATGAATAAATAGCATAGTTTGTTCAATAAACATGGTAGGACTACGGCAAAAATTTAGTGATAGCACCTTACGAACTATCCAAGAAGTTGCAAAACCCACAGAAAATAGTTGGTCTAGCTGTGTGCAGCATGTGATAAAAAAAGAAAATTTTACAATAAGAAACGACTGGTGACCGACTAATAATTCAACTTGATGAAACAGACGATGACAGTCACTTTTTTTCATGTGACTAAAATCTAATTTAAAAAATGTAAAAACGGTAAAAAGTAAATAATAAACGCTTCGTTATTTATTATTTCACTTTGTGTTTATTTATTCTTTAAATGTCAATGTAACGTTTGAAAGATTTCAAAAATTATCCAATGGCCTTTGCCATAAAAAAATGTGATATGACGTTAAATTTGACCGGTTTCGATATTTGGGGAAAAGTGGTAAATAAAAAAAGCTTGTTTCTTTGACCTCTATCTACTGTTAAAGGGGACAATCAACTAAAAAATCACACAATATATAAGCCTACATATAATCGGAATTTCTATCTTTATTGTTAATTGTGTTACAGTAGCCTAAGACATTATTATATGGCCATAATCCTGTATAAAATAATTTTAGTTTTGTTACTAAATACATGGTGCCGTGCCCGATTTAATTCTGAATTACAGCTTCCTAAACAGAAATAATACAATTACAACAATTACATTACCAAAATATCATACTTGACGGAACAAATAAAATCGCAAATATTTTTATCTAGTAAGATCTATATCTACGGAGTACGCCAAGCCGGGTGGGATGAAATAGTCTTTCAACTTATCATATTTAATGGGGTAACTATTATTCCAACCCTTCTTGACCGAATAATTGTCCATTGGTTGACAGCGACGCTTAACTGTGATGTGGTTCTCATTATTCTCGTTGTGTAGACAAATGCGTAGTATGTACGAATACATTCCAGCTTGCTCTTCTGGACCTACATAGAATACCATGTGGCAAAGCAGTCCACGTGCCGCGATCAACCGCCAAGCTGATACAAAAAGCTTGCATCGCCGTTGTATAAAATGGTAGCCTACAGCAGATTTGGGAATACTTGGGTCTGTGAAGGGATCCGTGAGATATAGTATTCCGTCTCTTCCCATAACGTTTTGCCCGTGGATTGTTCTGAAATTGAACAGAAAGAATGACGGAGAAGACAATATGCGTAAGTGAGAACGAAAAAACAACACCTTTATATTTAATAAAGAGTATCGTGTATCATAATTTCAACTGAACGTTTTCTCAACTGCGTTGCCTTACTTAAAAAAAACTTGGAAATGGCCCCAAAGCTATTTATTATAGGAGATAATAATAGAGATAGCCATGTATTAATTCGTGTACTTAAAAATGCATGGAAAGTAATATAAAATTTCTGCCTTTACCTCCAAATATTACGCATCTCTTCCAGCCACTTGATCTTGCTTACTTTAGTCCGCTGAAAACAGCATGGAGAAAATGCTTCAAGATTATAAGAACAAAAAAGTCTTCGTGCTTGGACTAAATAAAACCAAAGACTTTTGAGGAACTGTGTCTTACTATTTGAGTTACAAAATGGTTTTGATCTCATTCTGTAGCAAATAATAAATTTTATATTAAATTAATTTCCCCTGAAGATGTTGCTAATGTTATTCTTGCTTTGAAATCAAATGCAGTTGGACACGACTGCGTTTCTTCTAAGATATTGAAAGTCTGTTGCCCTGTTATTTGCAACTATGTTGCTCACATTATCAATTGTTGTTTCGAGCACAGTTATTATCCCTATGAGTGGAAGCTCGCTTTAATTGGACCTTTGTCTAAAACTGATGAAATTAAATCTGTATCCGATTTGAGACCAATCAGCATCTTGCCTGTGTTGTCTAAGGTATGTGAAAAGTTTCTTCATAAACAAATATATGATTACGTTTGTGACGCTAAAATTATACCCGAAAACCAGTCAGGTTTTCGTACAGTACAACAACTGCGTTGACTAATTCGGTGTACGAGTGCATTGGATCCCTCGATGCTGGCAGGGCAAGTCATTTGGTCTCATTGGATTTTTCGTAAGCTTTTGATACACTGGATTATGTGTTGCTTTGTAGTAAATTGACTTACTACGGTTTTGATGAGGTTTCTGTTAATTTCTTCCGATCTTATTTGCTCAACAGGTGCCAGCGAGTCTTGTTGGGTGGCGCAATGTCTGATGTCTTCAGAGTGACGTCAGGAGTCCCTCAAGGATCTATACTGGGACCAATTTTGTTTTTAAATTGACACCGCTGATTTACTCTCGAAGCCCAAATTTTCAACTTGCGTAGCATATGCTGACGATACCTTTTACACAATTTCAACCCACAGAACATAGAGAGGGCATGCTTAGAAATGAATGAGGACCTAGGCAACATTTGTGCGAATGTTCTAGTAACATTAACTTAAAGTTGAACAGCAATAAGTGTTCTGTAGTATACTTCGCGTCGAATCGTCACAAAAATGTTTTGTGAAGGATGATATTAAAGTACATGTGGACCATTAATCAACTGCCTGTACATGAAAGGATCAAAAGTCTTGGTTTAAGTATTCATAATGACCTTCGTTTTCAAAATCACGTGTCTTCTTAAAAAATGTTATGTTGCTTTAAAGCTCTTGTACTCTAATCATCTTATTCTCAACTTTAAACTTAGAAAAAAATTATGTGAATCTCTGGTAATCTCTCACCTACTTTATTGTTTTATGGTATACTTTCCTTGTCTTGATGCCATTAATAAATACAGGCTTCAAAAGGTCAAGAATAACTGCTACAGATTCATATTTGGACTAAAAAAGTATGCTCATATCAGTAAGTACATACAGCAACTTAAATGGTTAAAAATTGATCAACATTTTCATTACCACCTTGCAACTTTCTTGTTTTGTGCCTTTCGATCCTCTTCGCCAAAATACTTTCGTGATAAGTTTCATAGTCGGCGCAGCTTGCATTGTACTGAATTATCTCTTAGATATGTCCACCATTTATCAATGCCTAGCTTCCGAACCTCCTTATACACGCGGTCTTTTACTTACAGTGCTTTAAAATGTTATAATGTACACTATGATTTGTTTACTAAAATATGCTTTGTAGAAATTTTCAAAAAACCAATGATGTATAGGTTAAGTCATTAGCTTGTAATTATAGTCAAAGCATGGTACTATAGTTGTCTATGTTTTTGGTTTGTTTATTTCTCATATTGAACTAAGTTTATAATTTATTTTGAGTTGAGTGGGAATAGTTACGCTAGACTTCACCCAATAGTATGTTTAAATAAAATCCTATTATTATTATTATTAATTTTAAAAAGGGAAAGTGTATTTTTACAAAATGCATAATTTTGGAGATATTGCTGTTGTTTACATCCTCTTTTGTTATAAGTTATAATAAAACAAAAGAATACAAATTTCTAAAGTGTTTTCTGAGCTTTTTTATCGCTAAGCTATTTTGTAATCTATTTTAGGGAGCTATTTCGTCACGGGCAATGTTGTTGGTGTACCCAAAACATTTAAGAAATACAACTTCCTTGCCGTCCTTGTAGTCACACCATGTACGTGTACTTACTGGCAATGTTCAAAGAGGTCCATATGAGGCCCAATCCAAGTGCATCCACGCGACCTTTCCAACAAACACGGTATCCACGTGAAAGGGCATCGCATCTCGTGACCCGCGATGGCGTTGCCAAAAAGCTTCTGCTCGCACCCCATGTGCGCGTTCGGACATGGAAACAATATTTTGGCGGTGATGCGTTCTAAGGCTAAGCATCGTGACATTGTCAGAGGCGCCGGACACACAGGGCATTTTTTGACTCGCTGGAAACAAGTGTCACACATCGAATGACCTACGGAGCATTGTCTAATCGGAGGAAGCATATCCAGGAAGCAGACTTGACACTCGAATTCAGCACAGATTTCCTCATTGAGGCCCGCCATTCTGCAAAAAGGTATGTGATAAAATCAGCAGGTTCGTCTGTCTCAATTTATTTCGATTAAGGCAGGTCTTTAGCGTTTAGCGTCTGTATCAAAATTCAAAATGTTTTAATTGTTAAGGAATTTGGTATACAGCAATGCTCCTCCAAGGATATGACTTGCTGTAAATATGTTATTTAAAAAATATACGTTTTTGATAATGAATAGTAGAGCTTTTTGGAAGTTATTAAATAATAACAATAAAACACTTGTTTTTATCCTACTTCTAATTTTTATTTTTGGTAAAGCCAAATGCCAGTATTTCAATCGCCAAGCGACCTTCTTCGGTGGCTTAACAAGTATAACTAAGTTAAAACACTAAAAGACATTTTGACATATGGTAAACATTGATACAGAGTTGCGTGGTGTGGGAAAAGAATTTGTTTAAATTTACATTTTCGACTTTACTATTGCTACAAGTAAATTATTTAAGGGTGTGAGATCCGTATTTAACAGATGGCTAGAATTGCGTTTCATGTAAATGGCCTCTAAGGGGTTGAAGTGTTTATGTTCTTCACGTTGGCTATACTAAATTTGCGACCTGTTTGAATATTTTCTGTTGTTTAAGTGGCACATATGTTCTTTGAACCTAATATTTGGATTACGTTTTGTTTGGCCAATGTACTTTTTTGGGCAGTTACAGCATTTAATTTCATAAATTCCTGATTCGTTTAACGGGTCTTCTTTATCAAGGGTGTTGCCTAATAACTTTCTTAATGTGTAGTTTTTCCCAAAAGCAAGATTAATTTCTAAATTTAATATTAATCTTGCTTTTGGGAACGTAAAGAACATAAAAACGTCAACTCGCACCAATTTGAACCCCTTAGAGGCCATTTACATGAAACGCAATTCTAGCCATCTGTTAAATACGGATCTCACACCCTTAAATAATCCACTTGTAGCAATAGCACAGTCAAATATAAGATTTAAACAAATTATTTTCCCGCACAACGCAACTGTGTATCAATGTTTACCATATGTCAAAATGTCTTTTAGTGTTTTAATTTAGTTATACTTGTTAAGCAGCCGAACAAGGCCGCTTGGCATTGCCAAAAATAAAAATTGTGGAAGTAGGATAAAAACAAGTGTTTTATTATTATTATTATAAGTTTTTGAACTAATTTATTGTATTGCAGGAAAAACTTAGTAAATCAAGAAAAATTACCAGACACCTAGGTGTACAGGGATGTCCAGCATTTGTGTATTTTTCAGGATAATCCGGTACCCGTAAAAATAGAACAAAAATTATGGGCAAGTTCTGGATCAATTTTTTTGTTTTTTGGCCACAATTAATGTCGACTAACTTCATTATTCGGAAAGACACGAAAAAAGTGATAAGAAATTTTTATACAGAATTCTGCCTTGAATTTGACAAATTAGATAAACAAATAAGAAGTTCATTTGTTTCAGAGATATGACATAAAGTTGTATTTTTTTAAATAGCAATCATAATGCCTTTGACAGATTCTGATTTGCTATTTTTTAAGCTTTCAAAATATTTATAGTTTGCTTGTAAAAACGACTGAGGAATTTTCAGTTTTTCAAATTATCTGGTTAGCTGCGATTAGCGTGAAGCAATCTTGTTGTGAGAGCTAATAATGGTGTTTATTAAATATTTTATTATTTGCATTCAGCGGAAGTTCAGTTTAGAAGGATGGCATTTTGCATTTAAGAGAACATGGTCACGATATATTATATTGAAAACGTGGAAGCTGCAAGAAACATGTATTTCTAGAAAGGCGCCAACCAGATCCTCGAATATTTCAGAAATTGAGTCGTAACTTACAACAATTTTAAAATTTTGATTCACTAAACGCTTAAAGTATTTGCCACTATATATAGAAAACTAAAAACGCACGTGGATCTAGTGCGACAGAAACAAATACCACACCTTCATCTAGTTCCGAGTTTGTTTTTAAATATTGTTTTGTCCTTGGCTTCAAAAAAAATCAAATTCTGAGACATTCGGGAAACCGATCTTTCTGCAAATCTATCAAAATGCATATTTTTTGTAACTTCTGCTAAATGTAATTAATGAGGTGCTTAACAAACACTTTTGTTAGCTGTCACGATCTTATTGTCACAATAAAATGTTAGAGCGTTTACATGGTTTCTTCATAATCATGGATAACCAGATAATTTTAAAAACGAAAAACTCGAAATTTCTCAGCCGTTTCTCACAATTCTATAAACAAACCATATGTATTCTGAAAGCTTAAAAAGTAGTAAATCAAGATGTGTCAGAGCCATCTATAACTACAATTTAAAAAACCAACTTTTTTAGTCATATCTCAGAAACAAAAAAAACTTACTTGTTAATATCATTTGTCAAATTAAATGTAAAAATCTGTATAAAAAATGCATTTACACCTTTTTCGTATCTTTACAAATAATAAAGTTACTCGACTTCTTTTTAAATCCCAAAATTTGACCAATTAACTCTGCTCAAAAATTCGACCTGGAACATGTCTATTACTATTTCTCTATCTCTTATGGTTACCGAGATAGCCCAAAAACACACGAATTATGGACATCCTGTATAAATAAAAATGGAATTTGCAAGAAATATCGCACACCTGGTTGCAAAATTCACTGTGCGGTTTTTTTTATTAAAGATTAGCTTATTGCCAAGCCGCAGGAGGTCTTAGAGCTGTCAATAAATGAATAAGAAACAGTATTGACAAAAACCACGCTTAGAAACGAAAAATAATTAGCAAAAAACTTTTGTTAATGACATTTTGACATTTCATAATCACAGAAATAAGCTTGTTATTCCATACTTTTGGCTAACCCTGTATGTTTTCTAATAAAATTGATGTCATTACCCATAATTGAAAATTATTAGTTGCGCTAAAAGTTATTCGCTGCCCCTCCTATTGAAAGATCCTGCGCACGCATATGAAGGGGGGGGGGGTCACTTTGGCTATCCATGATACTAGAGAACATAACAAAATTTCACTGTTATTACACAGCCATCGGAAGAATATTTTCGCCTTTTCCAAGCGCGAAAATGAAGCCCCTGGAGCAGATTATTTGTGCTGGATGTGTGCATATATAATACTTTGAGCATTTAATGCATTATTTTAGGCATTAGAAATATAGCAAGAATTTCACGTTTCTTGCAGTGTAGATTTCTATGAATGCGCTCCCTATTAGCCAAAGACAGAAATTTGGATAAGATTATTTAACGGTTTTCCACTCAATACGAGAGCCATCACCCTTGAAATAAAGTACTGAAGGCTAAAGACTCACCTTAAAAATGTTATCAAACAAAGAAATCATTTAGAGGATAGAACAGAATCTAAAATTGAATACGATCAAGTAGCATAATAAGCAGAATAACAAGAAAAGCTAGTGCATAGATGCTTATCAAAACAAGGAGAAATAAAAAAAATACTTACTTGTTTATTATATTTACGAGTAGAAGCACTCGAGTCACTCTTCAATTAAAACTAAACAAACACAATAATTGTAGCAACACTAAACTGTGAATAGTCAAAATGGGCTAATGAGCAACTGCAATTCATCGGATATTGTGATCCCTAGCCCCACCAATCTACAAACACTGATAAGCGGTTTACCTGAAGAGGCTTTCTAGAAGGACATACGATTAAACGGATTAATGTGAACTCAGCACGCTGAACCAATCTAACCCGTTGGTTCAAAAGGTTACCGAAGGTAAAATGCCCAAACTTGGTAAGTAATGTAATGTAATGCCTTCCTGTTAAGTTGTATTTTGCACAAAAAGAACAGAAAAAAGTAGAATGTTTCTAACTGCTATTTAATAACTATTCAAACACATTACAGAGAGAATAATAATTATTGTATTATATTTTACCACATTACGCAAAAGCAAAAAAAAAACAAAATATCATTTTATACATTTATTCACAGATATCACTATCATTAGTACACTATTTACAAATTAATTACAATTCACACAATTCACCCTAAGCGCTAAGATTAACGTCTATAAAATATGCAAGACCTTTAGAGGTAAAATAATCTTTCACCATCTCGTACCTGATTGGTACGCTGTTCTTCCAACAATCTTTTACGTAAAAGTCTTCCACCGATTTGCAGGGAGAAATGATTTCGGTGTAACTACACCCTCCGTCTATCTGCAGGCAGACGCTTAATTCACAAATATAACTCTTCGCCCGTTCTTTTGTTCCAACATAAAACATGGTATGGCAAAGTAATTCCGGGGTTCTGAAGAACCGCCACGCTGACACAAACAGCTTGTCTCCTTGCTTTACAAGATGGTAGGATTCCGACACTTCGGGAATGTTCTCCACTTTGAAAGGATCCATCAACCACATCAACCCGTCTTCACAGGACACGAGCTCCCGGCCATGAGTTGATCTGAAATTAGAAAAAAAGAATTGGCATGTGCAAAATTTTATTCACTGTAATGTAAGATAGAAATATGAAGCCATTGTCTTCAGTGAGGTGTGGTAAAATACCTAATGTACTTCTCGAAAAGATCATACTACTTCTAGCAAGTTCGTTAGCTCACATTAAATACCTATTTAATAGTTTTCCACAATCCCTATTAAAATTTACTATGGAATTAGAAAGCAATGGTAGTTTGCTTTTTTGGATGTCAAAATTTACAGAAAAAACACTGGACTGTTAGGACACAAGGTTTACAGAAAACTAACACACAGACAGTTATTTACAAGCCACATCTCACCACCCTCCCTCTCAAAAGCATAGTCTTTTAAGAACGTTATTTGTTGGAGCACAAATGATCTCAGACGAAAGTTCTTTACAAAAGGAAATATATCATCTTAAATCAGCGCTTATGAGAAATTGTTATAGCAATATAAATATTTGGTCAGTTTTTAATAAAAGTGCTCATCCAAATCAAGTAAATTCTCAGCCAGGACAAAGTAAATTGAAGTTGAGTTTGCCTTATGAACAAGGTCTTTCGGAAAAATTAAAGAGGATACTTAGAAAACACGATATTTTAGTTGTTGATAGTACATATAATAATTTAGATAAAATTTTAAGTTCTACTAAAGATAAAGTACATTTACAAAGTGAAGGTGTTTACAAAATTACTTGTTCTAGCGGCAAGTGTTACATAGGTCAAACTAAACGAAAAGTAGGTACGCGTTTGAAAGAACACATACGTGCTACTAGGTTGCAACAGATAGATAAATCTTCCGTAGCTGAACACTCATATTTAACTAAACACATGATTGAAACATTATCTTACATTATGGTCGCTGAAAGCATTCACCCTCGTATAACTTTTTTACTATTAGTATGCCATAAGGCTCTATCTTAGGGCCCACAATAATAATACAAACGATATGTTTATTTATATCTAACACATTAGCTGAGTAATTGGCTCATTTGCGGATGATACTCATTCTGTGTAAATCATTTTGAAAAAAGCCTTCTTTAGCTTACAAAATGAGTTGATGAAAGTAAATTGATTATTCAGATGACAAAAACAAAATGCATTGTGTTTACAGTTATATCATCAGAAATATTAATCTGTTTAATGAGGAGAAGTTGTTATGTGTCAGAGATTTAAAAAAAATTGTTATACATTATCTGTATCCATGGATACCTGAGGTAAATCTATTATCATATAATAAATTACACCAAGAATTGTTTTACAGCAGTATAGAGTATGCCATTTTGCAGTGGTATTGTTTAATTATAAAGCACTTATTATACAAAACGTAGCAGTGCGGAATATACAAGGTGATTCATATAAGTTGTACAATAGGAGCTTTTGGGAAAAATATTGAAATAAAAGTTTGCGTCGTATAAAATCGGCTATTTTATCGTAATTTGCCATTTTACTAGCAAATGATGTTTGCAGTGCTAGCAATAATTAACAATATCTCAAAAAAAGGAATGTTTCATAATGCAATTTTTGTTCTTTCCAGCACCCTCTCACACTTTTCATATATATACATATATAAAACGTATTTAAATGTTTCAAATGCTACAATTATTTGCCTTTGCAAGAGCAAATGTGTAAAAGATGTTATTAATTTTAAGCAGCATGATTATAATGAAACATAAATGCCAAACTTTCTTTTGTTTTACGCAGCATGGCTACCTTTTATGATTGCGTGGAACATGAGAAATGTTTTAAAACAAAATAATATCTAGAAAATTATTGAGATTTTTGAGATTATGCTAATTTGAACATGCACCGCAAACATAATTGTTTTAAGAAAATGTCACCACAACCACAATCAAAGATCTTCCTGCAGAGAAGCACATAAGTGCCTTATTTTTTAATGCACAGAATTTACATATAAGAATCAGTTTATATATAAAAATAAAGATTCATTTAAGCTTAACAGCGGAGCTTCCTGTAGATTTTAGAGCGATTACATGTAGTTCGATATTCTTGTATTTATTTTGTTTACTGAGCACTTGATATATTTGAAAATAACTTTTGAGATTTTGATATTTCTGAACACAACCAGAATAATTTATGTCTGACTTTTATGACATCTGAGATAGGAAAYAGCACGAAATATTTGATATAAAATAATTAGTTTTAATGTCCACGTCATTTACAATAAGAAAATTATTATGGGTGATATGACTGGATTGGTCCAAGCAAGAAACTGCCATTTGGCTTCAAGGCCATGCGCGTACAATTTTGGCTGTATGCAAAACAGAAACTAATTATAAAATACGATTTCGTTTCACACAAGCACACGTGAATTTAATCATTAATTATTAGAACTTTCGTTCCAAATATTTTACGCAGAAAAAAATCCCTGTAGCTGCTAGCTATTGCAATTGTCAAACAAATGACGTATAAATAAAAATTACAAAACTCTCACGCGTACTCGAAAAGTTTTTTATGGAATTTTGATAAAATAGGAGAAGGGTACATCGGAAAGTACAAAGTATGTATGATTCTACTACAAAATATGTTATATATAGAGTTGGCAACGCTCTTGTTAGTTAGAGCACCTCCGAAAACATAAATAGTKAAATTAAACTAGCAAAATAAACATTTACGTAAAGTGAACCTATMTTTGATGTTAATTGAGACAGTTATCAATGTGTTACCAGATATTTAAGTTAACACAAGAGTCAAACTGTTAAACTTGCTAATAGCAAAAAGATCATTGAAAAACAACCTCATAACTGTATACACATCTAAAGTTGATTTAGTTATGTACTTACACGCAGTGTACAAAGATGTCGTTCCGATGCCCAATCCAAGTGCAGCTCTCTCGTTCCCGCATGGGACACAGAACGAATCCAGCTGGACATCTCTTCTGGTGAGCCACGATAGCATCTCCTAGTAGCTTCTCCTCACATCCATTGTTGGCGTTTACGCATGGAAACAATACCAACCCGTGGATGCGTTCTAAGGCTAAGCATCGCGAGTCCCACAAAGGTGACCGACACATTGGGCACTTGTCAACACGACGGAAGCAAGAGTCACACATGGTATGCCCTACGGCGCATTGCCGAATCGGAGGATGCATGTATTGGAAGCAGACCTGACACTCGAATTCAGCACAGATTTGGTCGTTTTGACTAGCCATACTGCAAAAAAAGCATATATAATAAAAGGATGTTCATTGGTTTCGAGTTGGTTTCAGGTAGTGATTACCAAAGGTCGTAATCACTTAGATTAAGTCAAAACTAAAGCTGGAAATATTTAGCAATCCATAAACCAAATTCATTGAACCAGAATGGGATAAGTATATAGGATCCGCCACTTACAACTCCCCAGGCTCGTACTTTTATTTTTAGGTACAACCTTAAGTTATACAGGATGTCGCAAATTGGTAGGTCATTCCGTTAACCCTAGATTCTTGAAGCCAAAATATGACGATTTTGTAATTGACAAATTTATGAGAAACGCTTCATTTAAAAAATACAGGGTGTCAAAGTTAAATTTTAAAATCGTTCAGAGCTTTGGAGGTATAAAGTTGAAATTTGGTATGACTTTTGTAGTATTTACATCTTAGTGTACCCCTAAATTATTCTTAACATTACTATAAAAACAAATGAATGAATGGTTTGTAACTTTCTAACCCCCTTACCTTTTTTTACGCATGCCCATGACACCAGTGAATTTTTCTAGTACAAAACTTGATTGTCAGTTTTTTTTTGGTTTCTTGTAAATTTTAGACAAAATTCTTAGATTCAGAGATAAACGCCGTTTTGTGAAATTTTCCACCTTGTCTATTAGTAATAATGATTTTCCTCTTAAGTATACAAGATGTTTCATGAATGATAATGACCCTGACGAAATTAAAAATGCAACCCAAAATACATTCTCATAGCCAATGTGGTTATTTTACATAATGGTATTATTTAAAAAATAAATTGGGAATCCATGACGGCTATGCGCTATGGTTCCTGTCACTGTATTTATTACAAGTCAAAATGTATTCAAATGATGAAAAAACAGATATGATTTTGATTTATGGTGAATGCAAGAAAAATGCTTCCGCTGCTGCCCGTTTATACGGACGTTTTCCAAATAGAAGAGCTCCTGCCGATACAATTTTCAAGAGACTCGAATTAACTTTAAGGACAAACTGGTCACCACTGAAAAAGTCAAGAGAAAGAAGAGCAACAGGCCCTGACAATGAAATTAGAGTATTGGAAATGATTGACGAAAATCCTCATATTAGTCAAAGGGTAGTAGTCTCAAGAGCAACTTGTATTAGTCTGTCTTCAGTATACCGCATAATTAAAGGCAATCAATTTTATCTGTATCACTTGCCATGGGTTCAGGCCTTAAAGGAGACAGATTATCCTAAAAGACTGGGTTTTTGTAGCTTTTTTTTGAAGCAAGATTTTTAAACTATCTGCTCGACGAAGGTCCGGTCGCGATAGTTTAAACGGCAATACTTATCTAAATTTTTTAAGAAACATTTTACCGGTACTTCTCCAAATGTAAATTTACAAGTAAGACAAAATCTATTGGTTCCAACAAGATGGGGCACCTGTGCATTATCATAGAATAGTGCGAAATCATCTTGATTTGATTTTGCCTAACCGATGAATAGGAAGAGGTTCAATTAATCCTTGCCCACCGAGAAGCCCGGACCTTACTAATTTGGATTTTTTTTGTGGGTAATGGTAAAAGAGCAAGTATACCAAACACCAATTGAAAGTGTAGAACATTTAGAAAATAAAATACGTGATACATGTAGATCCATCACTCCAAAAATATTAATGCATGTTAAAAGACCGTTTTGGGCACGAATTCAAGCTTGAAAAAAACAGCGGAAGGCGGGCGACATTTTGAGCATTTATTACATTAATGTTATTGAATAAACATTTTTAAAAAATTAAATTTCTTTTACAATAATGAATTTACTTAAAGCAAATGATTGAAGTTTATGTCAAAATTTACGAATTTATACAGCTCTCTACATTTTATATTTTTTAAGACGATGAACAATTATCAATGTTACCTCTGCAAATGCATTTTGGGTTGCATTTTTAATTTCGTCAGGGTCATCATCATTCGTGAAACATCCTGTATTATTGATATATTTTCCACTGTAGCATATAAAGCCAAATTATTACCATATTGGAGCTCAAATTATGTATTTCTTAAACATTTTTGTCGTCTATGTGTCTTTAATGCTCAAACCKATAGTTAACTAGATTTCTAAGCAGGCTTGGAAAAATACATTTATTACTAATAGGCAAGGGTTTATAAAACGGCGTTTATTTCTGAATCTAAACATTTGTTTAAAAACTACCAGAGACCAAAAGAATGAAATCAAGTTTTGCTCTAAAAAAATCCGCTGATCTTATGGGCGCACGTCAAAAAAAGCTGAGGGGGTTAAAAAATTACAAACCCCCCGATATTCATTTGTTTTTGTAGTAATGCTAACAATAATGTTATGTAACTATTACAAACTCGTACCAAATTTTAGCTCGGTACCCCCCCCCCCCCCCAAACTGTGCATTATATCGTAATAAACCATTTTTTATTTTCTACATCAACACCCTGTAGTTTTTAAATGAAGCGTTTTTCATAAATTTATCAATAACGTTAACGGATGACCTACTAATTTGCAACACCCTGTATATCAAATTGTAGGTCTTATTAAACTCTTTAAAAATAACATAGTGAGTGGCTAACAAATATTTTTTTTTATTTTACCCCGTATAATAAATATTGCTTCATAATTGGATGCTGATTTTTGCCTTCTTCAATTTATGTCATTACAACGTATGCGTAATTTTTACTCCTTCCTAAAGAAAATTACAAAAAACTCGTCGCTGCCATATTCTGTTCATAGGGCTGTTCACAATTTTTTAAGTGTTAGTTATTAGCTTATTAGGCTACAAATTATGGCTACATACCCATCGCTGCACACAAAACCCCAAAATTTAGAGTAAAAAGAATAAAAAGAAAGAGACTAGAAAACCGTACACTGTGATGAGACTAGTTTGGTTTTCTACATCACGTACTAACCTCATCACAGGGTACCTTTTTCTAGCCCCTCTCTCTCTCTTTAGAACGAACTTTGTAATTGATTTATTTAAAATGCTCTAGATTTTGGGGTTTTGTTTGCAGCGATTGGTATGTAGGCATAATTTGTACTGTAATAAGCTGTAAAACTAACATTTAAAAATTGTGAACAGTCCTATTAACAGAGTTTTTCTTGTTTTTCATTAAGAAGGAGTAAACATTACGCATACGTTGTAATGACATAAATTCAAGAAGACAGAAATTGGCATCCAACTATGAAGTAATATTTATTACACGGTGTAAGGTAAAAAATATTTACAAAAATTCACTTTAAGAGCAAAACATCATAATGGGCAAAAAATTTTTTGGACACTTACTATGCTATTTCTAAAGAGTTTGAAAATACCTACAATTTGACACATAACTTTGTTGTACATAAAAAAATAATGAAAATACGAGTCTGGGGAGTTTTAGGTGGCGGACCCTTTATAGTCACGAAAGAAGACTTATTAAGGAAACCAGCAGCATTAAACCAAATAAAGTAGAAATCAAGAATTGACTTACCTGTTCATTGTTTTGAAGCACTATTTAGAAATCAACATGTCCAAAGTCACTTACTTTACCGTTAACACAACTGCCGCTAAATTAAATACAGCCACCTCCAAGATGATCTGTTGACCAACTGAAGATATAAATGCAAGTTCACCACCGTTATTACCTTCACCCTAAACTAATAACAAGTTTGCCCATATTTACATCGTAAATTGATTACCTGCACTTTTTGGTAAACATACCTGGTTAATCTTTTTTGAATTGAGAAAGTCATTGTTCATCGCCGGTACAGTAAACAAATAACCCTTACAGAGAAACAGGTATATATCCCTTAACACGTTTTCCAGCGATTGGAATTCATAAACAAATCACAGGAATATACTAAACTTCCTTTTGCAATGTACGTTTATAAAAACGTATACAGTACAATTTAGAAATGCCGTAACAGATACAATCCAGAATTGATAATTTTACCCAAAGCATAATTAGTTACCTTTGCGCGTTTAATAGTATGGAAACACACTTCAACTGAATACAATTAAGTTTCATAAATTTAACCTTACCTATGAAAAACAGCATGTATTGGTTTATTACAATAAAATTCAGCACTCAAATCGGATATAAAAATGGTTTTGTTGTTTTTTGATGTGAAAAAAGAAGCATTAAAAATCAATGTGAAATGGGGTAGAGTAATGGGTAGAAACAAATTACAGCAAAGATTCTCCGAATAAACACAGCTGTATAGAGTACATTACAGTCGTTACTTCCATTCGCTCCAAAAGTCTGTTTATTATAGGAGTACGTCCGAGTATGATCGGCCTAAACCTGAAACCATACATCGCAAATTTTCAGAAAATTACTCATGGGTGTCCATTGTTCTTCTAAACGAAGCTCGTTGTGATACACCCTGTATATTTCTTCAAAAGGATACCGGCCATTATATTGCGATGCATCATTGAAAACTCCCCGATCTCCAATTTAGTGGAATACTTGACAAAAGAAAAAAAAATATGGACCACTGATACCGATCAAGTGTGTAACTTAACGTGCAGTGGACATTGGACTGACTGTTAACTAATTTGAGGAAAAAACATCTTTATGAGTTCAGTAGACCTAGTTTGTGGCGGTTATTAAAAAAAAGAATTAGGTTTTCGTTACGAAAAAGACAAAAATTGAAGAGCATTGTGGAAAAAAGGACCGTTTTCTTTTAAAGAACATAATTTTTGGGAAACTATGTTCGAATAAGGAAGATGATAATTTTAAGCAATTTGTATTCTTAGGTAACCGATATATCGTTTTACATGCTTTATATAAAGATGGATGATGCGTATTTAATTTTTCTACAAAAAAAAGTGTCAATTAAAACGACTCGATGAACGTTGAAAGGTGATTTTACACTAGTAGCTCGCGGGGTTTAATTTTCTTACCTGATAATAAAGGGTCAGTTTAATCCTTCCCATCATTTGCGCACCGGCGTAGGGTTAGGGGGTCTCCAAATATTCTTCCAAAAAGTATTAGTCCCCTGTGCCGATAACAAAAGATCCAAATAAAAAGCTCCGTTAGAGTGGTGGCGAATTCGGGTAGGGGATTATAGCTACCTGTAACTCACGATGGCGAATTCGTGTACTTTTCCTAAATTCGAATTTTTTAAACTCTATTTTTGAATACTTTGTGTTTTTCTGTAATGCGGTTTGTCCTGTTGGAAAATAAACTAGATTATCATATCTATCCACGGAAAGCCATGGATAGTGTCGGAGCGGCCAATAAAATTAATAAATCGCGCTTTCCACGGAGGTTGCAGTGAGGATGTAACAACATAAGACATTATCAATGTAAGACAGAGTATATATATAGAGCTAGAAGAAGTCTTCTACCAACTACCACAGTCACGAGAAGAGGTACATGAAGCTTTGGAATGCGTTAAATATATGTGGATGGTACATTTGATTATTGTACTAATTTTTTTGCCAATTATTCACAATTCATGCTTTCAAAAACGGTCATTACATACCAATAGTGTTTATGTTATTACTCGACAAACAACGTTAGCCATGTTCTTTAGCCTTTAAGTTATTAATTGAATACTGTCAACGCATAACTTTAGTTTTTAACCCCTTAGAAATAGTTTGTGATTTTTAAAACTCTTTTCATTTAGGTATAAAGCAAATGTGGCCGACAAGTATAATAAGTGGATGTAGATTTTTATTTAGCTCATTAGGTTTAACTTCAGAAAATAAAAATGTAAATTCTCATATTGGTTCTTTTGGCTTAATATTCCTGAACCATGATAAAGTTGGCGATAGTTTTCTAGATTTTAATTCTGTTATTAAATACGCTTATTATTTAATTACGAATTATATATATATTATATTATATATCGTTTCCGCCACATCCTATACAGCTACAGTCGAAAAAACTACTAATTGTTGAGAGGCTTATCACAGCCATTTTAGTTCCTGTTTTAATAGTCCTTACTTTTATTTCTATTTTAAAAGATGTACAGTTAAATACATTTATAAATGTGTATATACATAATACATGTGTATATCACGAAATTTACGGTAATTTAAAAACAAATTGTTTTTCCTGATTTCAAAGTAGTAATCTGTGTCAAGTTTGTGTAGACATGCTGACATAGAAACAAAACATCACAAAAGTAAATAAATAATTTGTGATGAAGCTGTGATGAAGCTTTCTTGCAAACTGCAAAATGAATCAAACAAGTGAAATTAAAGACGAAAGTTTAGAATTAGTATCAGAAGCAGAGTCAAGTTTGCTACCTACAAAGTGTAAAGCAAAGTACGAGAAAGTTTACCAACAGTTTTGTCTGGAGAAATGAAAAAAATGTGCAAGGAAGCAAGTGGAAAAATTTTAATTGCGTACTTTTGTGAAAAGGTTTGTTTCATTTAAAAAATTCATTACAAGAACTAATTTAAAATATTCTTACAGGTGAAAACTCTTAAAGTTTCAACGCTCTGGTCTGTGAATGAAAACGTGAACATTTCTGCTTATATAAAATTGCTGACATATCTTCAACATCAAAATGACGGTTATCTCGCAAAAAGGCCAAAAGCGCTATCAATGAACAATGTGAGGAATTTCATTAATAATGCTCCTGATAACAACTTTCTCCTTATGAATGTAGTGACAATAATAGCATTGCACGCAACCTGTCGCGCGGATGATTGTCGACTTCTGGAAGTTGATGTCGTAGAAGATTGCGGGCATATCTTAGTAGTTACATTACTCGACAGAAGAACAAGAGAAAAACGTGTCTTCGCAGTAACATCGGAAGGTAGAATAGACGGTAAGGAGATTTACAGGAAGTAGTTGGAATAAGACCCAAACGTGTGGACCACTGAAGACTCTTTATATATTATAAAGAGGGCAAATGCACAGTGCAACCAATTGGTATAAACACCTTCTACAATGTACCAAGAAAGATTGCCGCGTTCTTAGGTCTACCGAAGCCGAACAGTTTCACAGGACATTGTTTCCGCAGAACTTCAGCGACTTTTTTGGCTGACAGTGGAGCCAACATTCAAGTTTTGAAGAGACACGGTGGTTGGCGTAGCAGTGGATTTGCAGAAGCCTATGTGGAAAACAGTATAGAAAAAAAAGTAAAAATTTCAAAATAAGTTTTTACTATTTCAACTGAGCAGCAATCTTTGATCATTTCTGCACCGTCAACATCGAGAGTTGTAATGCTATTATGAAAAAGATATTTAATTATTTTTCACCACAACTTTTGAAACGTTTCCCACTTAATCAATTATTCATTTGTCTAATTCAAACATTTTATTTCTACTTAACTACCAAGGTGAATCAAATCATGAGAAAACCTGAGTTGCAAACAACTGACTTAATCTATTTCTTCAAAGGTTACCATTGAGTTATCACCTTTACTTTTTATGACAGCGGTTATTCTTCTTGGCACTGTATTCACTAAATTCTGGCAATCTCGTGGTGTGAACTTATACTATATAAATTGAAGTTTATGCCTTAATTCGAGAATCGACCTGGCAAGAGTTGCGCGCAGTTGTTTTTTCATAATGTGCCAAAGAGTTTCTATAGGAGAAAATTCAGGACTACTGGATACCCATTTTAAGAGGGGAATACTGTTGTCGGTGAACCACTAATAAAAATCTTTTGGATACATAACATGCAGCGCTCTCTTGTTGAAAAACAAAATCATTTCTTGACATCAATGACGCGTCCCTAGTGGGTAGCAAAGATTCACTTAAGATATTAAGATATTTTTCGGTGTTTACAATGCCCTCAATGAAATGTAATATTCCTACTCCTTTTGCAGACATTGATCCCCAGACCATAATAGATGCTGGAAATTTAACGTTTCTCTTAAGACAATCTGGATGATAAATTTCATTTTTTTTTTGCCGAATAACTCTGTTGCGACTGTCGCCTACACAAACTTCAAATCTAGACTCGTCGCTCCAATGTACAGTGTTGCATTGTTCAGGACTCCAAGTTCTATGTTCTTTTGCCCACTTCAACCGATTTTTCTTTTGTTTCGTTGTTAACAGTGGCTTTTCCTTGGGCTAGACAATAAAAACACATTTTTGTTGAAAACATTTCAAAAGTTAAAAACAAAACATTTTATCTTGTAAGTTCCAAAACCCTAGTTTGCCTTCRTGTTCTGTTTAATTATTCGTTTCAACGCCATCCGATCAGTATCAGTAAGTGCACTTTTTTCACATACCTCTGTTTAGGCTCGACGTTGTTGCTTGATTTGAATAACTGCACTACGTTGCGAACACTGTATCTTGACAACCCCAATAACTGTTCAATTTCTGCATTAGATCTGCCAGATTTCTATAAACGAATAATAATTGAAGGAATGTTCGGATCAATAACTGTTCCTATAGTCATTTTTTAATTCTTCAACACAAAATACTATAATTGAAACTATCCAAAACGCTTTTGACGTCTGATATCAAGTAAACAATATCTCTTAGTTACGCGAAATTGCACAGCCACCTCAAATGTTACATTCACCTATATGCAAACTTCCGCAAACAGTATAGACAGAAACCAGGGTTCGGCCTAAATAGTTGGTATTTTTACCATAGGTACAATTTTGATTATTGAAAACAGTCGTTTGCGTGTAAAAATTAATAGACCATAATTTAGAGAAGCTGTTTATAATCAAAACAAACTCTAAGAAGCGATTCTGCTCAAAATTTTTAAGAAAATTTAATAATTCTGTTGATGGGCCAACTGAAATTGGACAGGGCTCGTATTACCTTCCAAATTCTGACCAAGTTTAAGAGATACATCAATGTCAAATTCAGACGAAACATTAAATTTAAGGATAAGAGAAAGAATCGTATTGAGTGACAGAAAGATAGAACAATTAGTTTTAAATTTGCGAGTTCGAACCGCACCTATTGAGTTTATTATGATCCATCTGTAAATAGAAAAACAACTGAACAACTCTGAAACCATCCATATTATCCAATTTTACTTATTTGGGTCAATTGGGTATTATCACTTTTTTTGAAAATTACGTAAAATGAATCTTGAAGTGCATATATATCGTACGCCATGTTAAAAAATCAAAAAAAAAATTGTAGGTAGAGAATTTCAGGTCTGAAATTCGAATCTTAGGAGTCACCGCAAAAACCCTTCTATCAAAGGTTATTCAATTCGTGACGTCAGGTGTCATGTAAACATTATCGAGGAGCGCGCTGTTTAATGGTGTAGTATCAGTCTTGTATTGGAAAAGCTTTTGTGTGGTGTTTATTGAAAGGACGGTGTAAGAGGCACACCAAAAAGTGATTTGTGTAGTTTTACAAGCATGTATTATGTATGGAAAACAAAACAAGTGTTGTTTTGTACATGGTTATAAAAGTACTTCAGTCAGTACAGCTAACAAAATTTTTGTAACCGTTCCTCGAGATTATCAACGTATGAAAAAGTTGTTTAAGGTCCCGTGATATGCCGAAATCGCAGTCTGTTTTTCTGTTGTGAATATAATCTTAATTCTTACTGTAAGTTTTATTATTCTTTTGGGGTTATAAGTGTTTACCATTCAGTTTCCATTTTGTTGTAGTTTGAAGGGTATATTAAAAATTGTATGCGTTTTAAGTTGATAGAGGGAAATGTTATAATAAAGAACGACGTTGTTCCCCATATATTCGACTATTAGCCAAACCGGAAACGAGCCGCAAGAGCCCCGAAAATAGATGGCAATTTATATTTATTCTGATCTCTAAAATAAATGTCAAGTTTAGGGTACATTCTTGATTCTTATATTTGTATGTTTACAAATAGTATTTTTCCAACAACCTACTGTGATCAAATTATCAATGCTACGTTAATTTAATAAAAAATTCACTTATGCTGTTGCTTTTACGTTCCTCATCTCCGCCGCGTTGAACCGCTCATCGCTGTACACAAATTCCATAACACTGAACATGCCTTCAGAAGTCATAACTGATAAGTATTTCACTTCTTCTTGACGTTTTAATTCGCTTGTCATAAAATGAACGCAAACGACAAACTGATACTGATAAATTGACGGGCTGAGGCTGACGCGTGACGCGCTGACCCCAGATGTATACAAGCGGCCATTTACAAGATACCTGACGTTACGGCCAATTTGTTCGCGTTTTGGCGGTCCCTTTAAATATTCACATTTTTAACATTAAAAATACACCTCACGATCAATTTTTTTCGAATTTACAAGCTGTCACAGCTGTTTTGTGGATTAGATGCTACCTATTAATGTGCAATTTAATAAAATATAAATACATGGCAAATACCCAATTCCAGTACGTCCTGCCGAGAGAAAACTTGCCCTTTCGTGAGCAGGCGTACATACCAAAACAAAAGAGCGCCTGTCGTAAACGGCCTCTCAGTTTAATGGGATGATACGTAAAAAATAGTTATTATTCAAGGCGTCGATGTGAAAAAGGACGATCGCTTACTGTAGCGCGTACGCAGACGTGCGAGGGTGCTTGACGGCTTTAAAGGMGTCTTCGGCACTCCATTCTTCACATCTGCTGCCCACCCAGAAACACACAATGTTCAAAACMTCCGCACCAAAACACAGCCACGCTAKATTCRTGTCAAATCATCTCGCACAACAATACAACACGTTCAAATAAAACCGCTCCGATGACTGAGACAATGAGAACCATACTGCGTGATGATTGTGCGGCTGTAGTTTCGGCTTTGTGAGGGTTTTAGAGACGGGTTATGTGCTTAAGGAGGTGACTATAGAATGACCATGAATATTTCGGTTGATTGTAAACGACAGGTGCGAAGTGTATTAAAAGATTTGCATGATCTGGGACACCAGAGCCAGGAACACTGTAAGAAATATTTCACTGTTCATTTTCTATTGAAAATTTATAATTTGAGTAATAATATTTGAGGACTAGCTGATGTAAACTAGGTGGTAACCACTGGCAGAAACAGTGTTCCAGAGATTTCATTTTACGTTTGATGTCAATAGATATCATTGAATTTTATCACACTTCCCCGAAATTACTAGGATGCCATGTAATTTCATCGATTTTCAAGTGATTCCAAGTTGTTTTTTAAGGATTTCCGCTTTTGTGAACTCACCTTTGAACTTTTTCCTGTTAAATAAGAAAAATGAAGAATAAAACCAAAGACTACCATCTCCTTATTTGATCCATTCGTTTACTCGTTAATGGACTATCTTCGTCTACTTTAATATTACACCCAACATAATTTTTGATCGAAAGTTCTTCAAATTCTGAAGAAAGAATAGACAAATCTTCTAGTAAATGCTCGTCCTTATTTTCAGAACTGCTAGAGTAGATATCTCGGTCAGTTGATGTTCAACTGTTTTTTTTTGTGAACACCACGAAATTCCAAAAATTTATAAAATTCTTCATTTAAACCAATAGGCTATAATGTCAAATAAAAAAGTTTGCATTGTATTGTTATCGTGAACACCCTGTGTATAGATACTACCTTAGTGCAGAAATAAAAATTTTTTATGTGACTCGCTGGTTTTGTCACACTTCAACTTTTGTGATCTAGTGTATGGTTCTGTAACTTTTAAGATTAACTTAGTTTTTCAGGTATCCAACTGTTCCACTTACGATTTTCAATGGTTTCAGAGAAGAATTCAATTTGTATCTCCTTTACATTGTTCGACTTGTGCAACAAAAAAGGTACATTTATAGACTTTGCTTCCTACGTCTGTTGCCAAAAATTCTTCGCTTTTCATCCTTTTTTGTGTAGACTTTTCCCACTGCCACTATCTTCTCCTGCTTTTGAGGAAAAGAAAAACTTAATGTGTCAAATAACTACGAACAACTTTTATATAATATGTACGTTATTATTAACTTTACAACAAGCTCTTCATTAAATTAAATTACAATTTTCAAAAATCACTTGAAGGTCTTTAGCACCAATTGACCCAACACTATTCGCTTCACTAAAGTGCCTTTACACTACGATTTACATTAGATTTAACATGAATTATGGTTGCAAAATTTTCTTTTTCGTCTTTTCTAAATGCAGTAACTTTCACTAACAAGTCAAAACTTTTTCAATCGAACAATTGTTTTAACAGGTGTTAACGCAAAAAAAACTTTTATATACTACCGAACGCAATGGTTGGTAGCAGATACATAATAAATGTATGTTTCCTAATTTTCAAAAAGATTATTCAAACATCTGTGTAGACTATATTTATTTATATATTTGTTGAAAATAGCGGTTGCACAATTGATTAATCGCAAAAGTTTCAGATTCGGCAAACGCAAACCTTTCACATAAATTATTTAGAATTTTGAATGTAAGGAATAAGATAAACTATACAATTTACTACAGGGTATATAACGTTATTGGATATTCTATTTGTTTTCTACGATATTCAAGATCACTTTATGATTCATGCAGATAATGGATAAAACATTTTATCCATAATCACTTTATAACTGAAGTTTTATTCACACTTAAGAACAGTATAAGATACCACTTTATCCAATGATACCTTGATAATCAAATATTCTTTATCGCAAGCCATACACAAAAATTCTTCCACAAGCGCTTTTTCCAGTACTGCAGCTTTCTTCGCTTTGTATCCTCTCGACACACACTTCAGGTAGGCATTGAGCTTACTATATTTTCCAATGTCTATGTTTCTATAAACTTTTATTGCAGCCTTCAGCATCGACACATGGGTGCAATTGCATACTTCTTCTTCTTCTTCCAATGTAAGAAATATGATAACAGTACTTCCCCATTTATGATAGATACAACCCGTTTTTCATTACATTCGTTAAATTTGGAAAATACTTTTTTACAGACAATAATTGTAGTTGTTTTTGCAGTTTCACTCAGGATTATCCCAGGTACACTTTCTTACATTTCTCACCAACTCCACAACTCGATACACAATCGAAAATAATACGCATATTTATTTAGTTAATTTCTATGATTTTTGTGGTGGCAGCCACTGTCACAGCGAAATGGCAAATTATTTCTTTATGAAATCAGATAAAATTCCGGCGATTTTGGTTCACGTCTGAACATATGAATAAAACGCTACCTGAAACACTTATACAATATATAACTATTATAAATAAATATATCTACCGAATATAATAATTATAACCCTTAATTTGAGAATGCCTATTTTTTGCAGAAAATGAGGATGTATTCCCTCGAGACAGGTACATATGGTAATATAATTAATCATGTGCAATTGGCATGGATTGCAAGTTTCTTTATTTTATTAACAGGAATATTTGCGCCTTGTAAAAACGGATCAACTTTTATATGTATATCTGTTTTAATTTATGTCTGTAGCTTTTTACACGAAGAATCCAGGCGCAAATTAAATCTGCAGAAATCACTCAACGTGAGAGACAACTCCCATCACCCAAAGCGTCCGCAATCTCCAACGTTTAGCGCCGAAGAAAGGTGACAATATCCAAAGAATTAAATTCAATTAAGAGAAGCCTAAGCGCTTATCGCTCAGCTTGAAGGCCCTGAAATAATAATGCGCCTTTGGCCGCAGTCAACTTTTAATAACTTGCTGGCACTTTTTGAACTGTTCTTCACAAAGGGGGCATGTAATTAGTCTCCGGCTGACTGTTGTGACGGCGATGCCAGACGGTTTTACAAGAAACTCCGTAAAGAGCGCTTGTGCACGTACAATAGTTCGGCAGGGAACGATTTTTGCCTTGGTCTTATTGATTTTACTGCTGCTCGCGGCCAACGCGGCTGTTTTTAGGGCATGTTAATTGCGTATCAAACGTGCGTSAATTTATTGTAATTAATGAAGGTGAAATTCGCATCTTTTATGATGTTGCATGTGCATACTTCATGACGGACATACAGCTGTAAATATACTGGCTGATAATAGAACTGCAACAAGAAAATCATACTCCTATTTTGGTTTATTTTTACCAAACTTTTAAGGGTAAGTGAGAGCCTAGGCACTCAGCGCCATCTAGGCGGAACACTGCGAAACTAGTCGTGGGGTCCGAAGGACCTGCCGGCTAAAATCTCAATGCGTCCACCTAGACCTCAAACTAGTAGAGAACTGGACCTAGTCGCTAAAAAGTTAGGAGAGGCCATAATCACTTGCTTTGATGAAAACTGCCCTTTAAGGAGGGTTGCAAAAAACAAAAAAGCACCGTGGTGGAACGGTGAATTAAAGTTGCTCCTAAGGGAAACTATGCGACTAAATGAGCCTTCCGAATGGGAATCCTAGAAGAAACACAAAGAAGATTCTAAAGTCTCATTAAACAGAGAAAAAATGACCGCTGGAGGAATTTTCCACTGGCACAGAACAGCTTCCAACTGTTCAAATGAATAAGTGATTTCCGTGTCATCCGCATAACAATGTGTCTTACAGAAAATCTCACAGTATGTAAAAGATCAGCGGTATAGATAAGAAACAAGATATGTCCCAAAACTGAGCCCTGAAAAACACCCGAAGTAATATTTGATAGATCTGAGGTCTTAGCACATAATTTAAAAATTTGATATCTATCGCTTAGATAAGACTTTAAAAAGCTAACGGAGTTCATGTCAAACCCATAGTAAGCCAATTTAGCACACAGCAAGCTGTGATCGAGAGTATCGAAAGCTTTCGGAAAGTATAACAGCACTAGAGTGGCGCGACCACTATCTAGGGATGTTATGATGTCATCAATGATGTTGGTTAATGTACTAAAAGTACTATGGCCTTTTCTAAAACCTGACTGCTTATCCAATATAATTTTATTATATATTGCGTAACTATATATTTGTTTCTGGATAAACTTTTCAATAACGTTCGAAAGAGTAGTTATGATGCTTATTGGCCGTAAGTCACTATACCGCTTTGAAGAGCTAATTTTGGGTAAATGGGTTACCACTGTTGTTTTCCACATATCTGGAAAGAATCCCCCCTATAAACAACAATTAATTACATGCGTTATGTGCTTGCAAATATGCGGCAAACATAATTTCAACATGCAAGCATTCACGTTATCACTACCGTAAGCGTCAGATTTTAAGGAACAAATAATTCGACTAATTTCATCAGGGATAGCCAAATGAAAACTAAAATGGAGGTCATCATTATGTTTTTTTTTGCTATATATTCGGCAGTTGTAGCCCGACAATTGTCAGTCAAATTACTCGGAATATTAATATCTTTGTTATGTTTTATACCCAGTTTTCAGATGCCTGATTGTATTGTAGGTAAGCAACTTTTTCTCTGCACACAGCCTGAAGGGTCAAATTACGTAAGCTTGTGTACTGAGTCCAATTTTGTAAAGATCTGTGTCTTTTAAATGTGCTTTTTATGGTGGTATCATCTACCTTTTATGGTGTATTGGATTGACAACGTTAATTCACCCTGAATAKTACATCCCCTAGAATTTTTTAAGGGATCTATTTATTTTAGATACATTTTTGGACATCCCACTTTTTACTATGAAGCCTAATACCAAAATAATGGGCTACTAAGTAGTTGCTAGCTAAACAGGTAACCAGAAAAGTTTTGTGAGTGACCTTGTTGTTAGTAAGATTCGAATAGTTTCTTCCTGTGTATCTGGTTTAATTAAAATGCGGCGGACGTATATAATAACAAGGAAGTCGTATTAAACGAGATAAATCTATATTTCGGCTACATTTTCCAGTTTGATTCCGCTATTTGGGTTTTCGAGGTCCTACAGACAGTAACAGTAACAATTTGAATAAAATTCTGACACAGTATTCCACGTCAAGAAGTATGAGTATTCAGTTTACTAGCGACTGTATAACTGGTTGTCTAAACCATTGGGCAACCGGCACATACTGTTGCAAATGCATTCCGTGCTCCGCGCTACAAAGCATTATAATTTACATAAAAATAAATTTTAAAAACATAATTATATTGCAGATGAAGGATTTGAACTGATTTGAATCTCAAATCGTGGAGCCAAAAATCTGAGCATTACAGTCTTTATAACATAGCTAAATGTTTTGAAAAGAAAAATGGTTTCATGAAATTAATAAAATTTAGTGTGGATTTTCACAAAAAATCATAAAGTCTCATTGTCGAACTAAAAAAGTACGGTAAGTGTCAGTCGCAAGTCCGTAACCCAGTGATGAAACTGATTCAGTTGCTCATTTTCAGTTGAACCGTGTTTCTCTTGTTATGTTCATAGTAATCGTTTCATGAAAGTAAGTTCTAAGTTTCTGCCCTGATTCGGCCTTTTAAATATTCTGCATTATGTGACCGATCAGCATAAATGCGATTTTTCGGATACCCCTACAGGAAAAAAGCAAGCAGATCAGGGGAACGTGCTGGGCTTTCTATCGCTCCGCGCCTACCAATCCATCCTCGAATGTTGACTACAAAATGGGGCGATGCATCATCTTGCTGAAACCATATGTTCGGAAGGCCGCGCAGCATTTTCACGATTAGGGAATAGGCGAATAAGTTCTGGTATAATGTGTTCGCGCAAGAGCTGTAAATACTTGACCGCATTGAAATTTCCATCGATGAAAAAAGGCTCAATAATGTGCTCACCGATAATACCACACCAGACATTCACTTTTTTGAGGGTGGTGTGTCTGAACTTGTTCTATCCAATGTGGATTTGTGTCCGACCAATATTTGCAATTATGTCTACTCACATTACCATTGAAGCTAAAGTCGCTTCATCAGCAAACATAATCTAATTTAAAATCTTCATGTATCATGTTCATGCGAGTGTAGCAAAATTCTATCGTACGATCGAAATCATCTTCGATCAGGTCTGGTAATAAGTGAATTTTGTAGGGATGAAACTCTCTTTTGTCAAAATTTTCTGAACAGATCTTCTGCTAATACGGTGAGTGAGAGTACGCTGTCGCATGGAACACTTGGGATACTCTTGCACATCTAAAAGGACGTTCAAGCTACTTTCCTCACTCGTAGCAACCTTTGGACGTCCTAGTTTTTGACGATTTTTAACACCGCCAGTTTCCTCAAAACGTTGCAATGTTTCAATGTGTTGATCTGGCAATTGGTTCACGATCTTCATGAATTGCACTGTAGAATGCAACTACTTTCGAATAACTTCGCCTTCTATCTCCATAACCAATCATCATCAAAATTTCGATGAGAGCATGTTCAGTTAACCGAGGTATTACGATTGCAAATAACAAAGTGAAAGAAAATTATCACCAGACAGGAGGAAAATGGAGATCCTGAAGTTTTTGTTCTTACTTTTTTTATCACTTTTGTAATACATTTTTGAAATCAGGAAAAAATATCCATTTTAATGATGTGCCTTTTGACCCCCCCTACCCATTAAAAAAATTCAACTTGCACCCATATCTCGGAGACGAGAGCTGACACGGAGTTGAAAGAATTCCAGAAAATGCATTTTAATTACCCATAGGCCCATGCACAATTTTAGAAAAATCGCTAAAACAGAACGTGTAATATTCTGCCGGTTCCATACTTTGTAGCGACCCTCTATGTATATGGTCACGATCCTGAATACTCATTCCCAATAGCTTTTCACGAATTAAAAAAAACATCACAAACAAATTTATTAAAATTGAAAAGAACCCCTTACCTTGTAAATTTAAAACTCTGGGTTATATAGCTCAAAAAACTACGAAAATTTGCATCTTACATATATTTTCGCGTACAAATTCAGTCTCTTGTAACTGACAAGCCATCGCAAAAATAAAAAAAAAACGAAATCTGCGATTTTTCTTTATATGCTATGAAGTATTAAGGGTTTAAATAGAAACGTCACTTTCGGAGTCACGTTGTATAGGGTCCTAGACATTGCCAGCGAGGTCGTAACACCAATCTGTGAGGAAGACTGAAAGATTTTATTTCCAAGACGCCGACGAGCATTAGGCAAAAGTTAGAAGTCGCTGTACTGCAAGCTTTTTTCAATATTAATGTGTTGGATGTCCACGTTTTGCCCTCTAATACATACGTCATCTTCAATGCGCCATCGTTGAAATACCATCATCCAGCCAATGCAAGATGCGGTTTCAGTCAATAACAACAGTGATAACCTATGACCAAAGTTCCTACTTTAGTAACCATCCTCCATTTACCATTAAACGAGATGCAATAACCAGTATCCCATAAAATCTGTTCGGATTTGAGACAAGAAGGTTAGTATGACCGGTGGCGACGCACAGCTGATTTAGCTCATATAACGGTACCTTCCATCACCTTAAATTAACAGTCTAATGCAGTTTCCAGGACAACCAGCTTTGATAGGCTACATGTAAGTACTCGAAGCACATTCGTGACCCGCGCACTTTGTTATCCTGAATTTCGCTACATGTTGGCAGGATCGTAATCGTTCCCATCCTGCGAGGCACTTAACAATCACGCATGTAACAGTCTTAAATCGATCAGCGCGGCTAATGAAGGCGAACTTGTCTTTACCCGGGAAATAATTTCATTGATGACGCCCTGTGTGCCATTCCACGGCCTACCTTGGGCGAGCTGCGTGTGAAGATTTGTTGTTCGTTTAATGACTCCGTAATGTTAAATTAATAACCCCAAAGTGAATTCGTATTATGGGGGAAACGCGTTAAATCACGCCGCAATGTGGAAGTTAGAGGAGCCTCGCGCGGATTTTTACCCACGATTCCGTTCTGATTAGTTGTAATTAGTGATGGCGAGACGTCTAGTCTGCTGAAGAAATAGGACTCCGTAGGCGAGTTCTTGATTATTTCCTCTGGATTGGAGCGTTACGGTTGAATATTTTCGCCAAATTAAGTGAGGAATATTAATTTACTCGACCACCCCCAAAAAGCATACGATTCTTAAGTGAATTGCTTCCTTTATTAGGATCAGTTTGGTGAAGTAGGTTGCTCAAAAGTCATTTGAAATAATGGCAGGAATCTAGATTGCTCACATAAAAAAACAATGTAATAATCATTTAAAATTTCGGAATTTTTCAGTTTGTCAAGTTCAGTGCACACAAAAAATAAACAAAAAACTTCACGAAGGATCAAATTTAAAACTGTTTCGCTAATTTGTAGGGGAAGGCCAGAGGAATGAAAAAAGTCCCTAGTAATTGTTGTTACGCCTACGGGTTGGAAAACTGCGGATTTTTGACTGACTTTCTTTTATTTAAAACACTTCTATCAAGTACACCAAGTCTAAACACAACTAGTTCAAAACACTACTATTTTAACATTACTAAGAAGAGTTACATTCGGCAAGATGGAGACTGCAATCCAGACCTCTGCATCTCCTCCCGTGATGCTAATTTAATTTTTCAAAAAGCGGACTAGTTAGGATTTAGTTCGATGGGTCTCAGCAACTACCGAAAACTACGAGATATTTATAGGGTAGCAAAGGCTGCTACAAAGAGAACAATTCCATGTTGGAATAAACAAACTCATGCCTTGTAAAGACAGTATCAAGCTCATCCCAGTTATGTATTGGCGGACAGGATTCTAGAATCTCCAGTCGCAGCAGTTGGAACCTGCTGGAAAAATAAGAACCAACCATTAATGAAACGCATAAACAAAAGTAATTAATTTTGCCATATTTTAGCTTCTCGACTGGTTAACATCTCCAAATCTTTTCAAATATATACGGAGGAATTAAAGGAAAAACTTGGCCAATTAAGAAAAAGATGCAAACCTTCAGTAGAATTGTCACAATTATTCTCATGGGAAGAACTTCGGCAATCTATTTGTGCTCTGAAAGCCCGCAAAGCTGCTGGTTTTGATGGTATTTACCCAGAATTCTTGTTAAACTTAGTGCTGAATTCTGTAAAATGCTTGTTCCTGTTCCATAATAATATTTTAGATACATATACCCTTCCAAGCTTGTTTCAGAAAACAAATGTGATTGCTGTCTTAAAGCCTGCGAAACCTCCAAATGAAGCAGGAAGTTACCGACCCATTGCCCTACTGAGTGCCTGCTACAAGTTACTAGAATAATACGGTTATGTCGCCTATTTTTTCAAATATTGTTTTCCGCAGATTGGCAGACAGTTTGCTACGTATAAAGAGTGGCAAAAATATCAATCATCTCCTAATGAGATTCTGATTTCCTGAGATCTGCAAGAGCTATCTACAACTCGGCTAGATTCCAGAAAACCTCTGTGGACAGAAGACTGCTTTCATGCGCCTCACACCATTGAAGATGGATGGTGTTCTATTTGGCAACTTAAGAAACATGATTTATTCAATCAACAGTTTATAGACGATCCTACAGAAAAGGTGGCAGAAACAGACCTCCCGAGAAAGTCTTGGGTCATCCTGAATCGCCTTTGCACTAGTCATGGGTAATGAATTTTTTTCTCTTAATAAATGGGATCCATTTATCAATCTTTCTTATCAATGTGGAGACCTTTCCCAAAAAAATAGAACATATGGTCAACAGATGCCCCCGTACAGCATGGCCTACTGTTGATGAAGATGGGGAAAATTGGCTTAAGATAATAGTGATTGGATTGCACTTTTTCTGCGGTTTTTCTTCAATACTCTATCTAGAATAGATACATACATGTAGATAAAAAATAAAAATTTGCAAGAAGTTACCCCACAATTTCACCCCCTTTCCTATATTTTACTTACCCCGAAAACAACAGATCGCTGTAGGTAGTTGAAATTGTATGCCAAATTTCAAGTTTATATATTAAGTCTTTCGAAAGTTATCGCGTCTACACAGACAAGAAATTTTTTACCCAAATTTTGTTTTTGGACGTTTTTGAGCATTTTAAATGTAAAAGTAATTAAAGTATTTGTTAGAGTTGAACTAACTTATTCGTATGAACCTTTCAAGATCCACACTCATGTTCTTCCTAAAATTAATACCTTCATGCCTTATTAGACTAGCAAAATGGTAATCACCTTTTCGTGAAGTTATTTATTATTTTTAAAATATTCTTTCGATTAAAACGGTTTAGATCTGGTTCGCAAACTCAGCAGTATTGATATTCATAAGATTAATTTTTGATTTCTTTCGATATATTTATTTCCTTCTATTTTTCCTAAAAATTATGTTAAAATTTTGAGTAATCTACTTTTACAAACTTTTAATTTAGCCTTAATTCATAGAAATAACTTCATTTTCTTTAAACCAAAATTTCATTTCATTCAATCGTCAATATTTTATACAAACCTCAGGAATAGCTATGGCCCTTCTTTGGCTGAATCATTTGTGGATAAACTTGAAAAAAAATTCTCTCAGCATACCTGTTTTCAGTTTTTTTTTTCGTTTATAGATCATATTTTGTATGTCTTATAAACAGAAAACAAGTTCATATATAATTACATTTCTATCCTCAATTAATTTATTACATTCATCTATAAATTTTAATTATAAAAAATTAACTACAATATGTATTTCCTATATTTGTTAATTAAATGTAATGAATCGTATCCTTACTTTACTTACCAACGCGTATACAGATAATACTATTTTCTATATTTTGTTTCATCCTCACCAACAGAAATTAGCTGTCATTTTTAAATATTCATAGACTCTTTAAGCACCTCTTTAATATGTAGCTTTTGACATAGAACTTGGTGTGATTTTACAAAATGCTTATAAGAACCACTTTCCAAATTATTTTAAAAAACTTATATCTTCAATACTTAACAAACAAGTTTTCTATATCCATTCTTATTTAATTATTTGTATCTCAAGGAATTTCTTTTTCAACAATATGCAGTTTAGATTCCAAATTAGTCCATAATAACGATAAAATTTAACCTGGCCATACAGTTTTTCTTGTAATGAGTGTGCAGCATTTTATGTAAGACAAACTGGGAGATCAGTTTATGTGAATTTTCTAAAAATACTAACAAAACTCTTAGAATACTCAACTTCTGTGAATATTAGCTCTATTTATTAGTTCAATTAAATACGTATTCTGAACAAGCTAAGTCCGTAATAACATCAAAAGTAAATCAGTTTTTTTACCAACCAACTAATATCTACTACAAGCATCAAATATGGCTCCATAATAATATTCAACGGTAAACACCATCACAGTTCTAATTCAGACCCCTGTTGCACATGTCATAGTTTGAAATGAACAGGAAGCCGCATGGAGATACTAGCGTGAACGTTTATGGTAGACGAACAGATATCAGATCTTGATGCATAAACATTTAGCTATACACATGTAGTTTAACGGTAGTTGTTTTGAACAAGGTTTAAGAGGTCGGGCGCATTCTTCAATCCTTTTTTTGTGAGAACGTCCGTTTGGGAAGCAGGGTATGAGCACGGTCCCGTTAATTTCAGGTCGTGATTAGGCCCAAGTAACTTCAATACTATACAGCAGGTACCTGATGGATGGGCACCTTTGGTTGGTGAAATAGAGTATGTGGGTCAAACTTTTGTGGATATGAAACTTGAATATGGGAAAATGGTGTTCGCAGTAAGAAACATATGATTTTTTGGTAATGTGAGAAAACAATATACTGGGAATAAACCGCTCCTAATTAGTAGTACATAAGTAGATACGAAACAAGTAAGCACGGCGAGTTTTTTAAACCTAAGTACTTTATTTTAAAAATATTTGAACTATGGTAAAATAAAGGCAAGGGCCCAAATCTCTTCACAATACTGGGATTAGGGTGGTTGTAAATTATCTTTAAGTAATCATAGTATGTGGCAGCACATCGGCATGGTCCGAACTTTTTGATCCGCCTGCATTTTTTTTAAATGAAAGGCGGTAGGTGGGTGATAACATAATAGAAAACCCGCTAGAAGATAAAAAATAATACCTTTAGTTTTGAGTCAATACTAGGTACTTGAAAAATATTCAAATATTACTACTTAAACATAGTTTATAAATCATGAGACATAAACAATAGCAAATAAAATAATAATATTAACAGTTCACGCCAATTCTGTGGTGCCGAAGATACAGTAGTACTGAAATAAATTGTTCGGTTCGATCTGCAATTCTTTTGAATGTTTCCACAAAGACGGTATAAAAGTAATAAACTAGTTAAAAAAAGTGATATAGGTACCGACTTTAATAATAAAGCACCCAGCCAGTCGGTAAGAGTCATACAAATACAGTTGTAAACCCTTCTTAGAAAATCAGGTAGCCCGTTTTTGCCCAGGCCCAGATAAGCCAATTTTAAACTCACTACTAGAATTTCTGGATATGTTGTTCTGTATACAAATCTCTAGTATACTGCATTGCGAATTTTTTATTTTTTTTTGCTAAAAGCGGGTTTTTGTTTTGATATGTGCATAATACGCTTATATTTTTGTTCAGCAATAAAATTTTGCAATAAATGAAAGGCAATGTCATTAAAATTAAACAGAAGAAGGTGTGTGTGTAAATGGGTTAAATTCAGAAAATGTAAGAAAATGCATAATTTCACGCCCCAAACCGGTAACTGCCCTTAGTAATACCTAATTGTCTGTCCTAAATTAGATTTCGTCCTATCCTGATGAGAGGTATACAAACATTTAACCCGAGTTTTATTACACTTCACCTTTAAAGCCATTGCAATGTTTGGAAGCTATACAAACAATAAGAAGAAGGCGTTTTAAATTAGCAATAAAGGTAAAACAACTCAATAAGATATCAGTCGTTTAACAAAGAATTTCATGTTTAAACAATTAATTTAAAATTTGAGGAATTGATTACCTTTAAGCCAATATTTTTATGTTTACATAACAGGCAAGCTGTTGTAAACAAAATTCCATTTTGTGTTACCTACATATTGGGAATAGACCATTAGTGGTATAAGAGTAGTTTCGGGGTAAATTTAACATTAAAATACTCACTATTATGTTAGATTTTATTGTAAAGTAAGTATGCGGTAATCAAAGTGTAACCCTGTATAAGGTGTCCCATTTATGTTGTGATGACTGGGTATTTCGACAACTACCTATTAATACTAAAGAGTTGCCGTCTGTACGTTACTGTCTTATTTATTTTGTTGCCAGTTGAACCGCACCATTATTATATTGTTATATTCTCTTGTATTCTAAAACTGCAGCCAACTTTTAAATAACCTAACATTTCTCAATATCTCGCTTAGGTATATAGATACAAAAAAAGTATAGGTATCGTATTGTATTGTCATTTTGAATCCAGAATTTTTTAGCGGGTCACATTTTTATATATGGCACAAACCTAACCATAGTTTTACTAATGTTAAAAAACTTTTTTTTGCTGATTAAAAATGTACACACTGTTAGATTTATTTTTACTATTTTTTGTATTATTCCATCTTTTTAGTACTCGTAGATAATTTACTAAGATTTTATGGTTTTTTTTGGCAAAATTCATGAAAATAGTGGACGCCAAACAATGTGTAGGTGGATGCTTATCTTCAAATAAACAGTGACTTTTGTTATTTGCACGGCACCATTTATTTAATAGATTAAATTTTTTATATGGTTTCTGGTTCCATAGTCTTTTACTTACTAAAATAAATTTGAATAACACTAAATTTATTGAAAATAAATCCAACAATCTACACATTTCCTTAATTAGAAAATCTTTTTGATCATTGCATGGCTAACTTTTTCTCAAAAAGGTGACTAGCTAAAAAATTTTAAGTACACCGCTGGATTGAGAATTAAAATATCTATAAAAAAGTCTTTAAAGTATTTTTGAATCTAAATTCGTAAGCGAGATTTTGAGGACTGAAAAAGGTAAGGTTACCTATTATAAAGTTAGCTACAGTTTCAAAACAAAAGACGATGCCGATTTGTATATATACTTAAAACCCGTAAAAGCGCACACTCAGTTTTTTTGTAGACAATGATTCCATGTAAATAATGAACATTATTTTATGCTTGGAAACATTAATGATTGAATTATTAAAAAAATTGGGTTACTAGCCGATATATTGAAAATAGACCTTACGGTGTATTATATTTCATTAATTAGGGAAAATATGTTTGTGCCAAATCTCAAACATGTGACGATTCTGAACAAATTCTGGATTCAAAATAACCATATATATCTAAATACCTAAGGGAGATACTGAGAACTGAAGAAATGCTAGGTTATTTAAATACTACGCAATCATAAATAAAATGGAACAATAAAATCTGATACGTAATAATCTGCATAATTATCATACTTGTATTTCTGTGCAAGACTCTGCAATGTAATTAGTTTCACATATAGCCTTATCTTTGTGTATCATAGATATTAATCTTTCGCTATCATCTATGCAAATCTATAGTAACATTTCATATTTTGATTATTGTGTCATTCTATACAGACTAACTCTTAGGCCTTTTAGCTTCCAACAAAGTCATTTCAATCAGAAACCATTTATTAGAAAACTGTAAGAACATCACAGTTATATATATATATTTTTTTATTATTATCGTTTAGGTATCTATTTTGACAGACTAAGATAAAAAAGATTATGTCGCAGTTAGAGAATTCGTTATTATCACTTGGATTTCGCTCATAATCCAAGTGATAATAGCCAAAGTTCTTGCGTTTCACCTCTACAATACATATTGTCAAATTTTTTATTATATTGATATTCCAAAGCCGGATGATGTCAGCGAAACACATCACATATAGAATTTTTAAATTTTTTGTTATCTGTAAAAGACTATCCTGCATTATTTAAGATTAAAAAAAATAATGTCATATTACCCTCATCTACGAATGTGTAGTCTGATGGTCCAATTTTGAAACCTAGGCGAAACGATTAGTTAGATGAATAATTTGAACAACTATTGTTTTTTAGACATAACATACCTACTACTAATAAAATTAACAAGTAATACAAGTTAAATTATTAGTTAGTTACCATATAGACTTGTAAGTTTGCATATAAAAATATACGTGTATTTGTAACTGTAATTAATTAAAATATTATGTAATTTCAATTGTAATTAATAAAAATTTGCCCACCGTAAATGTCACTGCAATTAATTACACATTGTGAAGTAATTTTAACATCACCGCTTAAGTATTTTAGTGTTTATTTACATCAGAACGTGGTTAGTCTCTGCATCTACCGTTGAAGTCTCTCAAATAACGCAACGTACGATATCTACGAAATCGAATAAAAACTGGCTATTAGATCGTAGTAATAGAGATTATCACTGAAACTAATATTAGTTTAAGTAAACGTTTATTATTAATCATATAACTTATGAAAAGGACAGTTAATGTCCAAAATACCTAATTAATTTAATTGTTCAGGTATATCTACCATTATTTAATATGCAGAATTGACATCACTGGTTAAAATATGTAGCGGCTAGAAATAGAAATAAACCCCCTTGAGCGAGGCTACTTGAACATCTATTAGTAGTTTTAGATAAGGAATAAAACGAGATATACATTTCCCCCAACAGGTTAGCCGGATGGCTTATCTCGACGTTATAATAAGTAGAATAAACAACTTCCAAGTCGATGTTTGCCCGTGATTACTACAACGATGATTGGAGCGGGATACCGACGAATACAATTATTTATTTGGACGTCTGGCCCTGCACATTAACCCGATAGTTCTAATTAATCACGGGCACGTAAAGAATACATGCCAATCGAGAACGGGAGACCAATAAATTATCGAAAACCGCATCGATCCGAGAACCCGAACATTAATTCATTTATTCTTTTCGAGATTGGGCATTAGATACCTGTCCTAAAACACAAAAAAGATTCCCGCAATAGATTTACGACCCGAAGCAGGTCCAACTGACATACTCATAAATATTGTTTATGTTTGGGGCCGGGGTAATTTCAAGTGCACGGGCGATCCGGCAACGCGGCCAGGTTACCATTGGCCGTGGTCCTCAACTCCTCCCCAGGTAGATCGCGGCCGCGGCAGTTTACCTGAGAACCGCGCGCGGTCAACTACGTTTCGCGTCCCTCGAGTTCAACGCGGAAGTTTAAAGACACAAACAGTGGATTCTCGCAGATTTTCGAACCTGGTGACCAGCGAGTGTTGTGGCGATCAACAGGTGCGCTTTTCCAGTGGAGTTTCATTCATCCCCGCGCCCGCACCGGTAATTACCCCTAATTGAAATTTCCCGGCCCGCGAGCTCTTAGTTCGCTGGCCGCCGCGCTGCTCGTGTTAAACAGTGGTTTGATTGCAGGCAGTGTCCAAGATCGGATCCCTGTGTTGATCCCGTCTGCGGGGCCGGCCATATTGCATACCAGTCGGAGCGAGAGATGCGGAGGTGACCGATGCGAGACGGAGCGAGAAGGCGCACTCCTCCAGAGGCTGGACGAGTTCTTGGACGGGGCAAGGGGCTGAGGAATGTTAGAGCACCGCAGTATCTAACGCAGACACACGTGTCGGCCGCGCTGTTAACAAACGGGGCCGAAATGTTGTCGTTTTAGAAAACTGTGATAAAACGATGTCGCGCGTGTAGCAGATCCGTCATGCGGGGGTTGCAGTGTTTGTTTTTGTTCGCGGGCGCGCTCATCATCGTCAGCGGCCAGGGACCCGGAAGGAAGCGCTCTCCGAGGACGGAACCGACGTACGGCTACGCGGCACAGATGCAATCCAGGGCGGTGGACACGCGAGTCACCCTGGAGATCGCGGAGMGACAACCCAAGGGAACCGTCGTCGGGAGGATACCGACGAAACCAGGATTCACCTACAGATTCAACGAGCCACCGAAGGAATTCGTGCTGGATCCGAGCACCGGTGAGATAAGAACGAATTCTGTGCTTGACAGGGAAACTTTGAAGAACGACCGGTACGATTTGGTGGTTCTGTCCAGCCAGCCGACCTATCCGATAGAAGTGAGGKTAGTCGTGCTGGATATTAACGATAACGCGCCCGAATTTCCGGAATCTAGCATCGCGGTGTCGTTTTCGGAAAGCGCGGCCGCAGGAACTCGCCTCCTGTTAGATGCGGCCACAGATAAGGACCACGGAGCGAACGGAATCAGCGATGATTACAGGATAGTGGCTGGGAATAAAGATAATAAATTTAAGCTGGTCGTCACCGCGAATCCGACGGGTGAAACCTCGTATTTACACCTGGAGACGACGGGGAAGCTGGATCGCGAACTGCAGGGCCTCTACGTCTTGAACATTTCCGTTAGAGATGGTGGGAATCCCCCAAAACACGGATATTTGCAAGTAAACGTGACTATTCTGGACGTGAACGACAACCCGCCGATTTTCGATCACAGTGATTACATCGTTTCGCTAAACGAAAGCGTCCCACCCGGAACAACCGTGCTTCAAGTGATGGCGACGGATAACGATTTAGGTGACAACTCGAAAATAACTTATTACTTGGCGGATACGGAACAGCAGTTCACAGTAGACCCAGAAACGGGCGTTATTTCAACCACAGAAATTTTGGAATGCCCGGAGCAGAACTGCCCGCAAACCACGCGTCCCGGTGGTGGTTGCCCGAAAAGCTGCGTCTTCACCGTCTTCGCCAGAGATCACGGCTCCCCCAGGCAAGACGGTAGAACTTACGTCACCGTAAACTTAGTGGATGCTAACGATCACGACCCCGTAATCCGATTCAGCTATTTTCCCGCGAACGCACAATTCGCAACGGTGGATGAAAACGCCGGGAACGGCTCGGTGGTGGCCGCAGTCTCCGTGATGGACCAGGACGAAGGGCTGAACGGGGAAACCAGCGTCAGGATCGTATCCGGGAACGAACTGAACCACTTCCGCTTAGATTACACCCCCAGCTTCGACATAGTGCGCGTGGCCGGCGTTTTAGATCGCGAGCAGATAAGCAAGTACAACTTGACGGTGGTGGCGACCGATAAGGGCTCACCGCCTAGAACAGCGACGGCTTTTCTTATAATTCACGTGAACGACGTGAATGACCACGAACCGGTGTTCGAAAAAAGCGAGTATTCAGCGATTCTTAGCGAGCTGGCACCGGCAGGGGCGTACGTTGCGGGAATAACAGCCACCGACGAGGACACCGGGGTGAACGCGCAAATTTATTACGCCTTCGTGTCCGGGAACGAACACCAGTGGTTTTCGATCAACGCGAATTCGGGACTGATAACGACTCGCGCGCCCCTGGACAGGGAAGTGCAGGGAACGGTGGAATTAAATATTTCCGCTCGAGATGGCGGGCCCAACCCGAAATGGGCCTACACCCAGCTGAAAGTGACGATACTGGACGAGAACGATGAGGCACCTGAATTTTCCCAGACTCGCATTAACGTCAGCCTTTCTGAAAGCTCGCCGCCGGGTACGCTCGTCGCGATGCTGACAGCCGCCGATCACGATCAAGGCACCAACGGCAGCGTTACGTATTCTCTGCACTCGATGGTATCCCAGCGGTACGAAAATGCCTTCACCCTGGACTCGCTAACTGGACAACTGACCACGAAAACTAAGCTTGACAGGGAGAAGATTCCCTTATACGAAATTCACGTGATAGCTAAAGATCAAGGGATACCATCGCAATCTTCCACTGCCACTGTCTTTCTTACCGTACTCGATATAAACGACAACAACCCTGAATTTTATCCGCAGAAGTATTTTCTGCCTATTTCGGAAGAGACTAAAGTGGGCACGTCGTTGTTGAAAGTGGTAGCTACCGATATAGATGAAGGCGAGAACGCTATGATTACGTATAAATTAGAAAGCGGAGGGGATGACCTGTTTTCGGTGGATCAGTGGACTGGCACCATAATTTTAAGGAAACCACTGAAAGGCTCTCAAAAACCTATCCACCGCTTAAAAATTTCAGCTAAAGATCACGGAGATAAGCGAGCGATAGAAGATGCCACCGTTGAAATAATAAAAGACGCGTATATGGAAGAATTACAATTCGACAACTACGGCGGATACGAGTTCCAAATTTCAGAAGATCCAGCAGATCAACCCGGATTTAAAAAGCGCGAAGTTGGGACGGTTCATGTGCGAAACAGAGAAGCCACTTACGCCATCGTCTTCGGGGATCCAAAACATACTTTCCACATCGACGAACGTTCCGGAAAGATAACAACGGCGAATAAAGTCGACCGGGAAGAGAGCATCGCGTACAGCTTGACTGTAGTTGCGCGGGTGGAGCTGTCCTACGGCAAGACAGTGGTGAATATACTGGTTTCCGATGTGAACGATAACAAACCCGTATTTTTGCGCGACAAACACGACATTAAATTACCGGAAAACGCGGCTGTGGGACAGGAAGTGTATCTGGCGCGAGCGATAGATTTAGACGCCGGCATAAACAACAGAATCACATACAGCCTGAGCTACAATCCGGACGAGCAATTCAGGATTGCGGAAGCAACAGGTGTCGTTTACTTGAACAGGCCGCTGAGGGCGGAACCCGGGAGTACTTTGAACGTGGAAATCATCGCGGTCGACGGGGGACAACCTTCATTATCTTCGAAGCACACGATCGTCGTTACGATCGAAGACATCAACGATCACACGCCCGTTTTCGATCATACCTCTTACGAAACTTCGTTGCTCGAATCGACGCCTGTTAATGAACGATTCTTCGCGCTGGCAGCGAGCGACGCCGATGTTGGAGTGAACGGAAGAATTTCCTACACGATAACGGAAGGAAACGGCGAGGGAAAGTTTGGAGTGTTTCCTGATGGATATCTTTACGTGCGCAGCCCCTTGGATAGGGAGGATAAGGATTATTACTCGCTCACGGTGACGGCTAGCGATTTGGGAAGTCCATCCAGATCTTCGGTGGTTCCTGTCGTGATACACGTGATCGATGAGAACGATAACGCTCCCGAATTCACAAACACGACCTTCAGCTTCAGTATTCGAGAAAACGAACCGCCAGATTCGTTCGTAGGCAAACTAACCGCCACGGATCGCGATATAGGGCGCAACGCGGAGCTCATTTTCTCGCTGTCAAACACGCAAAACGATTTCGCCGTAGATCCTAAGAACGGATTCATAAAAACGCTGCACGTTTTCGATCGCGAAGAACTGATGTCGAGCACAGGGCAGAATTTCATTACGTTCGAGGCGTCCGTTGCGGATAACGGCAGTCCAAGGTTGCGCGATAAGGTTAAGGTTAATGTGTACGTTACTGACGTTAACGATAATCCACCTAGATTCCTGAGGGAACCGTACAAAGTGCAAATATCCGAAGCGTCTCCGACCGGTACGCAAGTCGTTCGCATTTACACCTCCGACGCGGACGAAGGACTCAACGGGGACGTGTTTTATTCGATAGCTGCGGGGAACGACGATGGAAGATTCGAGGTCGATGATGCCACTGGGCAGATAGTTTTGGCTAGGAATTTGGATAGAGAAACGACGTCTAAGTACATGTTAACCGTAATAGCGCACGATGCGGGATTTTCGGAAAGATTGAGCTCTTCGGCTACGGTTTACGTGGACGTGTTGGATGAAAACGATAACGCTCCGGAATTCACACAAACCGATTCGAAGATATCTGTGATAGAGACGACGCCCGTCAACACAGAGTTGATTCAGTTCCGCGCCACGGACGCCGATTTGGGCGTCAACAGCGAAGTGACGTTCTCGATAACGGCAGGAAATAGAAAAGACACGTTTCACGTGGATCCATCGACTGGAGTACTGTATCTGCATAAACCGTTAGACTTCGAGGAGCTCAGCATGTACCAGTTGAACGTCACGGCCTCGGATAATGGAAACCCGAGATTATCTACCAGCATTTTGTTCTCCATAGCGGTCGAAGATGCCAACGATAACCCGCCATCGTTCCCGAGCACGGCGATAGTACGTCAAATACGAGAGGGCATACCGGTCCACACTCCCATAGTCACGGTTACGGCGGAGGATCCCGACCACGGCATCAACGGGAAGGTCACCTACGCTATAGTGCACCAGGAGCCGAGGGACGACATGAGGCACTTCGGGATCAACCCTTCAACGGGGGTCATCCATACTCTGCAAGCGATAGACAGGGAAGCCATAGACACCTTCAGGCTCACGGTGGTGGCCACCGATCAAGCCGTTCCCGCTTCAACGAGGCTTTCAGCAGACAAATTAGTGACCGTCATAGTGGAGGATGTAAACGATAACGCACCCATCTTCGTCTCCATGAACGCGGCGATCCTACCTCCGCCCCAAACTAAATTCAGCAAAGCAGGAGTCTTCATAATGCAGGTGTTCGCTAGAGATTTGGATTCAGCAACCAATGGTTTGGTAACTTACGAACTAGGAGCCGAAAACAACGACATCTTCAGGCTGGACCAGAGCACCGGAAGCCTGGTGCTCCACAAACCGCTGACCAACCCCGAGCCCAGCTATCGAATTTCCGTAAAAGCGACGGACGAAGCTGTCCAAAGCGAAAGAAAATCCACCGAAGCGTACGTAACCATCATGGCTACGAATCCGTACACCAAGGGACCGCAATTCGAATCCGATTCGTTCTCGGGTAGCGTGTACGAAAACGAACCCCCGGGCACGAGTATACTGACGCTTTCCGCGAGTTTTCACGGTGCAGATGTTGAATATTATGTGACTAATGTGACGGGAGGAGGTGCTCAAGTTGATCGGTTGTTCGACATTGACACTAAGCTGGGTGTGCTTTCCACGGCGGTTGAGCTTGACCGAGAAGCAGGAGTCGATGTCTACGAGGTGGAAGTTTACGCTATAGTGGCAAGGGGAACGCCGAAAACATCGAGCACTAAGGTAAGTCATGATTTTTTAAATCTACGAATATTTTTTATAATCCAAGAATAAACTTATATATTACATTAAAAAACTCATTTTACCCTAAAAACAAAATTATCTATATACACATTCCTGATAACTATTTGTGCATCACTTACTAAAGGTGGTATCACATACAAATATAAATTAATAAAAGTAATAATACAAAAGAACTGGAATAAAATAAAGCAATACCTAAGCAAATATCCTACAAACAGAAATAACGAGCGCAATACAAATAAATCTCGCCCGAAATTAGACCTTATACAATTATCTAATGAACGCTACGACATCCAAACAATATTTGACAACTACCTGCCACTAGAACATGAAATTTATTACTTGAAGCAAAACACGGCAATTTTATATACTACCTAAATATGACGTCTATAATAAAAATAATTAAATTCCAACTAATGGAATTATAGAAAAAGCCCTAAAACTTACAGACCCACAATACAGAGCAGAATCCTAAAAAAACCATATAGATCACTCATACAAAATAGTTACCATATAAAGCAAATTAAACATACCACAAAATATCTTCATTTGTAGCCGATTTCGGACGTCCAAATTTTGATATATCTTCTAAGTGTCTAATTTATTTAATTTTTTCAACTAACTTGGGCGGTGTGAATTGAAGAACGTTATTAAATAAATAGCAAACGTTTTTCGATCTTCATAGCAAACCATCGTTATGATTCCAATTCGTCTGTTACACTAGGTTTCAGCATATTTACAAATCAAAATGAAGCTGCTGTTATTATATTAACCTTTTAACTTATTGAAGCGTAGGTATTTCAAACTGGCACGAAAGAAGGAAAAACTCAGAAGTCATTTTACTTCTTTTTAGATACATCATCAAATGAATAAGAGCCACTAATAGTATTGATTGATATCCCAAAAATTCTGTAATCGGACGGTACCATGTAAATACCAGGTCAATTCAAAAATAACAACCGTAATACAAACCCGTAAAAAAATCGGTTGGATGACATTAAAAAAAATAATGAAAAATAAAAATTCGTCTTAAAGACATTTTGCTGTAAAGTGTATATTTACATAAATAAGCATGTATTGTATACTCTGGCAAACATCAGTTACACCAAATATGTCACTCATAACAAGTAAGTTCGCAGCTAGGTGGCTTTGTCATCATGTCAGTGTAATGCTGACAGATGGCATTGCCATCCTAAATTCTTACTTGGGTAAGACAAYTTTCATATTGTAATCTAAAAATTTAAACACACTATTTATGTAGGTATTTATTATAGACGAAATGTAGACAATAAATAAAACCTGAAGACCAAAAACCATGGCTGAAATTTAGTTGTTACGTTACCAAAAATTAAAAAAAAACCGCTCCAAATTGAATCAATACTTTACATCCACTTGTCAAAATGACACTTACGCTTTCATTTTTTAACACTACGCGATCATTAATCAGGTTCTGAGCATTTTTTACTCTACACATTTTTTTCTGAGGCAAACGGTTCCCGTGATATTAGCAAAAATATATAAATATTTAAAATCGTTTTTTTTCCAAATAACTCGAAAACTATTAACTTAACAAAAAAATTGCAGAAGTGCTTTTCAATCAGAAATCATTTTCTATATAATACCAAAATTAAAATAATCGTATCGGCAGATTCCAAAATACGTTTTTTGGATATATTTCGAAAATGTCTTTTAATACACTTTTTGTGAGAAATTTTATTTCCTATCTGATGGTATTTTCATTTTTTGAATATATGAAGTATTTTCGGAGATATTTAGGAAAAACAATACAAATAAAAAAATAGCTGCAAATTAGCAATTTTCAGAATCTTCAACGATAGTCTCATAAAGTAAGAATATTCATTTTGATATATCTCGAAAAAATTTGTTTTAATACCTTGTACAATATATGAAAGCATATGTATCCACAATTTGAAAAATTAAGATTGAACGTTGCAGCATCTCAGGATTTGCTACCCTAGTCATAATTTACGCAACCAATTAACTAAAACTGCCCGTGGTTACGTAATATTACAGAGCATTAATAGAACGAAATATGCGTGCATATTTTAGTTAATCTGCTTAATGCCAGTGCTAAGTTTTTGCGGTAATAAGTACGGTTATTCGGTTGTAAATATGAATTTATGACCAAGTCTTGGAAAACGACTGGGATGGATTATTAAAACGATAAATCACTTTATACTTCACTTCCTCGCATCTCAAAGTAAATAGAAGAGTGTTTGTTCGGAGTTAGCGGCACCGCATTACCATGTTAAAGCACAGTGAGCTATGCAAATTATTGTAACCACAAATCACCCGGAATATTCATCTAAATTTTAATGACTGGCGACGATATAATAAAAATTAGTCAGCGCTGTGAACAAGTATGTTACACGTATGTAAAAAAGTAGAGTTTTTGCTCGACCGCACATTGTAAGCAGAAAAATGCAACTTCGTGCTGTTCGCATGGCATGATTTCGGTATAATCGGCTGTCGAATAGCAGTTGCGAAAAAGTAAAAAAGACCGATCGCGCTAAAAACAGTATTAAACCTTTCATTATTATAAACTGTGCATCACGACTGGTTTGGTGACCGCGCTATCTTATCGGGAACGAATACGGGGGCATTAAAATTAAATGTGCGAAGTGGTTTTTAAGTAGCCTTGGTTTAGGGGATAATTTGGAATAGCCTGCTAATAATGCTTGTGTTGAAGAGACATGACAGTTTCTTATTAGAAGCCGTTTCGTCAAGGTCTTTGTTCATAGACAAATGTTAGAATACAAGAAAATTTATATAGAATTTCAGTTAGCAAACTTTATGTAATATAATATTTTTTCGCATGCTTCTCCTTATTACAACATTAGGGTGTTAAAAATATGTTGATGATTCAGTGTATCAAAGGTTTTTTTTTTAAATAGAACGTCAATACATGTATACATGTTGTACTACGAATAATTGCAGTACAACAATTTAATCACATATTGGGCATAGTATTTTCCAGATAGGCCAGTGCTTTTATGTTATTTCCATTCAAACTTGTCCCCCCAAAGTTCTACCAAATTCTGTTGATTAACTCAAAGAAACAACCACTGCATATATGCTGATGATCTATCCAAGTATGTAATAGTTTCATTCAAAACGACAATGTTACTTCAAAAACAAAAGAAACAGAAATAGTACTGTATTATATACGTAAAGATATTTTGTGTATGGTTAAGTAAGGTAAATATACAATTGATATTTTTAAAAATATACGTTTGGGACGATATCTTAAAAGATTTACCCTAAAAAAATCAGAAAACTTAAGAAAAGGAGCACCTACTTATAATGTCTGTAGATGTATAGAACACGCATAACAAAATAATAGTGAGCTTAATAATAAAAAGTAACGCTAGTGTACTTAATTTTTACACAAAGAGCACAATATCGATTTCCCAATTTCGTTCGTCCGCGCAAGACGTCATGCGGAGAGTAGAATTTGAATTTTAAGCGACGGTTTACCAGTGAAATACCGTAGTATCGATATTTTCTGCAGTTTTATTCATTATGACGATCAGAAATTGATAATTAATAATTTTGCCATTTGTCACTGAAAAGACGAAAGAAACAAGCTTATTAATTATTCTTTACTCTATTAAATCTAGAATCTAAGGCACTGCTTCGCAAATATTATGCTTCGTTCGTATCACACGTGTCTGATATTTCTTGTATTATTAAATGTTCCAAATTAATGCGCTTCTCACTATAGTGTTTTTCCGTAAGTGTGCATCTCGCAACTTCTTATCAAGACGAGTAACTTGTACATTTTTCCACGTTTGAGCAAAAATGTATACATGTTAAACTTAATACGTCACTGCAATTGTAGGTTTTAAAGGTTTTTTAGAGATTCTTCCGATTACGTTCCTAGCAGTCTCTCGCAAACGATACGGAGTTCTATGATTTTTAAATATTTTTTATGCATTTTCATCGTCCGCTAGCAGTGTATCTTTTGAAATTTCTTTCAAACACAGAAAGCACTCGAGAAGATATTTCATAATTCGGTATTTCTAAAAGAGCAGAAGGACAGTGCGATCCAAATGAGAATGAGCCCGATATACATGCATTGCTGAACTACTACACTGAACCATTTTTCATATATAATTGTCATTCTGCCTCCACGGGTGGTACTAATACCTATCGCCGAAATTGAAATTTTGCGACTTGTGAAATACAATATATGTTATTTTATTGGCAACTTTTGTCCACTATATGTCAGAAATTTTTGTTTTTGAAGCCAATATTTAGCACGAAACGCATCAGTGTTCTATTTAATAGTTAGTTTTTAATCAAACAAATTTTAAATAAAAATGAAGCTACGAGGAATCTTGAGGATTTGGCGTGAGTGCTATTTCCTTTTCTGCTCTACGGAATTAAACGAACCGAAGCACGTACACGAGATTTTTCCTCTTCTTCGCGTTCCCCGAGCTAGAATAATCGCGCATCGCTTTTCGTATTCAGCGCACACGCGACGGGCGCGCACTATTTCAGCTTGTTTAGGGCCGGCGAAACAAAGAAGGACACACCCGACGTGCCGGCGAAAACGGCGTATAAAATTTCAAACTAATGTTGGCCGTGTTGCGAACGACCCCCTATGAATCCGAGAAGACACTGATGTAAATTTATCGCCGTTATTTCAAGTTCAGCTCCTCAAATTTACATATAATAAATTGAGTCCGTTTCACTTGTTTTAATTCCATTCCGGAGGTTGCAAATCACGATTAACCATACCCGCGGCCGGTCCGGCGAGTGGTCGATTTTGTGGACTGCAGAACAATATTTTGCGCGCTGTTAAAATGATATAGATCGTGTCTCGGGATGACCGAAACGAGCCTTGCCATTTCGGGATAAAGGACCTGGTTTGGAGGTTAGATTTGAGCGTTTCGGTTCAACTTCAACCAGATTTCGTGGAACAAAATATCGTTTGGGGCAGTGCTAATTTATTATTTTGATCTACACAAAATTAAACATGTCCTATATACCTAGAAAAAATAAGTATATTCGTACCTATCTACTATGTGTCTTTCGTTCCGTCTGCGTTTTAAAGCTATAAATAAGTATTCTTTTCGGTCATAAAATAAAACTCCTAATTCCCAAGTCCAAATAGTAGAAGCCTAAAACATACTACACATTTTAGCCACGTGACTAAAGCTTGACTTTCTTTAACTAATTTGGTAAATTGATTCTAGCGGTAGACATGCGCTCTACTAGTAATCAAACATATACCCCTCCAACCCAGTGTAAATGTAGCCGGCCCATCGGTATATCTGGGACTGGCACTAATGCTGACCGTCTGTTGGTGTTCGCACCTTTTAGCAAAACAGAAAAAGGGATATTTTTAATGTTAAAGATCACACAATTGTACTGAGCTTAGAACGTTTATTATTTGCAATTATAGACGAGAGATTTTGCGAATATTTCCAAGACTGTGTAGAGTAAGTAAAAAACAGACAACAATTTCAAATAACTTTAGTTCTTTATACATCATGATGAATATATTTATGAATGCTTCTAGCATTCCCTTGTTACTTGTTACTAATTCACTGAATTCTTGGCAATTTTATATAAAATTTAAATAAATCACTTTATGTCCATCGCAGAAAAAATTTTACTTAAAAATATCTAAACTTGTGGCTATACTTAATAGATATAACACCACTGTGAACATATTATAACACTGACACTACTTTTGAAGCTTTTAATAACTTTTACGATTTAGAATGTGTCAAGAATTTAAAGATAGCTACTGGTGTCTACATATCCTAACAATTCGTGCCACCGATAATAGGTTAATTCATGGAAAACTTACTCCTTTAAAGAATTAAATTTTAAACATAAAATCTTAATGCAATTATGATTTATGTATGGCAGTTTCCTTTTAAAATACAGGTTCCTATGTTGATTTTTAATGCAAACAAGCTGTTTTCAACCAAAATTGGAATTCGAATTATCACACATTAGTGTAGGCCAGTTTCTACCAACGATTGTTGAATAAATTAAACACCTTATCAAAACTTTCATTACTATCTTCACTAAGAAAACACTAGTAATTCTCGTCCCATTATATTAATATTTGGAAAAAAATCACAAGTTGTTTGAAATTTTTTGAAGGTCTTTCTTGACTGTGATAAGTTGAACAAAATTGGAGTTTAATGTTCTTTCTATAAAAGGCATCTAGATGAACACTTAAGAAAATCTTTGGAATATGTCATCCGAGCGAAAACATTTTTACAATAGCTTCACTTTTGGTTCTAACATACGAAACTATTAAAGCTTTTACAGAATTTCAAAAATTTTCAAATCCCATTTACAATACATGATTAATTATGATTAATGATGCGATCAATTTAGCATATTTATATCAATGCAATTTAGCTATGTTTCTTAACAAAAGAGTTCTGCAATTAACCCAAACTAATGGCAGCAGAAGTTTTTTTGTGCAACTTACTACCGCTGAGCTGACGTACTGTTTGACTGAGTGACTATCCTCAAATGATACAGAACATCTAGCGAAATAATGACAAAAAAAGTTGTACATAGGCACTGGGCACTTTGACAAAATTGCTACATTATTGGTTACTGCGGTTTGTGAAAAGGAGAATCGGATGTCAAAAAATACAACAATGAAAATTTGGTCCATAAAAGGACTGTCCAAAAAAAGGTATAAGATAGCGACCTTACCGTATGCTGGTTTAACCAATATGTCAAACTATTTGACAAGATCAATTTTAAAAATTGCTATAAGTACCTATCTAAAAAGATATTAATTAGTGTATTTTACGGTTAATTATTATATATGTATGTGCATACATTTCTCGATAAAACTCAAAAAAGTTTAATATTTACAATGTCCGTATCCAGGGGCAACTAATGCCAACATGCAAAGTGTGCTTTCTCAAAACATTTGACGAAACCCTAAAGTAGTGGCAAGAGAGGTAAACATGAACAAAAAACAAAATACCTGATGTATGTTTAGAGACAGGAAATCAACATAATTATATTAGTTGTGCCCCTCTATGAAAGTCATTTTTCAAGGAAAACTTTCAGTAAAAAATTAAAAAATTCTCTCATAACACATAAATAAATACAATAAATACTTGAAATGGGAAGCCGGTAGGTCGAACGATATATAAAAATGTATTTCGTTCGTTGAATATTGGCAATAAAATTTTTAATAACTCGCGCATGGAATGCGATATGACCATTCAATTATAGAGGAAAAAAAAAGAATCCTATCAGAGATTTTTTTGTGACTTCTCTGCCCTTTTAACAACTGCTTTTCAACAAAAAGAAGTGAACACTAGCGGAGAAAAATTTTCTTGGCGAGGTACAAAGTGGCTGCGTTATGAAAAATCTTGCTCTAATATTCAGTACAAAACGACCCTAAATCCGGATGCTCCTTTTAAGCAAACAAATTTTAAACGCAAAGGTCACAAACTGACTAGCAATATTAAAATATTTTTCTGTTTTGAAGGCCCTATACCTAGCGATAAGTGACGACAAGAAAAAACTTAATCGAGTTATTTTGTCTTTCATTGATGAAAATTTTGACGAATTTTACAGAAGAAAACAATGTAGATGATGACGATTAAAACTATTTTGAATGAGGTTAGACGGTATGGCGGTATCTTGCTAAAAATCAAATTATGTGAACTAATAACTAAGAAACTTTGTATATTGTTAAAACGAATCAACAAGTCACTTGGAGCGTCGGTGTTTTTTATTTTTGTTTGGTCCAAATATACTTCTACAACTATAAAAATAAATTTTCGTGATCAGAAAAGTGCATAAGTCAAGTAATTGTCAAAAGTAACGAAATTACACGCTTTTGCCTCTCAATGAAGTCTCAGAAACATCAATGATACGTCAAGGCACGAAATAGCATCCGTTCGTACAAAAATGCATCCCCTTATTAATTTGAACGGAGAAAACACAGGAAATGAACCTCTTTATAGTTTTTCTAGTCTATTTACTTCTCTCGCCCCCGTAATTTCTGTTACCTCCCCGCAACCCAGCATTTACTTTAGGTACCGAAACGGTCGCAGATACAACATTATAATTTTCGAGCATCTTCTCTAACGAGTCCACAAACAGCGGATAACCCAAACCCGGCTTTCTGTAAACAGCAAAAACAAAGTTTGTACGTGTTGGGTTCGACCATTCAAATTTCTAGAGCACACAACAAGATGCAACCTATAGCAGCCTCGAAAACGGAATGTACCGCGCATTTTCGGAATATATTGATTACAGTTCGTAGTTTCACAATTAACCATGAAAAATTAACAAAGAAGTATCATGTCATCTTTGTAAAAATTGCGAGAAGATTAGAAACAGCATACCTACTTAGTTTTTTGCGGTCCATATAATTTTCACGGCACATGCTTACTAAACTTGTCGATATTAATGTTGTTTAAATTTAGTGGTAGATTCTTTTATATAAATCATATTTAAAGATAAAATTGGAGGGATACCATTGTCGAAATTGACACATATGGTAAATGACGTCACAAGAGACTGTTTTAGGCGGGAATTTTTTCGTTTTGAAAATAGCCAGTCCTTAAAAATTAATGGGATATAAAATACACAAAATCGTAGTTGTACGTTAATTGCTAGAATAAAATTTGTAACAACCAATTAATATGTTTATAATATGCAATTATACTGTAATAGCAACACGTTTAAATGTTTATTTATATTTGAATGAATTATTCATTACTGAGAATCGCCCAGATTTGTATACGTCTCTGCCAGATTATTCACTATCGTGTCAGGTTGGCCGAGCGGTCTAAGGCGCCAGATTTAAGCTCTGGTTCCCAAACGGGAGCGTGGGTTCGAACCCCACACCTGACAGACTGATACCTTTTTTTCGCCCCCTTCTGCGTTTTCGATGCCGCCCCACACCGCCATATTCACCGCAGCACTTAAAACACATTTTTGTGCCGTACATGCATAATTATGAAAGCATAAAATGGTTTAACCGGCTTAATGCGTAATTAATTTGACAGATTAAACCGTCTGTACCCGGTTTCCGTAACGCGTTAATGAACCTGAGACGGCGAGATCGCAACTTTGGAATTTCGTGCAAAAGCAGTGGTGGCCCCGAGAGTGGGGTAAAATTGCGAAAAACGAAAATAAAATGTGGATTTTTTTGCGACAATGAAGATGATATCAAATACGATATCTGGAACATTTATACTGACTAACCATTTTAGTTCTTCAATTATAATACACAAAGGATAGCATATTTTGTTATTGTGTAATAGAACTGTAGCTTGAGAATTGTTGTAATTAACTTAAGTACTGCTGAGCGCGAAACAAAAGCATTTCAAGTAAAATGTTACTGAAATTCGGCGCAAGAACTGAGTCAGTCATTCTTTCATCTGAAGCTCCTGTAATAAAATACCCGAACTGTCGTCTTTTTGCATAACCTTAACCATTTACACATGCTTTGTACGATTTTGATATTTACATTAATGCATTGCAGMAAAAACCTGTCTGAGACGCAAATCAGACTATAATGTTCGTGATTGAGAAAATCTGCCAAATGTAAACCGCCATGTTGGATTTATACAACAACTCCTTAGAAAACGCAAAATATATATGCACTTTACGTGATTCTGGATGGCAAAGAACTATAGAGACATTACGGGCATATAATTATCAAAATATTGTTTCGTGAATTCGACATAATATCGTGTCCTTGTTGTCTGGTTGTTTTAAACTAATTTTTCGTTAAAATTTTGGCATTCCCTTGAGATTTCTTGTTAATTTTGATAGTTTTAATGAAGTACAATTGTTTTGCTCCTATCTTTCTCGTTAGATAGATTATTATTGATTACAGTCTCGTTGAGAATATTATTCTAAACTGCGCTCTTGCAACATAACACACAATCTAACAATCTTGCTTTACAAGATTTCTTACTACACCAGTACAATTACTCATTCCTATAACAATAGACAGTATACTTTCCACTAAACATAAGTTCGACTTTCATACTGACACTTTATAGTCAATAAATCTTCTAATAATTTCATAAATATTACTGTATATGTACACTTCAACTGACTAACTATTTCATAATAATAGTAGAAGAAGAAGAACTGTCAAAAGCATTTTGACATAATAATAACCACACCATGTATGTTCAGTGTGCGTTTCAATTTTATCATGGAAAATAGTTCCAAACTCAAAAATAAAAGGTTGTGCGAACAAACCCTAGAAGTTATCGTATATTGTTACACCCGAAATTTTGCTCCTTACCTTTGAAGGACACATGATGACACTAATAATTCACAGTCACTTCTTGCCCCTCCCCCCCAAATAAGAAAATTCCAAATGTGCAAATTCAACTAAAACTACAAACAAGAAATAATGTTATGAAAAGCACTCACCCGACCAAATACTGCATCATGCAGTCTTACCCCCCACGATAAGACTTTCTGTAACAAAAGAGAACGCCTGTTGAGAAATTAAATATACAAAGCCAGTTCTTTTGTTGTAAAATGCAAGAAATTATCTAGACAGCATAAGTTAATAAAAATTTAAATTGAAACTTACAGTGTTTGGTCACATAACGTAGCTCTAATCCTCTTGTCCCTCGGTGCACGAGAAATAAAAGTCCATCACTATTTATGTTAATCGAGTGAAATAGTTAAATTTAGAACCACACGCGATACTTGAGAGTCACTAATGTTTACAAGCTAGCAACAAAAAAAGGACCCCGCACTAACGAAAACGGTACATAAACTGAGCTTCTCATTTTTAAAGCGAACAGCATCTGCTGATAACACTACCGACCTAGTAACGCGAACAGACCCCATAGTCTGCTACCGAAACCGATTAAGCTGGAAGAAAAACATTTTAGTTACTTGTAAAAATATTCATAGAAAAGCTGGTACTTCACTGTATATAAAAAACCCTCCCTACCGCGATTGGAAGGATTTCGAAAGTAATAAATATTTTGCACATTTGGAATGCCCAGGTAAAAATAGAAAATTATAACTAGCACTCACCTGACCAAATACTGCATCATGAAGTCTTACCCCCTACGATAAGACTTCCTGTAACAAATAGAAAAAAGAATTAGAATTAGAATGCATAATTTTGAATTTAAATTTCTAGACATAACAGTAATGATAAAAATGAGAATTTATACTTCAACCATTCAAATCATAACTAATATATATTATGACCAGAACGAGTAAAAATTGATTGTAGACGCCTGACTACTTTAAAGACAGAGTCGCAATGTAATGTGGTACTTACAGTATTTGGCCATTAATGTTGCATCATCCTCTTCGGTCTCCTGGGGTCCACTTCCTCTAGCCGATTCAACCTCTAAAGTATAAAAAATACGTGAATCTGTAACAGAAAAAAAACATTTAAAACATAAAAATGTGTCACTTTGAATACCTGGCCCAGGTCAACTAAAGCTGTCAAAAAACATATGTAGTAAAGGAAACAAGTCCTAAGGTAACCCAAAGCCTTAATTATGCTGTAGAAGAAAAAATTTAAATTATAAAGCAGTCTGATCACAATTTTCTTAAAAAGTAAAATTAACAGCTTACAGGACTGTGTAAATTCCAAAAAGAAAATGATATAAAAAAGGAAGAAATAAATTTATAATCAAATTAAACATAAACAGTAAAAATTGAATTACCTTGAAACCACCCATGTACCTGCAACATAGAAGTATATTGCATACATAATAAAAACAACAACTCCTGAAACAGAATAACAATTTCACCAACAGTGAAGAGAATCCATAAAAAATTCAAGAACGAAAATATATACAGGTTCTGAAACCAGTATTACACGAGTGATGAAGAAAATGGGTTTTCATGGGTGAAGACACAAACTAATCACAAGATGCTCATGGAAAAACCACATATTCAATAGATGCGTCTTAATCATCTACGTAGGATAAAGGAATATCGTCCGGAAAATAGACCAATAGCATACATAGAAGAGACATATGTCCATTCATCCCACCTTCATAGGAAATCTTAAAGCGAAGTTACAAACGATTTCTTACGCCAACCTGTGTCTAAGGGCCAAAAATTTGACACGCAGGGAACGAAAATGGATTTATACCAAACGCTTACCTGAGATTCAAGTCGCAAAGTAAAACTGGTGATTACCTCAAAGAAATGAGCTTCCAAAACCATAAAAAAGTGGGAGGAGCAGAAGTTGTTACCAAATTTGTCACAAAGAGTGTGATGCGCCTTACCATAATGTGGAAGTCGAAAAAATAATGGAATGGTTGCGAAAGAGTATGTTAAAGATCTTAAGCATCGAATTAAGTTCTTTTTCAATTCTTGGAGTTGGGTCCACATAATCGGAAGTATTACGGACTACCAAAGGAGAAGTACTAGAATATATAACATATACAACAGTTTTGGCAGTTGTAGGATGTTTTTTTTTTTTTTAATTTGGAAACAAAGATGTTTTTAGACGACCACGAGTGTTTTGAGTAGTATTTGCGCCCCAAATATTCCAAACAAAATTTAGGTTGGAGGATAACGTGTGAAAATCGCCGTGTAAACGCCGCCACTGCGTCTCCTCAGTCCCTGTGGTTGTGTGCTTGCACTTCGGGAATGCAGGCTAATGCGCTTTCGCTGTCCTGCTATCTCTTGATACAGATATCGGCGCGGAATCTAGTTATGAATCGCGGCCCCGCTAAAGTTTATAACTATCCAGCACGGGAGCCCGGCGAAATCCTTTACCTGCCTTTCGCAATAATGGCTCTGCAATGGGCGATCTCTCTCACGAGTCCCGGCAATTAACTGCACCACTCTGATGTTGTTCGGTGGCCGGGGCAAAAATTATCTAACGCGATGCTTTTATGCACATGCCTTTCCGAGTTTTAATGCTAGAGACGACTTGGAGGTTCACTTTTGCGAGTAGTAAATGTTGCTTGAGAGCTGTAACGCTATAGGTAACAATAATTATCAATTTCGAGAAATATACGAAGATAGTTCATCAGTACTGACCAGTTAATGTTGACATTTTTTTCTGTTGAACCAAATTGAGCTGCGATAAAGTTCCCCTGTGAAAAAAAACAGTGTTCGTTATGCAATTATTTTACACAAACTATAGAGATAAACTGTCTTAGGGAACTATCTACAAATACAAAGTAATAGAACGCATTGCACTTTGACGAAATAAATAAAGCTGACGAAACAATATTCCCAACTGAGCCTTCTGAAACAATGTATGGAGACCCACAGGAGTCAATAATGGGACCGTAACGATTTATCTAAATCGCAGATTGCAATAACTATATAGGAGCAAGTTAAAAGATTCTGAACAAAACTAAATGTTGGCTCTATGACAGGAACCTTTAACTAAATCTGAAGCGAGGTCATCTGGCTTTAATTATGAAGACGAGTTTATGTCATACAACTTTCTTTAGAGTATAGGTAGATAAGCACCTTTCCTTTAAGAACTACGCTAACCCTTGGCATGTAAACTTGCTTTCTTCTGCTACGCTCGAAGCATGATCTTAAAAAACGTGCCCTGTGAAATAACTATGAAATACGAAATAATCTTTTGATGCAGCAGTACAGATATTAATAGACTCGTCAGTCTCCAGAACATTAGTCAAAACTATGGGGGACCCAAATTTCCTTAACAAAAGTTTTTTATTAATTACGTTTTATTTCCTGGTCTACGTTTTGTTTTTGTACGTTAACGCATTTCGATGGTTATCGTTATCGTTAAATTGCCTAAAGAAACTTACAATAAGGCACACCACTAATAAGCATTAAATATACCAAAACTCTTTTTTTCTATTTGCCCAAGGATCATAAAAATGTCGTAAATTACATAATAACACTTTATAATAACATTCTAATGCGCATAAATGACTTGTGTGCCACTTTAGAAACATGATGGTTAATTACCTAATAAAACATGGATTCTACTAGCTATCGGACACAATTTTACGCTCAGTAATTTTTTTTTAATTTGTAGGTATTGTATACGCAATCTTTATTCTTTTGCATGTACTACTTACACACATACATTGTATACTATACTTATACTACTTATAATACCTTGTGTATTACGCAATGAAGCGACATTATTTATTATTATTTATAACAACAGCTGAAAAAATGCCGTTTGGAGTTAACCCTTATGAATGTAGCAGGTAATTATGCTAAACTCAATACTCAGGCAGAACTCAACATTGTCTTTCTATTCTATTCGCTCTTCCTGTTTCGCGAGTTCTATTATCCTCTGTGGATATGAAAATACAATACTAAATATATTTGTAACTTTTGGAATTGCTTTTGCACAGGTCAAAAATATAATTATTGTAATGGTTGTGAGTACCACGTTTGTTGTATGTAAATAAAATCGACAGTTGTCATAAATTAAAATGAAAGACAGACAGGCAGAAACACATCCTAAGAACATTTAGAAAACTCACCCAATTTACACGTCTGTCGCACAGTCCCTGAAAATAAAAAAAAGGTTAAAGCTTATTAGATACAACTCAAGCGACGCAATATTAAAAAATACAATACTTGAAACATTAAAATAGATTAGCATATGGTTATTGATCATCATTATTTAGCTAATTAGATTGTACAAACTTACCAACCTTACTGTGCAAATCAGAACTCACAATTTGATAATTATTAGATAGTTATATGAAATTCTATTAAATGCCAATGTTTAGTGACAAAAATAATAACCACAATTTTTTCCTACTAAAAAATCTAGGCATTTCAGGGATATTAATGTTTTACAATCCAAAACACACATCTGCTACTCCTACAGAGTAGTTACAAGAATTTGTTTTTAACAAGTCATCTGGCATGATTGGAATGTTTGTAAATCAGACATCAGTATTTTGGAATTACTCGTAATTATTTTATTCCAGCTTCACTTGGTTGCACTGATTTTATTCAGTTTAGTGTTCTATTTGGATAACACTTAATTTTTTTCTCTTTAAAAAGAATTATTTCGATCAGTCTAACAGCGCAAAACTCGCTTTCAAAAGCCGGAAAAACAAGATTGCCTGGCTAAAGTGCAATATATTTGCTAGTGAATCTAGCCGTTAAAGTGGAGGGAATCTAAATGGAAGAACGTAGATTTGATCAATTGTAAAAATATCTGTTTGTTGATAAGTAATAATAGAATCTTTAATAATGCCACTGGGTTTTGTAGTCATGGTTGCTGGGTTGATTTTAGCTAACATAAATTTTAACATAGAGGACAGGAACTGATCCAGAGTGCGTTTTCGTAAGCTTTAGCCAAAGCAAGAATGACAATGTCAAATCCGAGACATGGTAGACTGAGGTACTATTATGTATAGTTATTATTTCAAATTACATTTTCGTGTACCACATGCTGTAATTAAGAAGAGTGATCTCATCTCCACACCACCGTCAAATTCTCTCCTCGCATAAAACGTTAGCAACGGCCGTCCAATTCGGCGATCCGATCTTGCCTAATTGCCCATGCATTCGGACTAATTGACTATGGTGATTGTTCAATGCCTCGGCCGCAATTGGCCCCGCTCGCCACCTACCATGTCGGTGTGCAGCCTGCGAAAATCTATCCGAGATAGGGTTTCGCATTAGAAATGTCTCCCGTACCCGACCGGCGTACAACAGGATTACACCATGTCCGTTTAATTAGAATAAATATTCGTTTGTTTCAACGGTACATGGGTTTGGTAATTAATGATATTGCATTAATGTTAAGCTATTCCGACCACACGCGCTCTTTCTTGATGTTTCATTCAGCTGGGTGGTGCGCCGAACAATCAGGATTCTAGTGATTAGTTCCTATGTTGCATGCATTAGGTGACATTCGTAGAATGTATGTATAGCGTATCGAATCGTTATTTCTTACTTATGAACTATGGTGGTGTAGATTTCCCTTTACTTTCGATAAAGAGGTTTTGGTAAAAGAAATCATCATACTTTGTTGGAGTATCTTTAGGATACGTTTTTCTATTCTTCTTCTTAAACTAATTTATGTTTCAGGAAAAACTTAGGTTGCGATGACATTTATTAGTAGGAACTACTTTTAAAAGGAAGTGACAGTCTCAAAACATCAAACATACACTTAATCTATAATCATGATTACTAGAGAATTTTTCAGGAATATAGCAACACTACGACTAACAAAAGATCGTGATTTTATTTTATTTCCGAGTCATGCATATTTTAGTTAATCGCCATGTCCAAATATTGACCAGATGTGTTCTTTGTAAAAAGTTTAGCATTTTCAAGTATTGAGAACTTTAATAAAAGTCTATTTCACGTTAATTGATACTGTAATAGTTCCTAACATAACTCCTCCAAGTTTTATTCAATATTGCGTCGCTGCACCACGTTACTCACTTAATCTTAAATGTGCTAATTACTCAAATGATTGTATTTGAATATGGTAGAACTGCCGACTTATTCATATTCAATCTGAAATCCTAAAAATTCTTAACAAGCTTGTTACTACAGAATTAAATTTTATATTTATAAAAACATTATTAATGAATATAAGCTTTGGGCTTTACTGATACAAATTTCTTAAGTATACGTAAGTGTTTGTATCAATTTTTTCAAGACGATTTTATACCACTTACAGGATCACACTCGTTTTTAATAATAGCATTTGTCGAAAATAAACATCATTATTTATTCGAAATTGAAAATTGATGGTTTGTAATTTAAATATGCAGCACGTTTTTTTTTAAGTAGTCGTTGTGCAGGTCAATTTTGTTTCGTAAAATGTCATCTTTTGTCGAGCAAAATTATTATATGGCGTCACTCGTTTACAAGCAACGACGTCATCAATTTTGTAAATGTTGTTTCTTCAGTTTTTGATAGACCTTTTTATAGTCTAAAGGGATACCTTGGATCACTATTTCACTGGGTAATTAATAAAAATTGTTCACAAAACCTTTTTTTAGAAAAACAGTAAATTAAACAGGGAAATAAAAAATCAAACGATAGATAGATACCTCCTTTGTGATATTTCCGCACAAAATTTTTGCGCTAAATCTTGCAAGTTGTGTCAAAGAAAACATCCTATCCACCTTCGGTGAAATAGTTTGTCGAGATATCGACAAATTAAGTAAGGAAAGGCCCTGTTTTGCCAAAACGAAATATTTTGAGGAGGTACGTCGCTACCTTCACTATTAGGAAAAAAGACGCTGTCACTAGCTCCAAACATACCACCCAAACATTTCATTTGCGTTGGCGTTGACTATGACACTTGTGTCAGTGGGAGACCAACATCTACAATAATATTAACAAAACTGCAATCGACCATCGGGATCATCCCCCATCAACACTCGACTTTTTATTTTACGGTGTTTTAATGGCTTGACTTAAATAGTTGTAACTAAGTTTCCAGTATTTTTCAGTCTAGTATATACATATTTTGAAGAAACTGGTTCATAAAACTAAGTAAAGTTCTTCATCACAGATGGCGACTTTGTATTAACGATACCAGTTGATAACAATGATAAATTACTTCGTGTGTTTAATGCTTACAACCCTTATATACAATTCACCATGGAACAATAAGATATTAATAATACCATACCCTTCCTAGATACCAGAGTAATACATAGGACTAGTGGTGGAATAAAGTTGAATTGGTTAGGAGATATTTGAACGTTAATTCATACAAAAAATTAACAGAATCACTAGCATCTGCCAACTCCCATTAAAACATAACGGTCTAAGGAAACTCTGTCACATCCCAGTTGAAAATTCCTATCCAAAGAATAGAAAAAGAGAGAAAGCAATGGTATAGTCGCAATGAATGAAACTGGTAATGGTCAATGCAAAAATATAAAATACATACATTCGTATGCCATATATTGAAGACCTTGTAGGAACTTAGCTGCATTACTAAACAGAGAGATTAAAAACATTAAACCCGCTTTTTATTCCTCATTTATTGTGAGAAAACAATTCAATAAGCTGAAAGACTATATCCCTGTTTTAAAACAGCCTTTTGTTGTATATGAGATTTCTAGGATGGATGTGAGAAGGTATATGTGGGTAACACAGGCAGGCCACTCTATGTCAGAGTATAAGACCACAAAAATAATCTAATAAGATGATGGGAAGAAACCAAGATTTTGGATATTGAAGCAAATAGGGAGAAGATAGGTAGAGTTTGTTGAGATAGTTGAAATTATCAAAAGAAACAATACGATGAATTTTAAAATAGATGTAGAGGGAATGAGCACTATTTACAATTACTTAATCCAGATGAAGAGAGGAGCTAACCAATAGTAACACTAGCCGTTATCATTTTTAAATGTTTTGGCAAAATAATCTGTATTATTAGTTTATTTAGACTTGACATAAACATGTCATGGTTTTCATCGATGAAATTTATAAACTAACAAAATACTCAATTCTGAAGTAGTCTATGTGGCGACTACATAGTTTAAAAGATGTAAGTAACTGTGTTGACTTTTCTGGCATCTTATATTATAAAAGAATTGTAGGTCCTGAAAAAGGAATTAGCCCTCAACGGCTGTTATGCAATCAAAAAATAAATTATCTTATTTAGGCCAACCCTCTGGACTATTTCATTTTCAAAGTCCAAGGCCGTAGGTATTAGATTTCCAAAAACTAGGCGGTGTCAACAACAGAGGCCCCGGTACCGATCCAGCAGACACCTTTTCATTCATATCCCCATGTTTCTTTGCTTTCTCCGCAGATTCTACACGCTTCAGCTTTCTTCAAAAGCTCATGCACCTCCACGTAATTTCGAGCGCGCAGCCCCATCACCCTGCCACAAATATGCGCGCGGACGATCGCGGTGAGCTTATAATAAGCAATAACTTAACGACGATTTTTGTACATGTCGTGTTGTTTTGGCGTCGGGTAAGTTATGGGACAGATTTATTCGCGTGGTTTTCATTCCGGCATGACAAATGGTGCGGGGACGGCACAGTTTGCCGTGGCCGGCCGGTCGCGTATCGCCCTTTTGTGCGCGCCTACTGCGTGTGACACGGTCAGCCGGCGGAATTACTGGATTTCTAAAGAAACACCTGATTTGTACCACCGCTTGTACGTACTTTGTAACGCCGTGACACTCGAATAACTTAATAAATGCAAAGCGTGAAGTAATGAACCCCGCCGGGACCCGCGGCGTTTGAAAAAATCCGCTCGAAAGTAAACGGCTAGCGAGACAAAGGAATCCGGATGGTCGCGATGCCGCTTGCAAATTGATGAATCAATATATTAACAGATGGGAGGGATTTGCGCGGGAGGTATTTTGTCACAATTTTAAGGACACTTCATTTTTTTATTTTATTTTTAGACTCAGCCTAGTTTGGCCAAATTAGCAGGAATAAAAGCTTCAAATTTTGGAACTAACTCAGGATTTGTATTTTGGAATACAAAATATCAACGAAAATTGGTCTTGTCCCAAGTCATTTCTCATTTATCAAATTAATTTTGCATTTAATTTGTTACATACCAGGTGTCTCAAGAAAAAAAAACGAGCAACCACTATGGGCACTAAATTCAAGTGGAAGCGTCAAAAGGTCGATTTTCTTTGGGAGGGAGACATCTTATGTAACATTAGATGTTGCCTCTTACCCTTAATTTGTGAATAGAGATGGGGGTGTCTAGTAACGAACCATTTGGAAGGTATTTCAAAGCTTTTTTTTAATTCGTAGGAAAAATTATCAAAATTTAAAAAATCTATAACAGATGTTAAAGTGCACTACTCAAACCAAAAGGTAAAGAAACATTTTAAACGAAAGAATAGATAAAATAATATTTTAACATCAAGGCTAGATGTAGCAATAGGGTCGTCCCGCACATTAAAATTTGATAGTTTTAACCTATGCCTTTTATTGCTTACATCATGAATACTAGTGCCATGCATCTATTTTGCTTTCAGATTAATTCAACTCGTTCCAAACGGCGGTAGACCCTGTTTCAAACATTTTCTTAAATCCGCCAACAACTACGCAAAAGGTTCCTAATTTCCGTCATGCGCACTGTTACAGCTCCCTAGGTTACTAGGTGCTCACTGTTGTCAGTTTTATAAATAGCCATAGAAATACAAATAATGCAATGGGAGTGAGAGAGAGAGAGGGGCGAAGGTATAAGTATAACCGTCAACGTCAATATTATAATGTAAACATAGGAATAACCTGTAACTGTTCATCAGCAGTAGTATTCTAACAWCACGAAACAKAACACTTCTTAACGTAGSCATTCTGACATGAAAAAAACAACAGATTACCCAAATACTTCGACKACATCTTGCTCTACCACTTAATATGACAAATACGAAACTCGAAAGTTTGACCAAACTAAGTAAACAAAAACGCATGGCTAGAGTTGTTAGGGTTATTCATTACACATGTGACACATGCAGCACGCGCGATGTTGTCAGTGGTACTTTACCGTCTTCTTCCTAACGACGGCCAGAGATCGTTCTGACAGTTTCAAAATTTATCATGTACTATCAGCAAAAGGCCAGTGAATGCGCTTGTTATATTGAACTGTTCATTATAGAATAAACTGACTGAAGGATGATTTAAGTTATTTTTACAAATACGCCTTAAGTTGACCTAGGTATCAATGTCACAGTGCCAGTTTACGAGTACATTCCTCACGGTATCGCGAAAATTTGTCCACATTGGCAACGCGACGCAGCTCAAAAAAAAATGTAAACAAATATTACTTGCAATGCCGCTAGAGCACTGGCTATTATTGGTGTTTCTCGCCTTCGTCAGCATGCGAACCTTTTACGTCATCTCCGTGGCGGAATATCGAGGCATTTGAAACGGATATTGAAAAATCCATACTTTCACATTTTTTTCTCGGCAAAGAAGAACCTGAAAAAATCGCAAAAAAATGTCTTTGTGCTTCAATTTTTATGTACATTTTAAATGTAAAATAAAAAAAATTGTGGGACGACCCCATTGTTAAATAAAATAAGAGAGCTGAGTGTGGTTCTTGAATATCTGAGCGGATTAACCGGAAGATATTGTGAAGTCAGGTCAACAAAACATCATAATTTATACTATTTGAATTTCACGCTTGAGTGAACCCCTTATCTAATTAGTTCAAACAACGCTGATCTTAGAATCAGGCCTAAATCTGAATTCATTAAAGTATATTTTTTTCCTTTGTATAAAGATGCTTTCAAAGCGTTCAGTTTCGCGTAGTTAGAAATTTGTTTAACTAGTTTTAAGTTTTTACAAGTTATGGAGTGATATGTTGGGCGACACTTTATCTACCGAACCTCCCAAACCTGACATGAGCTAAATGCTCTTTAAATCTAATGCCTATAAACGCCTGGTCTGTCAAATATATTAGGTTACAACTACTACATTGTATTTCCTACATGCCTGCTTTGTCTTTTTCATCTCCTTTATCCTTTTTTGTTAGCATTATTGGCAGTAAAAGCCACTTTTAAACGAAAATGTTTCCGGATGCGTTCTAATCCTTTGCTAAGACCAAATTTGTTGGTAGTTAGTAAAGACAAAGTGGTTGCATCTAGAATCTGTTTTTTGTGCTGTATTTTCCTAAGTATTTCTACTGTTTTACTATAGAGTACCCATTATGGACTGCAACATTCTTGATATATTCGAGTTTTTTTTTCCAAAGTTATCTTTTGATAATGAAAATTAACTAATGTATTAACTAGTTCAAAACAGAAAGTTTATATAAACCTATTTGTGTTTGTATTTTTTCTGTACACATTAAGATTTGTTTCGTGTTGCTCTTTCTTAACACCAATACGTCTAAAAAAGAGAAAATTTTCTTGCTCTTCTTTTTCCATAGTGAAAATAACGCTTATGAATCGGGAATTTAAGTTTTAGTAAAAGTTATCAATGTTACATTTATTGATGGCGAAAACGCAGCCATAGCCGAGCGATATACTGGTTTTTATTTGTGAAATTTTTTTCGAATCGACCCATAAATAAGTTTGACAAAAAGGGGGAAAGACGGTTAGGTATTAATTAATTATTGCTAATTTTGAGTTATTCAAACTTGTTTAATTCTTTATATCGACACACTCCATATACGAGTAAGGGCATTATCGCAACAACCTTTATAAAGAGGTATTGGTCATATCAAGCTTCCTGTCATTTGTCATCCTCTGACTTAAAAACTTCAGATTTCTTCGATTTGTAACCATATGTCAATTTCTTTAGTAATATTGTTAATTTGCTGTATCTGTATTATATTTGATATTGCTTTCGTAAGACTAGACGTATTGGTTACTTTGGACTGTCACAATCTTAATTCACAAGCAGCTTGGATTTTGGCATAGATTATAGCAAAACCATATGCCTCAAATGATTATTTTTCCATGTAGGAAGGCGGGACTAGATTTTCTTCTTTTCGCTCATCTGTAAGTAACCGCAGCAACCAAAAAAACTTTGGAAATAACTACAAACCACTCAAATAAATATAAACAAACTCTTAACTCTAGCAACGGCCAGACTAACGATATTTAAAAACCTGACGGGATTATAATATTTTAGCAATAAAATGCTTTAGAGAAAATAAAATATTATATTATATTATATTATCAGTAACCATTTGTGAAACTACATCACGTTAGAAGTGACTAAATTTTTAACATTAACATGCACACTCACAAAAACATAATTGACTTTTAGAAGAAATGTAAAATTTCCTGAGAGCGATTAACATTTTCAGTGTTTTTTTCTTCAGAAACACAGAACAACATAAGTATATGTTCTTTTGCTTCCTTTTATAATTTAATGGTATACACGACTCTCACGAATTTGTGGCGAAATTCATCTCACACGAACCTTTATACTTAGTCATGAGGGCATATTTTTGTAATCCTATAATCACAGAACCTTGTATTACCTTAACTTTCTATTTAATAAAATTGTAAGAAATGTGAATTATTTTCATTATTTCATTCTACATAAAGTTTAAATTCTACTACTAAATTAATGTCTTATTTCCCTAACGAGTGCGAGAAGTATTACTACCCCACATGCGATTACCGTTGTCCCATAACAGAATCACTAGTGCGGGAAAGTGATAATTTCCAAACTAGAACGCGCGCGGTAAAGTGAGCCAGAAAGCATCTTGCTGAATGCAGATATATAAAAGACAATGAAGAAAATATTTTATGCATTAAATAAACAACAAAATAAAAAAAACTAATTCAATTTTTCTGCATGAATGTAAATAATTACTTGAAAAAAAATCAGTAAGTAATGTACTGAACTTGCAAAGACTCTAGCCCATTAAGGTGTCAGCCAAGACAACGCGCTTCATTATGTGTGTCACATTGTTTAGCTGCGTCTAATTTGGTTAGAGCAACTGGACTGGAAACGGCTTATGCCATTAGCACGTTGGAGTTGGATCAAAATAAAAGCCACAGACTGGCGCGCTCATTTCCATGGCTTGCTAGATGCACTTCCACTCTGGAAACCAGAAAACTCGTTACATCGACAGTTATTTATGGCCATACACAGATAGAATGCGCCGGTTTGCAAAAAATCATAATTATACGAAGTCGCGTGCAAAAAAAGTGTCATATATAACTGAATAATACATGGCGCTGCGGTTTAATTACCATTTGTTCACGGTACGGCCTCCAAACGTACGGAGTAATGAGCAGCAATTTCAGAACTAGCTCTAATGGCGAACGCGTTGTCCCCACGTATGTTTGCTGTTTTCAGAATGCGCCGCTTAATAAAAACTATCATTAAGTAATAAGCCATGTACAATTCAAATGAACATGTAAATATATTATGAATTCCACTCGGCGCTAGACGGATTCTTGGTATTCGAAGAGCAAAATCCATCAATCGTGCAGTCTGTAACATTCCGGTGAATTGCATTTGCATGGTTTTACCACATGTTAACAACTACTGTACTTTTTATATTAATAAAAACCGGCGTTATAAAGCTTTTGTTAGATTTTATTTAGTTCGCTGTTAAAACAAATAGTTAACTAATCAAGTTGTGAACTTCACACAGTGTGCTTTAAATTTGAGATTTACTAAGAGATCTCGCCTATTAGTAAAGACAAACACATATTTCTTTCTTGTAAAAAACAAAGACAGAGGGCAGAATTTAAAACAATGTATTTTAGGACACCTCTCGTATCACAGAGGCGTTATAACTTCTCGACTTTATATTTAAAATCTAGGGGCATTGATTTCTGTCTATACACCACCATTTTTACCAAATTTGTTTCTTTTTAATGGAACATCGAGTATATTTGCCAGGAAATAAAAATTAAAAATCACATAGGATTTTGTTTAAACCCATTGACAATATCAGCTAACAATTATTGTAAAAAAGACTACCTTCCTAGAAGAAAGTAACAATAAAAAACATTAAAAGTAGTTAAAGTAAGAATTTAGGATGGCAATGCCATCTGTCAGTATTACACTGACATGATGACAAAGCCACCTAGCTGCCTTAACGGGAACTACTTCCTAAAGGAAGTGACCTGTAGCCTGACAAATTGGCATGCAACTGTATACTTCAATTTGACAGCAGGCCCCCACGGCACTTTTTGCTAGCGGGCAAGAACCAACATACATTAAAATGCATGTCTATGCTGTGTTGTCTACACCTCAACCAACTGCAGATAGTACTATTTCGCTGTCATTACAACTCATCAGTGCAGTTTAGGTCTAGTGTAGACAACACGGCATAGAACTGGTTTTGCGTATATACCAAAGCAATGCCGTGTTGTCTACACTAGACCTAAACTGCACCGATGAGCTGTAATGACAGCGAAATGGTACTATCTGCAGTTGGTTGAGGTGTAGACAGCACAGCATAGACATGCATTTTAATTAAAAGTAGTTGATATAAACCAAATATTGTAGTTCAGAGACGAAAAATAAAAGCAAATTGTGTGGAAATAATTCTAAGTAATCCAATGTTATTTTAATCGCTTCATTTCGTGTTTCTTTATGTTTCTTACAAATATTTCGTTAAATACAGATTTGATGATGAAAAAAGTTTTTTTTTAATTTTATTTCAAAAAAACATCTGTACAGCTTTTCTCTAGTAGCATTTAACAGTGTTACCCACCAGTCCCTGTATGGAGACATGTACGTTGCACCGTAGCTCACCTTGTAGTGTTCAAGTGGTCCCCAATGTCCGCAGAAAATGTAGACTTATATTGTATAGGGCATATTTACTAAATGTTAGGATATATTATATTTTGTACATATTAAAAATCTTGAACTCAACACTACTAGCAGTTTACAGTATTCAAATTCAATACAGTTTTTGCTGTTTTGTATGATTTTAATGGTTGTGATACCTCATCAGCATTAATTTCAAAAGTTCCTAAAAGCGGACAAATACAACTAATTAAAAATCAGTTTGGTGTCGTTTCTTCTCTTCTATTACAGCATTACTCTATATGTTTACAAGAAAAGCAAAAACATGCGTTTCCATTGTTTGGGTTCCGATCAGAATTGTAGAACTAATTTTTTTCATCTTCTTGTTAACACTAAAACCAAGCAATTAAAATAAAATTAGTTTAGTTAGAATTATTTCCACCAAAGCACCTCTGACACCTACCTGTACTATTATGATAGGTACTTCAATTAAATCTTCGTATGAAAAATTATCATTAAACGACTTATGTTTTTTTGGGAGTTTTTACGAATCATATTTATGTTATTTATTTATTTTTATGTCATTATTTTCGTTACGTAGTCTTAAGCCTTTCCTTGCATAATATGACCCTCTACCAGAGAACGCGACAACAATAAACATTTTAAGACCAACCGCTGTCTTTAACACCTAACAATTCCCGTTCATCTGCCATCAAACGTCTTCAGTAAATCTCCATGTCCAGCACCTGTTGAAACAAATGGGGAACAATTACGCGATTTTATGGAACATTAATGCGCCAGAACGGCTCTCTCCGCATTGCTGCGGTATCTGCAACAGTGAACGGTGAGAGATCGTAATCTACTTTGTACGAACGCGCACTTGACGAATCAAAGAATACTGCGACACGAGAACAAGGAAATGGCGAACAGGAAAACTCAGCTAATAGTTAATTAACATTGAGGCAGCTTGTTAAGGCATTTCTATAGAACGCCAAGAATTAAGTTCGTCGAACGCAACATTGTAAACGATGAAATTCTGAAACAGGATCTTGAATGTGTTGAGCTAGCAGATCTGCTTTCCTGTACGTCCATATCAAACAATAGGAACGAGAATCAACAGCTGTTTTTGCTGGACCATTTGTCCAAATTGGCGTCGTATTGGCTTGTCATCAAATATCTAGTAGGCGTACTTGTTTACTAATTGTTACTACATTTATCTGCAATGCTGCTTTTCTTTATCCACCCTATGTCATACACTGGTCTCTATTGATTCCTATCATATGCAAAACCATCTCAGTGCATTTACTTTTACTACTTGTCATATATTGGTTAAATTTTAGCCTTTCTAGAATTCCTTCACTCCTCCAGAACCCATTTTTAACTATCACATGTTAGTACTGGCCAGTAAGTTGTTCTGTATATGGTCATTTTGGTCTCCTTACGTTTATTTATCTGTAGCTTATGACTGTTTTGTTATTAATTAAACACTTATGAATATACTTTTTCACTTCTTGAAGTTATAGTTCCAATTTATACCTTGAGCTATTCCCTTTAGGTCAGGCTATCATTCCGAATATGATTAATGCTATAGAGAGGGTTCTAGGAAACTAAATGATCAATCAGGAGCTGAGCTCTAGCCTTAGTACCGATTAGGAATTTAAAACTGTATCTTGTCTACATTGCTGAACTTCTAGGTGGTAGTAAATGACCCAAACTGGTGGATGTACGTTAACTTTTTCACTTTCGAGATGCCTTGAATTTAAGACTAACATCTGTTTCTATTTATTATCAGAAAAAATTGGAAGACATAGATAGAAACTGCTGCAGCAGSTGTGACAATAAACGTGGCCTTCCTGACTGCGTCAATCATGATATGCTATGTGAAAAGCTGGAGAATTGCGAAATCAGAAGTCCAATCCTGCACATTCTCTACTCTACACAGTAACGATATAACTCCAGCCTTGCATAAAAATTTCATGGTTCGGACCCCAGTACGTTAAATCGCTCCTTACAAATTTGTTTTTAGAAAATTTCACGTAATGTAGTTAATAATTTTTTGTCTTTTTGGACTGACACTAGTCTCTTTAATTGTTATGTTAATAATTGACTTTAGTTATTTTACAACATTATTTATTATATGTTTGTGTAGATATAGTAATTTCTTACAAATCAACTTATCTTTGCTGATTTATTAAATACCTAGTGATAAACGAGAAAAAGTTGTATCAAATTCTAAACTACCACAATATGTTGAACTAAATAACTTCCTCGTTAAAGGTTAAAAGTATACGTTTCCATTTTCCCAATTTATATTTAATACTAAGTCAGCATAAAGTTTTCAATTAAAAACTACCGTCCCTTGTCTATTCTGGCTCCACAGCTTTGATCATCATTTTCAAAAATGATCTCTAAAAATCAGCACACCAGAAACTGATGTATACAAGCCACCAATTATGAGGTAAGATCATTAATTACGGTCCCTACATAGAAAGACACAGAACATGAAAATAATTATATGCTTAGTTTTCGACATAGACTCCTTGAACTTCGATGCATTTGGTCCAACGATGGTCCAATGCTCTGATTCCTCTAGAAAAGAATTCCCTGTGGTTTGTTCTCTAACCAGTCGTTTACTGCTGTCATCACTTGATAATCATCGTCATATCTGGTCTTTCAATCTCGGAAATAAGAAGTAATCGCTGGGAGCTAGGTCTGGTGAATGCTCAGGGTGTTCGAGCAACTCGAATCCTGCGTCGCGAATAGTATTCATTGCAACATGGCTTTTGTGTACAAGAGCGTTGTCCTGATGAAACAAAATTCCTTTCCTCAGTTTTCCCCGTCTTTTTTCTTTGATGCGCTCCTGCAATCTTGAAATTAAGCTGGCGTAGTAAAAATCTGTTAATGTGTGTCCACGTTCCAAAAGAATCAACCATTAAAACCGCGTCCGCATCCCAAAAAATTGTGGCTATAATTTTACCAGCAGAGAACCTTTGTGATGCCACTCCATAGTCTGTTGTTTTGACTTTGGGTCAAAGTGATGGAGCCATGTCATTAACAGTTACAAATCGTGAGAGAAACTCGCCCGGATCTGCTGAAAACTTTGCCAGACTGGCTTCAGAATGCAGGACTCTCGAACGTTTCTGATCAGGCGTCAACATTCTAGAGACCCAGCGTGCAGATAACTTTTTAAGACCTGAAATATCTGTTAATATTATTTCTATTGTGCCGTATGAAAAGTCTGTAATTTCAGCTATCCGTCGAATGATCATTCGCCTATCTGCCATTACCATGTCATGTACACGATTATCATTTTCCTGAATAGTGACAGTTACTGGTCGTCCGGCACCCTTTGCATGTTCACACGTTTGTTTTCCCAATTTAAATTCTCGAGGCACATTTTTTTCCACTTGGTAAGAAGGAGCACTCTCACCTAATACACCTACCATAACTTCATGAATTTCTTTTGGCGACAACCTTTTCTTTTGCAAATATTTTATAATTGCGCGTAGCTCTGATTTTTCCAATGTTAAAAATTATTCAACCATCCCGTAAATTCTAAATTATTTTAACAAATGACGAATGACAAGACTGGTATTGAACAAGTGTTACAATAAATAAATAATATATTAACGTCAGTCAACGCCTACTATATCAGGGACCGTAAATAATGATTTTCCCTCGTATATTTATAATGCACGCTGATAAAGGCTATCATGCTTTTGCGTCTATACGAATTTCTCAAAAGTCTTCGACAAGTTGAACTATACACCTTGTGTTCCAAATGTACTACCTTTGTTGGTAAGTAACTTGTCAGATAAGAAAAGCTTTGCTTCCCTTCTCAAACACATTTGAAGGCCCACTAAAACTACTTCAGGTGTTCCCCAGTGCTCCCATTACGCATCTCTACTATTCCTGATTTTTCAACAATGACTTTATCACCGGTTATTTAAAAAATTATGGAAAAGTTTCTGATCCGACTGATCCATTTCAACTTTTGAAGATGATTATTAAAGATGTAGCTGTCATTCCTGATTGGAGAACTATATTTACCTCGTTCACTACGAATTTATTATTCTGATGCCAACAAAATATTTGAGAAGACAGTTCGAGGATCATTTTTTTCATTTCCACAACAATGGGATTTACCGCGGAAGTGCCAGCGGGCTTCTTCCGAAACCCGAGTTAGCAATTTCGCAGTTCTTTCCAGAATTAATTGGGACCCCGTTAAAACCAGTTTTATTACACCAAATCACGAGCATGCACATCTAGAAGTTTTTATGGTCGTTTTATGGCCACCTAAAGCAAACCACTTGAGTTGATACATCACCAGCATAGTCCAAATTCCTCTTTAAGTTTATGCCGTCGTTCACACGACACTTTTGGAAATTTTAATTTTGGACGTTCAGCAGGAACTGTCGAGATAGTTGTTATCGGTTTAGTGGTCTATTAATTTGAACTCATCACAAACGGGCGTTAAACTAGTGCTTGACTGACGGGTACAATAAAAACGTCATAAAAAGTTTTAAACCTTAAACATGGGCGCATTATGTTAAGGATTTGAATGTCTATGAGCAAAACCTGCCAACTCATCTGATATAAGGGCGTCTATGATGCTTCTAAGAGGATATCCCAGCTCGTAATGTAATCCACGCGCTTTAGGTGTAGGCAAGGCAAATAAATTTCAAAGGTGTGGTTTGAAACGTTAATAAACAATCTGTGGAAAAAACGCACGGATTTCCATTTCTAAAACAACAATGCCAAACGCCCAAGCATTTGGTTTTGAGCTGCAACTAGGATAGTCAACTCTACAAGACGTATTTGCGTAAAGAAAATGGCAATTATAATTCACCAGAGGTTATTGTTGCATAAATGTTTACAAGACATAAAACAGTTTTTAGAATAGGAATTTTAATTCCACTCAACGGGTTGAAAACAAGATTTTATTAAATTATACTGACGTCACAGTGCAGACTTATACGTGTCAGTTTTAAACAATCACTTAAATGATGCACAATAGTAAATCATAATAAAACACATAATCACAGTTGTATATATTTAAGGAGAGTACACTGCGGGGATTTATCACAGCGTCAAAACATTACAATTTTAGGTTAAAAAAAAAACTACTCTTATATTTGGTCCTATAAAACTCAACAATACGTCAAAAAATTATTTCTCTTTTTAGTACCGCAATTGTAAGAATTACTCCCTGACATATAATTTTCTGCACTTAACTTTATGTACACTAGAACCTTAAATATTTGGTAAGATGGTATAATTCATACCTTCAAACTTTGAAAAAATTCTTACTTTCCGTTGCCGGGATGTATCTGACCAAGTTTGCCCCCGAAGAATTTACATATATGATATGACATTATTCCCAATTTTTTTACACGACAGCAAGAAACCTTACTACATCTGTATCATATATCCTCGACGGTTTTATCATTGTTGATTTGTAATTTATTACATTACATCCAGAAAGCAACCAACCTGTGTCTTCAAACGGAGGCAATTTGACTATAATTAATAACTGCGGTATCATCGGTATAGATGATTTGTTTGTGTCATTGTTGAATAAATCATTAATAAAATGATAAAAAATAATTGGACCTAACACGCAGCCTTGTGGCACACCGTGAAGGTTCGGTAATTTATCAGAAAATCAATTATTTATTTTAGTTGTTTGGAAGCAATTAGAAAATAAGATAAAGTTTATGTTGGCAATAGTATATATGCTGCCAATTTACTGGGAAGTTTTTCATGACACACATAATCAAAATGTTACAAAACAAGCTATTTTATTCAAAACATTTAACAATACACATAGCATCAAAGTTATTACAGCATTCGGAGATCAAATTAATAATATATGTATGTAKATTTAGAACATATAAAAAGCGTTATACAAATTGTACACTACTGCTGATCTCTATGATCTCTACACTGCACCGATTACCAAAGTGGTAAGTGGACCCCAATAAACATATTTACTGGACCATATGTAGAATCACCAGGAATTATAGGGATGCAAGTTACAGTTAATGTATATGTGGTATCTTAAGCTGGACGATTTATCTGACGAAAGCAAATTTTTCTAGGGAGCCTAAACATTCGACTGTAGAGACGATAATTAATTTGGGCGTAGTTTCGAGGGTCTAGATAAAGGATCAAGCAACGATCTATGAGACTCATTATACGAACAGCCGATTACCGCTCACAATGGTTTACAAGTATTACCTAAAGCTGTCGCAAATAACAGACGGGTTAGGCACGTTCCACTGTTTTGCAGCGGAGTGGGCCGTATCCAAAAATTGTGTTTAGGCTTTTTTTCCGTATACATAAATCAATCATCATTATTTGGTATTATTATTTGAACTACAAACATTTCTCATCTAATAGCTTTTAATGTATGACTAAATCGTATTCTTTCCTAATTTAATGAGTAATATCTATTTTTATAACCATGAATGGTAAACATTCCAATTTCAATGCGGCAGCCCATACTTTCTAATTTTTGATCGCGGTGTGCAATCGTCCTCTGCCCTGTTTGTTCACGGGTTAAAATTTTCTTTTAATCCGGAGAGTCATAAACGTGTTTTCTACCTGTATATTTTTTTGGAAATAAGAAGAAATCGGAAATATTTTACTCCTACCATAAACGGTATTGAAAGTATATGTGTTTACTTATATTTTTTAAGTTTTACAGCATATAAACGTACCAAGTGCAATATTTTTTACTTATTCAGTCATACCTACATGGTATGAAACATGGTACGATACCCATGATACAATAAAAAAAGGATGGGTTGACGACTCGGGGAAGTGCATCGTCAATATTCCGGCGTCAAAAGGAAAAAGAATAATGATTCTACACACAGGAGGTGACAATAAATTCGTTKCTGGAGCCCTGTACCTTGGATGTAAAAACTTAAAAGAAGCAAGCGCCGATTATCATTCTGATATGAATGCGGAAGTTGCCACCAAACAACGTTATGGTAATGGACAACGCTAGTTACTATTCGGAGCAACTGGATAAAATTCCAAATACAACAAGTAATAAGGCAACCATTCAAGTTTTTAAGAAAAGAAGATTTATATTTCGAAGAGGAAGTGTTGGAAGTGCTTGGTAAAAAAGAATTTCAAAGAAATTTAAAATTGACAAATTCGCTTCTGAATATGGACACACCATTCTACGATTACCCCCATACCATTGCATTTTCAACCCCATTGAAATGATATGGTGGCAGTTGAAACAAAGAATTCGACAAGGGAACACCGGTGGAAAATTTAGCAATGAAATGTTGCTAAAAATTAAACACGAAGCTGAAATAACAATTGTCGATGCATGGAGAAATTCAGTGCGGCATGTACTGGACATTGAAAATCCGTACAGAACGAATCATGTACAAGAATTAATAATAGAAGTTAATCGTGATTTTAGCCGTGAAAGTGATAGTGAGTTATTTTTCTAGTTTGTGACTCTTGTAATGTGCTTATTAACAAGCTGTAGTGAACACAATCGATACCGTGTATACATTTTATTGTGCACTATTGTAAATTTTTTCTAACAAATGTAAATAATTTTCTACTTACTAATTTGTATGTTTTTATATTAAATTTGTATAAATTCGTTATGACATGCGAAGGCTTTTATTTTATGCAGCGGAAAATTTAAACCKAATAAAGTCTCACATAAAAATAAATCGCGGGTCGCGCCAGTTAGCATCAGGTCTGCATTAAATAAAATTTGTTATTCAAGCTTCTATGCTTTATTGATTACAAAATTATCACAACTAACAAATTTAAAAAATTTATAGTGGAAAAGCTAAAATTTTAGCCAACAAGATTTTTTTGAATACGGCCCATTTAAGAACTTTGAAGCGTGGCACCAATCCCAGTAGTTTAGGACGTCCGACCATAAGGTTGTAAAAACCCTCATTTACAATACAATAGTTTACGACGGGCTACCATCAAGCTGTAAAACCCTCTGCATAAGTCAGTCTCATAGATCGTTGCTTGCTACTTTAATTCATAATACAACAAACTGAGTAGATACCCACAGGACGACTAGTAACTATCGCTGTTTCCATTGAACTATACAGAAAAATTGTTGATGCTTCTACCACACCACAGGACTCTAATTTAGTCGTATTTCCATCCCGTCTAGGTTCATCTAAGTATGTCTGTCATTTTCAGTGTGTAACCAAAATTAAATCATTCGTCCTGAAAGGCGAGACGGTTGACAAACCCAAATGCAACCGTCGCAGCCGAGGGACCGAACTTGCGGTTGCCTTCCCATAATTAGAACGTGGAATTTAAAAAAGGATATTTTCATACACGCAGAAGATGAGATTGTCACTCTGATTGCGTATGCAAGAACGATTAACAGCGGATGCCGCCTCTTTGATTGCCGCCGAAAAACGTCCTTTCGGTTGGTGAAATGGAGCGCAGCAATCGCATAACGGAAGAATAATGTCTGAATTTAAAGATGCAGATGGGAAAGCTGCCACTGACGGGCAAACGTTTTGTTTAATGCTTGTATCTGATCCCAAAAAGTGTACATCGATGCTATATATACTTAAGTATTTTATTTCATTGAACGATTAATCGCTGCAATTTTCAATTAGCACTGTATTGGTCAGCGTATATACAAGTGTTGTTCTTACAATTTGCAGTTAAATCTATACTAAGATGAAATTAATTTATTACTATTCCTATGACTAAGTATCGGGATAGTATGCCAATGCATGTATTTGAAAAAGTATTACCGGCACTGACCGGGAATCGAACTTGGGACCTTGTTATTGCTAGTCAATTGTGATGCCACCACACCACCAAAGCCCTATTCAGATTCAAGATCAAAGCGGCATATCTAATCAAATAGAATAATTACCACTAAACAGAGTCCATGCAAGATTCCGTTTTGTATTGTTTCCAGTTACATGATTATTATAATATATCATACCTAGAAGCGCCAGAAAAAACTGAGTTATGCTCATGTGGGCACGCTATTAGAGTACCATTGTGCAACATCTTGCAAACGTGTCGCTTTCTTCTAAGAAATAATTCATATTATTGTTTGCAATACATTCGCAATTCGCAAATCACAGTAGTCTTTTGTTTTATAATTATACAGGCGCATGTTTCATTAGGAATGCGATAGGTAGGTTGACACGGAATGTAAAACCTCATTCACTCTCGTTTGAAAAGTAATTGTAGCGGAGTAATTACGAAAGATCCTATGACACACTTTTTCCTAATAGCATACATAATGGGTGTATTAATGATCTCGTTTTATTTTCAGGTAAGCCAGTGATACGGGTCATACAAGATCCATCCAAGGCTTTGCTTTAACCAGAGTAAGTTTAAAAACACTGATCTTTACTGTGTATTACGATGCTATTTCTTATTATGAAAACAATTTATTTGTTTAAGTTTTTTTCAAACAATTTGGCGTAAAAGATTTGATAATCTACTAACCTTAAACAAATGTAAGATACTAAATTTTGTTGTTATGCAATTTTCAGCAGGGACTATTCTAAAAAAACCGCCACAAATTGAATCAATACTTCCACATCCAATTGTCAAAATGACATTTACGTTTTTATTTCTTATACTATACGATTAGTAATCAGATTTTGAGCATTTTGTCTCTCTACACATTTTTTCTAAGACAGAGTCCTTGTGATAAATTTTAAAATCTGTTTTTTCCAAATAACTCGAAAATTATTAACTTAACAAAAAAATTACAAAAGTGCTTTCTAATCAGAAATTTTATTTTCTATATAATACCTAAATTAAAAAAAAATCGTACGAGAACGGACCAAAAGAAGTTTCTTGAAAATATTTCGAAAATGTCAAAATTTTGAATATATATTCGTTTTCCGAAAATACAGATATTTTTAAGATTGAAAGTGTACAGCTCACTTTGACAAGCTTCAGATTATAACAAGGCGAAGTAGCATAAATCTGCAAGTTACTGGGTGGTATATTTGGCTTTACAAAAGTTATTTTCGGTTTAATATTGTCCAAACTTGTTTGAGCTGTTTTAGTATTTTATTCCAACTGGTGTTAAATATGGGTGTATGTCCTATTGCTGACTCATCCACAATTTTTATCAATTCTTTTTGTCTAATTAAATGCCCAATAACAATAACCTGGTATTCATTCTTCTTTATTTCACGATTGCAATCGATTAACTCTCGAGGATCGTTTCCACGTCATTTTCCAAGGGTATACAAAATTATACTAATGCAGGGAGCGCATTTTACTATCTCTCTTACCCTCTTATTAATGGGATTATAAATGTTGTGCAGCAAACCATTGCTTGCAGTGTAAGAGTAAATAGTTGCTAGGTGCAAGGTCAGGACTGTAAGGTGGGTGATCAGAAAGTTCACAAGAAAATGTTGAATCTTTCCTTCGTGTGGCAGCGATGTGGGGGACGCTATTCCCATCCAAAGGATAATATAATACTAAACATCGAATACAAAATTTGTACTAATGTTCTTGTTTTTTTTGCACTAACTGACCTAAGTTTCTAATTTTTTGATTCAGTACGATTATTTGTGGTATTTTGACAATCTTTCTTTAAATTATTAGACCTTATTCAATTCTCGTCAAAATATGCAGCAATTTGTTTTGGAATAGATACCTTCAGAAGGTTGCGCAACTATTCAAATCCTTCTTCTAGTTTGACTCAAACAATTTTTTGAAAAATTGTAATCTAATTATATGGATTGGGTAGGTAATTCCAGCCGTTTCATAGCTGGTTTCACGGCTGAAGGTTCGCTGAATTAAACATACAAATGATTACATTAGTTCTGGAAAGTATCTTCTATATGGTATCTAACTGATCTTTACAATAAACCTTTATAAGTCATGATGCATTTCGTGAGTTCAGTTTCTTATTATGTAGCAGATGCTCACACATCATCCATATTAGTTTTATTAGATCCCAGTCAATGTTACATAAATTTTTAAGTGAAAAAAAAAGCAACAAAAATTACATTTGAACAACTACATAGGACCAGAGCGCCCGGTGGCGTTTTGTCGCGCCGAAATTTTACAGAAATGACCGAGATTTGATGACGGTATTTTCAAACGGCATTGTATAACCGGGATTTGAATGAATTTTACGAATATGACTCGCAATATCAAATTCATCAATCGTCTTTGCTATTAACACTAACTTTTTCCATAAAAAAGAGTAAATGATTAAAGAGTGTAACGATAACGCACCATGCTCAGGCAAAACCGACGCGACGGTCAAAATTCATCCCCGAAAATGTGGTCGCGCATAATCAATTATCGCAGACTTCGAGGCCCGACGCCCGTTCCGTCGGCCGCATTGAGGCACATTTTAATAAGAAATTGCAATATGAAGTTGTACAGTTTGTAAATGCACTATGGCTCTTGGGAATCGCGCTGGCGAATACCGCGAACAACTGTACCGCTTGGGTAAGCTGTCATGTTCGAATGTAGCGGCGGTAGGCTCACGCTAGCAAGCCCGACAACTTAAAATAACTCCCTTTTGGTGTTTTTTTAACGACTCTTTCTTCGCGCAACCCTCCCCCCGCTACCCGCGACCGTCAATTAATTCAATAGGTGCGTATCTGGCGTTGAATCGTCTCGAGAGGTATAATGAGGGGTAGAGGATGATGCGAGACCATATGGCTCTAAACTGTTGTTACATGTTCTCAAGTTGGTATTGTATAACTTTGTATGATGTGATTTTAACTGAGACAAAATCAGTATTTTGTCTATCTTTCCTCCACTAAAAATCTCTGAAATATCTTCTTTCCGGATACATTAAACATAAAAGTAAAAGTTCCAGAAATAAACTAGATCTTTGACAAATGTTGCTGGGGGTATTCAAGCACGACCTCTTTGCACATTAATATATGGTTGCTAGCTGAAACTTCAGGTCTTGTGGTGAAATTTTTCCAGTAAGCTGAACTAATGATGCGCAAGTTGAAAACTTACGCAATTGATTTTGAACGGTATTGCGACACTATGAATTCAAAAATGATGCCAAAAACTAATGTCACAACACGGGAGAACTCAACTTTTGAAATGACAATGAAGATGAAAAGCGCACTGGATATATTATGTGATAATAAATGTAATTTAAAGTTATTTTCAGTACCAGCAGATTTGCAAAAGACAAATGAGGTAAATGAATATTTCTCGAGTGTCTGCCTAATAACTGCCCAACTTCAGTCGAGTGGTATTGTAGAAATAGATTCAATAGAGCTCTGAAACTTAGCTTTGCTATAGCTACCATTGATGAAGTATATAAGGTTATTCTTAGCTTAAAATCTAATGCTAGTGGATCCGATCATATAAATGCAAAGATGATTCAGTTAGGTTCACCTGCAATTTGCCCACATATTACGCATATTATTAACTGTGCATTAGAAATTCGTTATTTTCCTTCTAGGTGGAGGTCATCACTGATTGATCCTATTCCAAAGAAAACTAATCCACAAAGTGTAACTGATCTATGCCCCATTACTAAAAATTCATGTGCAGTCAAAAATTTTAGAAAAAAGATTTATGACTATGCCATAACAAACAACATTATATCTTCTGCCCAGTCAGGATTTCGTAAGGGACCTAGTACATCTGTTTTAGCTGATGTCACGGATAATGTCTTTAGGGCACTAGATAACTCAAATGCTTCGGGTCTAGTACTGTTCGACTTCTGCAAGGTATTTGATACCACATATCATTGCTTGCTATGTGCTAAATTACGCTATTATGGATTCGATGATGTGGCTGTGGGTTTTTTCAACTCATATCTTCGTAATCGATGCCAAATTGTAGTTTTCGGTGATAATATATCAGAAAGCCGTTCCATTACTTCAAGTGTGCCGCAACGCTCAGTACTGGGCCCATTACCTTTTTTTATATACACTGCAGACCTCTCAAACGGTGTTAAAAATTGTAGTGTTCAGTGTTATGCAGATGACTCGCAGTTACAATTTTCTTTCAACCCTAAAAGCACTGCGATATCCTGCGAGATCGTGGACCGTGATCTACGGGCTATAGCTGATTATTCTCGAAACAATAATTCAAAGTTAAACCCAGAAAAGTGTGCAGCAATGTTGTTCTGTCCAAATCGTTTGCGAGAAAGCCATATCGACAAATTTTAAAATTAATATTAATAATCAACCATTGACTGTTGTTAACAGCGTAAGAAACTTAAGTTTAATATTTGAAAGCGACCTTCGTTTTAAACAACATATTTCCGGCATAGTAAGGAAGGCTGATCTATTGTAGTTTTGAAACTGCTGTATTGCAACAGATATTTAATAAATTTCAGAATACGTAAGAAAATTTGTGAATCGTTAGTGTTGTCCATCCTTAATTACGGTTTCATCGCGTTTTACTCATGTCTGGATAAAATAACCAAGTTAAGATTACACAAAATCCAGAATAGCTGTTGTAGATTCGTTTATCGCATAAAATAAAAATTCCGAAAGCAGTTGAGGAAAATTTTGCTACTACTTAACTTGAGCTTGACTTGATTTCAAGTCAATTCAAGTGAAGTAGCTTAAAAAGGTAAATAAAAAATATAGAATCAAAATCAATAAATCTGTTGTGAAAATATAAGCCAAAGAGGAATGTACGAAAAAAATTAAAGTATTTAACCAATAGTCTTGTATACCGACGAATATATGAAAATTACATGTATTAATCTTGGAAACTAAGGCTTTACTGTTAGGAATCCATAACTCCACCACGCATTTAAGGTCGACAAGAAATCCGCCTATATAGCTTTTAGTGCTTATTAGATTCCTGGGATCTATCATGACGTTGCTTAGCTGCCAGCAACAAGAAAGTCACGCGAGCCACGGAAGAACACAAGGAGCGATAATGAGGCTCCGTTTATTGCCAACTGTTTTCTGTCGTTTTAAATTCTATCGGAATGGCAAAAAATCGCGTTATGTTGCGGTTTATTAAAACGTGGGCGGCACAACATCCATTATAATATCAACCTCTTTATAATTAAGCATCTCGAGCCAGCAACTACGACTTTTCGCTTTTTGTCCGCTTTTTTGCCCCGTTACGTTCAATTTGAACATAATGACTCGTCTATTTCGCAGTGGCACGAACTCGCCGATGAGATAGGTCGCTGTTTTCCGATCGTGCCGGACGATATTCGCTTGGGAACCAAAAGTTGGGAGCCCTTGGTTATTGTGTAAATTCAGGGGACTGCAAATTAAAGTAAAGCGTTTTTATGCGCTCAGAGCATGGAATGGAAGCGATAGTGCCCGAGAATTTTTGGTTTAGTATAATTGATGGTATACAGGATGTTTACTTTTGGGATAATGAGGTGGGTTTTCCCTTAAAGACGATTCCAAAAAAGCATATTTTATTTTTTTTTCTGAAATATCAGAAGTTACAGAAATTGGATTAAGAAGACAGAGAATGCAAAATTTATTTAAAATAATACCATAATAGGATAGAAATTTCATCGAAACTATCCAGTCGATGGCTATCACAGTGAGATTATGTCACTGCAGCTTAATCGTTAATAAAGTATTTTCACTTGACTTTGAGTGATCAAGCAATAAAAGGGGGACGAGCTTGCAAACTATACGATACATATTTTTAGATAAGTGGAAAAGTAGTTTCGTTAAAAGTGCATTTTCAAGTAATATTCTGCGAAATTATAATAGCTGCTTTCCAACAAAGATCTACCGTAATATAATTTGTTACATTGTGCCAATGACCCTTAACGCACCATAAATATGCATCATTTTTGCAGTTACTTGTTAGGGGTTGGGTTTCAGCTGTGAGCCTGGTTACACTTCAGTCCTTTTTCGTTTATTCGTATAAAGTATCAAGCAACGATCTATGAGACTGACTTATGCAGAGGGTTTTACAGCTTGATGGTCGGCCATTGTAAACTATTGTATTTAAGTGGGCCGTATTCAAAAAAAATCTTGTTAGATAAAATTTTAACTTCTCCACTATAAATTTTCAAAATTTGTTACTTGTAATAATTTAGCAAGCAATAAAACATAGAAGCTTTTATAACAAATTTTATTTAATGCAGAACTGATGCTAACTGGCGCGATCCGCGATCTATTTTTATGTGATACTTTATTGGGTTTAAATCTTCCGATGTATAAAATAAAAGCCTTTGCATGTCATAACGAATTTATACAAATTTAATATAAAGACATACAAATTAGTAAGTAGAAAATTCTTTACAATTGTCAGAAAAAATTTACAATAATGCACAATAAAATTTATACGCGATGTCGATTATGTTCATTACAGCTTATTAATAAGCACATTACAATAGTCACAAACTAAAAAAATAACTCACTATCACTTTCACTGCTAAAATCACGATTAACTTCTATTATTAATTCTTGCACATGACTCGCTCTTTACCGATTTTCAATGTCCAGTACATGCCGCACTGAATTTCTCCATGCATCGACACTTGTTATTTCAGCTTCATGTCTAAATTTTAGCAGCATTTCATTGCTAAATTTTCCGCCGGTGTTTCCTCGTCGAATTCTTTGTTTCAACTGCCCCCATATCATTTCAATGGGGTTGAAAATGCAATGATATAAGGGTAATCGTAGAAAGATGTGTCCACATTCAGAAGCGAGAATGTTAATTTTAAATTTCTTCGAAAATATTTTTGTGCCAAGCACTTCCAACAATTGTTTTTTATGTTGTCCTCTTCGAAAAAGAAATCTTCTTTTCTTAAAAACTCTTGAATGATTGCCTTATTAGATATTGTATTTGAAATTTTATCCAGTTGCTCCAAATGGTAACTAACGTTGTCCATTACTATGACGCTGTTTGGTGGCAATTTGGGGAATAAAATGTATTTGAACCAATTTTCAAACACTTCCGCATTCAAATCAGAATGATAATCGGCGCTTGCTTCTTTTAAGTTTTTACATCCAAGATACAGGGCTCTAGGAACGAAACCATTTTCACCTCCTGCATGTAGAATCATTATTCTTTTAATTTTAATTACGCGCATAACATAAATTTCTAATTTCGGTTGTGTTACATACACAATAACGTTTTAAAATATTCTTTTAAAACTAAACAATTGCATCAAACACAGAACTCCTTTATGCACGTTATGACAGTCTGGTTTGTTTTGATCCGGGATCTTGACGTACCGTAGCAACATGGCCGACTTTTACGTCACACTAATATAGCGTATTAAACGATAACACAAAATTAAACATTTGATTAGAAGCCACAAATCCGAACCTATCGCTGCGTCAAGTTAGGTCAAGTCAAGTCAGGTTCATTAAATGTGGAGACCAAAGTCACTTGATGACATATTTTTTCTCTTTTTGTGAACGCCATGTTTATACACTTGTTGAATAATGATTTTCCGATTGAGTCCATTTTGATTGTTTTTTAGCCAGATGACAATAATATTCTCAATGTATAATAAAACTACCCCTAATAAATACCACACGAGACCTATGCCATGGTGTCAGCGCTAGACAAAGTTAAAAAAAAAACTTTCAAACGCTAAGATAGATAACTCATAATCCTGCATGTTAATTTATTAGGGTGATAAGTAACCACAACTCGCAGGCATCCCGGTCGCGAGTACCGGTTACCGATGACTTCTGTTATCAATGAAAAAATCGCCGATCGTGAAATATCGCTCCACTCTGGCCGGTCGGCAAGGGCAATAACTGTTCGATATCTAACGCAGAAGCTGCACGCTGCTCGAATAAATCAGCAAGGCTAAGTGCTACCAACACATGAAATACACTACCGCATTGCTGGCAATAATTAAATAGATAAATTAATCAATTAGAGTAATTTAAATGGTAGATACCGTGAAACTAGATCCTCTATTTTCTTGCTCTTTTATGGATTGTCCGTTTGCGTTGCGACGTAACCAATGGAGCAATGAAGCGACGCGCTGTTGTTTTGTTATCTGAAGTAAACAGTAAATACAGGAACGTAAGTCATATGTTTGGCTTATGAAAATACATTCATATAGGGAGTTGATAAAGTAGGGAATAAATTTCGGAAATCATTTTGAGGTTTTCCTAAAAGATTGAATCTTATTTTTTGGAACGTCACTTTTTTTCTGAATTGATGTTTTTGTGTTGGCAGCCACTTTTGTATTACACGGAAGACATTTTTTTAAGTACGCGGTAAGAGATAAGACTAATTATTATTTATCAAGAAAGGACGAAAAAGAATAAACGATTTTGACAGTTATTACAATTACCCGATTAATCATGACCTAATAATTTGCCTTCCTCAACTACTTCAAAATGGTCCACGATTAAGTGAAACTGTTAGCAAGATTGAGCAAAAATTTTTGGAATGGCTCGTCTATGGAAGTCGCAAAATGAACATTCTACGTCAGTTTCAAGAAAATATCAATTTATCTCAGCTCCGCGTGGCAGTGGAAAAAAATAATTTATCCTGAAATATTTGAAATTTGAAAATGGCACCCGTACAAGACGGTTTTGGTCCAAAAACTAAACTTATGCGGTCCTGACCGTTGGTTACAGTTTTGCATAAGCATAACTATGTTTCAACTTTTCAATGATGACGAACAATTCCATTTACGTCTCACTAAACAAAAATTTAATGCAATGCAAATTTTCCATGTCCAGATTTCTAACAACGAAACGAGTGTAATTTCTTACATTAACTATATACCAACAAATATTAATTTTGAAACCATTGTTACACCTAAATCAACAAACTCAAAACAATAGTTCCATAAGTATTATATACATAATTTACACCGATATTCTTCGTGGAGAAAGACATTATGCGACACTTTTTCTGGCAGCACATACATATAACACAACTTTCAAGGTCGTTCTGTAAATCTATAGACAGTGTGGATTGATATTTGTAAGCCTCAAGCAAATATGAACTTAACTCTTAATGCAACAATAAAATATATAAAATTAAAAGTCCTAAATTGAAGCCCTGCGTTACACCAAATATAGCAATATTTTCCGTATTAAGTGTAGTAAGTAAAATGAAATGGTTAACCATATCAAAACCTTGAAATATACCTTGACCTGCTTCTGCGCTTATCCCATGCTTCCGAGACAAATTTAGTACGCCCCACAAATTTTAGTAACAGTTGATTTCAAAAAGTTTCCAGAAGTTAGACAAAAATGCTACAGGTCAGTAGTTTCTAACATTACCTTTATATCCAAATGTATACTTACACTTATAACAGCAATAAAATCAGATATTTTAAAATTAGCCTAATTGTAGCATTTCTCCGAAGAATAATTAGAGGTGGAATTATACTTATAAAAGTAAACAATAAGGAACGCATGGCTGTAGAAAAGCGCGCTCGATTGTGGCTTTTGTTGGTTCATCTCAATTTTAGTCCTCTTGATCACTTCAAAATTATTTTAGTGACAACAGTATCAACCGTTTTTACCAGAGCTGGTCCGCAAAAATCACTTTAAATTTATTAACGTAAATAAGATACCACCAAGAGTAAACTAGTATATTCCAGTAAGGAACACGAAAGTAAGCAGTTCCGGCAGAAAGATATGAACTACAAAGAAAGAAGCTCAATGATGTAAACCTATTTACTTTATTTAAGGGTTCACAGTACGTTAAATTTTATTACACATGTAGTTGTTTTCTCCTGCCACTATAACTTGCGACGCAGTATTACTAGATTAGCTTCTTAACGCAGCCAGAATAAGAAAGAGCTAAACTTAATTTTCCTCGGACAGTTTTTCTGTATTTGTAAATTCAACAAAAATACAGCCTTGCAAACTTTTCAAAAAAAGGGTAAACTTTCTACATGTTCCTAGCGAACGGAAATAAATATAGAAATTTGCCCCGAGTAAAATATAGCTTGATCATTTTCAAAAACAGTTAAAGAAAGTGAATACATTTTTCTTGTTCGGTTTTTACTAGATAATGGCAGAACGAAGGTGCTGCAAGTCTAATAAATACGCTTGGTGGGTGGTGCCATCAAATGGTTGATATGGCAACTTCTATCTTCTATATAACATTTTCGGACTGAGGACCCCTAAGGTATGTAGTTCTGACCTGACCTGGATGCTTTTTCAAATTGGTTCATATATTAATTGCAGTTTATGTAGAAATCAGTATTTTGCGGAGCAAATATGTTGTAAGCGTCCAACCTACTTACAAAGAGACCTGTAACAGATGATATTCAATTTCTGGGGTTTCCGCATTTCCCTTTTAATTGCCATCATGGAGCTGTATACACTAGAACAGCACATTAAACTCTACATTTTCGTTTGATACAACAAATCTACTCTTTTCATCTGATTTCCAAGTAAAGTCGAATCCATAGACTATAACAATATCCCCAAATAAGCGAAAGATCAAGCAGTAGGAAACCCAACAGTTGGTACTGCTAGATAAAATCACGTAGTCAACAACTCTCACGAAATTAGCGACTTGTAGCTAACCTATGGGTTAACCAGGGTTTTCTTCAAGGACCTGCAAAAGCTGGGTAATTTTGTTTCTTCCAAGCTTAATTAGAGTTAGAACAGTGAGGCCCTGTTAAAGTTTATAAAAAAAACTGAATCAGCAGTCTCAAAAATTGTTGAATTATTTATGTTGAAATAAAAACGAGGTATTAGCACTTCCACTTCATTTATAGTACCTAATGACAATTAATTAACAGTTTTGTTCGACTAGGCCACCGCCACAACCTTCGCACTCCATTAGTAATACCCGCAACCAGATTTTAAGCACCTACATCTAATAAACCGTAATAAATGACATATACTTTAAAAGAAACACGAAAACCGTTACGCAATGGCCGACAAATCCATAATCTAACGGCCAAATCCTTTTAATCCAGAGATTAGGCGACAGTTACAAATTCCGAAGATTTGTCAGTGCAGCTTAGGCGACCGGCGCACCGTTCGACCACGATATTAATAAAAATTTGAAATTCCGAACGTATATTACGCCGTGTCACATTATGACAAATAGTAAATTAGCCGCAGCATAAGAGGATTGTGTCTTATGATTTATACCGCGTGTCGTGATGTCTAACTGCATAAAATGCATGAAGGTCTACTTCGTGCATTATAAAGCGCTTTATGTTCGCGAACGAACAAACCTCGTGTGTTAAATGACAATAGCCTAACAGATAAGTGCCATGGACGTTAGAATTACGGCGTCAATAAAAGTGTTCCAAAAAAGGGATCCGGTGTGGGATCGTTCTTCGAATTCAATCTTGGGGACATAAAGTTTGTAATTTGAATCACTTTCACTGTTTGTTGAAAGGGTTTCGTTAGCAAGGTGGACTTGTTGTTTTTCTTTAATACTGTAATATACGTTTTAGATAGAGGCGTTAATTCCTTAAGTTATTGCTTAGATAACCATACAAGTATGAGACATTATGTTGCAACATAGTTATAATTTTTTAATCAATGATGTGCAAGTGGCACTTAGCAATAAGCTCGAAGTAGCAACAACAGTAGAAAGAATCAAATAAATAAAAAATCGTGGCCAGACATTGCAAAAAAGCTCATCCGAAGAATTAGATGCACCCCTCCAACCCAGCAAAGACGAAGGCGACCCGGCGGTATTTCTGGGAGCGGCAAAATGCCTACCGTACGTTTGTTTTGTTGATGTTAACGTGTAATTCTGTTTAATTAAAAGAATCCGTAGAGGTTGCTTAATTAATCTAAAAACTTAAATGGTCACTATGAATCGTTTAAGTTCATTCGTTTGTACAGTAATAAGCATATGCCTAAAGTAACCAGACCTGGAAACCAAAACGACATATTTTGTTAAATTTTTAACTTTACCTACTCGCGTAATGATAAATATACTTGCTCCAACTTTTCCTGCAGAAGGAAATGAAAAAAGTGACCTGAAATAAGCTTTGAAACACGTTTAGTGTGAAGCTGCCCAACTAGTTTTCAGTCACTTACCAATTATTCTTTCATTCCAACAATTACTCGCTATATAATTAAGTGTGCAGGTTCACAGTGTCTTTAATTGGCTAAAAGCGGATAATTTAATTCTCTCAGAAATTCTATGACTGAAACCCAATGCTGTTTATTTAACACTAAAAATACGCCCAGTTTTAACACATCAAATGACGTATTTACTGGCGCTACACTAGGGAGATTTTGTAAGAAGATGGGTCCATTTAACCCTTAGTAAACTAACAGATGGTTGAAGTGTTACGCGACGGTTCTGCTTTCTAATGAATCAATATTTCATTCGACAATGGGCACTACGCCCCGGATGGAGCTTCGCCGCTTCTTTGAAGCTCTTTGAATAAATTTTTCTTGATCAGATCAGACCTGTTTTCACTTTTTGTTCCAATCACAAAAATATGTTCTTTCACTTTTACCACAATCTCTTTCCACTTGTCTCTATCCGTCACTAACTGGTTACACCCTATTACTGCCATTGTTCTTAAATTCTTTTCTATTTCGTCTCTCCKTTGCGCTCTGGGTCTTCCTCTCCCCCTGCGTCTGCCTTCCATATTCCATTCGGTCATTCTTCRTACTGCAGGCTCTGGTTCCATTCTATGTATGTGCCCCAGCCAACGGAGCCTTTGCATTTTGATGATCACTGCAATATTTTCTCCTTCAAGTTCTTCCAGTAATTCTAAATTAGTTCTTCTTCTATATTCAAATTCATTTATTTTTAATGGTCCGAGTATCGCTCTAACTATTCTTCTTTCTTGTACCTGTAGTGCCCTTTCGTCCCTCTATATCGTTGTCATGGTCTCGAAAAAAATAGGTCATAATTGGTCTAATTACTGTCTTTTCTTGAAATATGTTTCTTTTTCACTACTTTTTTGTTTATATTATATGACATACTTGTCATCTGTATTCTTCGCTCTATCTCTTGTTGTTCATCTCCATTATTCCTGATTATAATTTCAAGATACTTCCAAGATACTTCCTCTACCTTAAAAATTCTAGTTTGCTATTTTTACTCTGTCTCCATTAACTTTTTACCTACTTTCATATTTAGTTTTTTTGATATTTATTGTTAGTCATATTTTTTCCCTTCCAACTGAATTTCTGTGTATATTCTTTCCAATTGACCTCTTTGTTTGACAATTATTGCTAAATCGTCAACATATGCTATTATCTGGGCCTTTCTATTTTTTATAGTCCCTGTCTCTCTCGGTAGTTATTATTGTAGCTTTTGTGTTTCCCATTATCATTTTAATAATTTTTATTATTTTTACTGGTACTTGTTCTAACGCTTGTATTAGATTTTCTCTCTTTATCCTGTCAAAGGGTATTTCTAAATTGATATTGTGTATTCTATTCCCTTAACTATTAACTGTTTAAACAGGTTTAAACATCTCGCAAAAACGTACTGATAGTCACTTATTATATTTGGTACATCTCCTCTGTAAAATTGTGAACATTATTTTATAGGCATTATTCAGCAGTGTGATGTCTCTGTTTTTACAGAGTGTTTTGTTCCCCCTTCCAATAATGGAAATAAAAATAACCCAATCCATCATCTTATTTGAAAAGCTGCACGGTCAATTATGTGAGAAAAAATTTGCGAAAAAGAAAAGTTAAAAAATGTGCAGTGATTTTCAAAATATTTAGATAGCAAAAAAATACGTAAACTTTTAATTTGTTATGGTAAGCTTATTTATAGGAATATGGCAAAACACAAGTTGGCACACATACCTACATCCATAATTATGTACATTTTTAGTACCACAGAATTTTTCTACGCTTACTGGATTTTGAAATTACAAACAGAAACTTTATGGATGCCATATTCCATATGTAGATACAGGTATGCGCCAAAAATTCTCGGCCTGAGATAGTTGCTGATAATTTATCAGGATGAAATTTTGACAATTTATAACTACCGGCTGTGGAAACAAAATAAGAAAAAGTGGCAGAAATAACCAAGCRTCCGATACTACTATTCGCCGAATGAAGGAATGCTTCTGATTGACTTCAAAGAGACAAATACCACCGTTAATGGATTACTTCATAGTATTCGTGAAAAACGTCGAGGAAAATTAACCAGAGGCGTGTTGCACGATAATGCGCCCGTTCATACTGCTGCACAAGCTGCCATCATGGAGTGCGGGTTCCAACAAATAGATCATCCAGATATTGCTCCTTGCGATTATTATTTGTTTATTTGTTTAAAAACAGACCTTCGCGGACGACGTTTTCGAGACGATTTTGAGTTACGAGAAGCTGTTTTGGCCCATTTTGAGGACAAGCCTAAGGKATATTGTCTTGAAGGGATTGAATTGTCAATTAAACGTTGTAAGAAGCGCATTGAAGTCAAGGGAGATTGCATTGGAAAACAATAAAAACTTGTTTAACCTATAGCAGTGTGTGAGACATATGCACATAAGCTTTGAAGCCATCATTTGACCACGCAGACTGCCCAACGTATACCGAACTTTCCATGACACTGCACTATCATAGTAATAGTTGTTAATTAATGCAACTCCAAAAAATGCGCGGCATAATTACGAGATGCCTGTATAGGCAACAATAGGACGGCCAACTATAAATCTGTAAATAATTGCTCAGCCAGAGCCTTAATTAAGGCACACTGGCATCTAATTGAACACACATTCAGGAAACAAATCGAATATAAAACCGGCATCCCATTTAAATAATAAGAAATAAACGAGTCACGGATCACTAAGTCACAGAAATGGCACTATCTGCTCCTAATCACATTCTAAAGAGTCCACGGATGGCCGAGATGTTATCGGGACTAAGCAGAGAACGGACGGGAATCTTGATAGTGCGTACAAAACCAATCCAGTCCAGTTTTAATTCATTCTGCAATCTTCATTTAAAAAGGAACATGACGGCGTCTTTAAGCAGCCGAGATAACCATTTCACATGCTCAAATAATACGTTACTTCTTCAGTTCTAAACGGGCAGACTTTGATTTATACTATGCCGAACCTGTGACGTCATCTTCGCCGGGTAAATCGATCGGATTATGCGATAAATATTAATATTCAGAGGCAATAAATTTTCTTGTAACGAGTTTGTTTCCGTGGCGCTGCGAGTCCGAAGCAAAAAATTTCAATCGTTATGCAATATACTGCTTTCCCACCACGTACACTGTTGCTGTGTCTAGCTCATGCGATATCTGGTAGCCACGGAGGTCGGTTTTTCTGTATGAGTGGGTAGATCAATAATATCTAAGCTTTTAAAAATTCGCGTTCTAGTAAATGATACCATTACTTGTTTTTCATGTTTCTGAGAAATCTTAATGAAAGAAATCAATTCGTTAATTAACAACAAGCACTGAGTAACTGTATACCACACACAAGGTTTAAAATACAAGAAATTCCATTCGGATAATATCCGGGTATAAATGTAAGTGGCCGTAGTTTGAAAATATATGAAACAGACCGGACCCAGTGTAAAACTATACCCTGCAAATTTTCGGCACTAATATTACGAGAGTGAGAATAAATTGGAAATAATTTGACTGAACGCCCGTAGGGCTCGAGTGCCTGGGCAATGCGTAGGAAAATTGCCTATTTTCAAATTTATCGAACTCTCGAGTGGTATTAAGGCTTATTTTTGACGTAACAAGCAGAAACACTGTTTCAATATTATAACTTTGCTCACCCTAGTGTTTTTACATATATATTTTCATTGATCTTCTTATCGATTTCATCGAGTGAATACATATTAAATCTTAAATTATTACAGCGAGAATTTGCTTTTGTGAAAATTCCCACTATAACTGTGTTTTGATTCGTTCAAAATGACATAATTGATCGAAATCGAATTTCCAAAAATGTCAAAAAATAATCAAAAAGATATCTCTGCCGGTTTTCGGAATTCGATAAATTCTAATTAAGTATCAAATATCGATATCTACATATATTTTGCCTTCACTCTTCCGGCTTCAACCTCATAACTCAATGACGTCAGTGAGTAATGGATTATGGTAGCAATAGGGTAGAGGTGGGGTACTGCCGAATTTGGAGAGAAGAAACGAGATTCCCAATTTTTCGTATTTTTTGCTTAGTATACCTCGCATAGAAAAAGTGGAAAAATACGAGTCTCTTTATTTTTTATGCAGTTTCCTAGTTTGAATTAATAAGAATAGGGTGGGCGACTCAATTACCACACCCCGTTTTTTAATTTCTAAAATCTGGTAGCCCTAGTCGTGATAGACCCTATTCGAAGTGCTATTTTGTTTACATTCAAGTAGTAAACTGTATGATGTCCAAAAAATTGCCACACCCTGTAACTTTTTTAATATAGCTACTGGTACTTTAGCGCCATTGTCAAATTTGGCGTAAGGGTTTTTATTATTTCCTCAAAATAAAAGGAAAAATTAAACAGAACACCGCTATTCTCTACAAAATACTAATCTAGTAGCAATTATTAACCATGTTAACTAATATGAGTAAGGCATGATTTACTCTTGTAACACAATGGCCTTTTGACTTATCACCAACCATTTGATGATAAAAAATATTTGCCTATAACGCATCATGTATGGGATGTTTTGTAAAATTGACGTACCATCAATTTTGCTAGCTGTCTATTACATATAACAAATACACGATTAATCCATGTGGTTTTTTTAAGTCCACTATATATTAGAATGTAACTTAAGTCACTATAAGAAATAAAGTACGTTTCACTTCTATTTAGTTGGCATCAACAACTGCACATTTACAGAAAAAATATATTACTTTTTGCAGTAGCTCTAATAAATCACTTACTAAATTCTTTATAATATTTGTTAATTTTTTGCCGATTGGTTTTAACCAACATCAAATGACAGATATAATATTATGAAGATCTCTTTTAAATCCAAATATGGAAGCATCCAACTTAGACGAATAACACAGGTTTAGAAAATGACACAGATGTTTTCATATAAATATTATTGATATAGTTTCCCAAACGTTCTCATACTAACATATATCTTTTTGTTGCAGGTAATGTCCCAATGCCAAACTTCTAGAGGAATAACTAACGTCTAACTCACAGTTTTGATAACACTGTGTCCAGTGCAGGTATTTAGATGAAGGTTCTTAGGTCTTTATCGCTACTAACATGTAAAATGTAATTATCTATGCTTTGTTGTTTATTTGCACCGCAACCAACTACAGATAGATCTATTTCGCTGTCATTACAGCTCATCAGGGTAGTTTACGTCTAACGCAGACAGCATGGAATAGAACTGGCTTTGCCTACATAACAAAGGCTCGGTAGATGTTAGTAGAAAAATAGATTGCAATGCCATCTCTCAGCAATGAACTGACACGATGACAGAGCCACCAAGCTGCCTTAACGAGTACCACTTCCTAAAGAATGTGACCTGTAATCTGAAGTTGGCATGCACCTGTAAACATTAACCTGACAGTAGGCTCCTACGGCACTACATATAATATCAATTCTTTACTTTAATTTTTCTTTATAATTTCTGTAATAACATCTTATTGAAGATACCGAAAAAAAATACTTAAAATTGAAATACGAGTTTTTGAAGTCTTTGGAAACTAAATTTTTTACACACGATGTTGGTAACGTGTGTTTTGTTTGCCAAGAGATTGCGAAATGCACTGCCTTTATGTTAAACAAATTGTTTTCTACCAAGTAATGTAGATTTAAATAAGTTTATTATTCAATTGCAGTTTACCTAATATTATATAAMAATTAACAGGATCGAATGCTTTTCTGTATCGGTGTAAGAACATCTACTTGATTCTCTAGCATCTAAAGTACAGGGACAAAAGCTACCTGTGCTATATATTTAGCTTGAACAAAACCATTTTTTTGGTAAGACATGGCTATAAACACAATCAATAGTATAGATACAAATATTTCACAGAAATTTTATGTAATAGCGATTGGCCTTTAGTTTATGGCGTTAGCTCTGTCAACACATGTGAATACTAAGCAAATTCTTTAAGTTTTCAAAAAAAATTTAGGGAATACTGAGGTGTCGAATATAAAATTAAAAATATACGTTTATGATTCCACAAAGCACTGAGGAGAAATAATATCAAGACCCATATCAAGTTTAAAACCCTTATATTAGTGTTTACAGAAATTGCTCCACTAGAGATTTATATTATATATACAACAAATTTTCAACCGCAGTATCCTCTACATCGCCTTTTTTAAACATCCTGTATATTACGTTTATATTAACAAACTTAAAATCAATTTCAGTTGGTAAGCTTCATTGACATGTAAAAAAAACAAAACAAATCGCCTTTATATGCATAAAAAAACAGATAAACCTGCGTTATAATTTCCATGCGAACATTTTCCCATTCGGAGATCTCATATTTCGCGATAGCGCGGCTTATTTAATATTCGCTATGCCTCCCTGCATTTCAAGATCCATCACGGTAATAGACATCGCTACAGTAGTTTATTTGCCCCATTAACTTTGATCTCTATGAATAATATCGCCCACGTTACCTGCCATGCATATGCAGTTCCTAAACGATGACGTCGGCGGCTGCTATTGGCCGCCGTAAAAAAGCACGATTCGAAAAAGAAGCGCGCTAGACGGACGATTCGAATTAACCGAGGAACCTGTTGCCTGCAATTACAAATGTATAAATAAATGTAGGTACGGGTCTTTAGCGAAATGATAAGTATCGTGCCGTTGATTTACATGTTGCTACGCGAACCATTAGTTACAAGTTGAGTTAATCTCGGGCTTTTTATATAACTAGTTAACATTTATATTGAGCCTAAGTAGGAATGATTAAGTTGTACGTATTTACTGTTAGACGACGACAGCTATGCGATTTCTAGGCTCGATGGACGCGAAATCTGTCAGTTTTCACAAAGGATGGTATTCGTCGCCGCGAGGTGGAATTTGTTGCTATTTACTTGAAGACAAGGGCCGCCAATGGTCAATGGAATTCTCATTACTTCATATATCGATACATTAATTGCAGATTCAGATTACAAACGTCAGTAGCTTTACGAGGCCCTCCAAATAATAATTGATCGAGTAGCAACTGTAATTTTGCTAGTCAATCTGGCAATATTTACAAAACATGTCATTATGAATTCGCGCTATCCACAATTTTTAAGCTTAAATGTTTCTAATGCAAAAGATTTTTTAAAATATCGTATATAAATATATAACCAATCATCTTCGGCCTTGTTGTCTTCATATTTACACAACACAGCCCAATCTGTGAAGTATCGCAACTTTACTTAATAATCCCTTGTAAAGTCTAAGTGGGAATATGGTGTTTTTACCTTTTACCCAACATATAATACAGGATGTTTCACGAATGATAATGATCCTAACGAAATTAAAAATGCAACCCAAAATATATTCTCATAGCCAATGGTGTTATTTTACATAATGGTATTATTTTAAAAATAATTTACGAATTTATACAGCTCTCTACGTTTTATATTTTTTAAGACGATGAACAATTATCAATGTTACCACTGTAAATGTATTTTGGGTTGCATTTTTAATTTCGTCAGGGTCATTATCATTCGTGAAACATCCTGTATATATAATTACATTCAGCTGTTGGAATTTGTTTAGCATTTTCTATAATTTTTTTGTAAAACAAAGATTGTGAGTATGCATCTTAACTGTTTACAATCTTGCTGCTAATGTATATTCATAAAATTCTTACACATTTTAATTATTAGCAATAGGACAGACTGTCCGTTGCTATTAAGTACAATTAATTTTAATGTGTCGCATTTAAATTCCCGTAATAATTTTGAGACAAACTTTGATCTAATAACAAAATTAACAATATATCGATGTTTGGAAACTTTATTTTGTATTTCTCTATTAAGAATACTCCGAAGTGCTCATTTATATTATAGTGTAATTAGATTTGAGTCTATTGGTAAAAAACGTTGGCTTGATGTAAATTAATATTAAAAGAAAAAAATTCTACACTTGACGTCTTTTTGGCAATTTTTAGATGTCTGGAAGCAAAAGCAACAACGAAATGAGTAAAAAAAACAATGAATTAGTTATAAATTAACAATCACATTACACTTATTGATGGGCGCTGATGCAATAACGGTAATAATGCTAAAATACGTATATAGCCTCTCTAAATCAGTGGTTTGGGTTTTTTCATTATATTTTGATTACGAGAGATTGTTGGGGAAATTGGCGAAACGTCAATTTTATTGACAAATTAAATTTTATATAACGCTATAGATATGCAAGCTCATTTTTTTAAAACCCGGGGTATTTAAAGTATTTTATAGTGAATGATGCAATAATCTATGAAACACTTCAAATATTAACATCAAAGGTAGGCGAAGAGTTAAAAAATAACTCTATAGGTGGATATTTTTTGGGAAATTTTCGGTTAAAATCGTTGTTATTAGAGTTAAAGTATTAATGATGTACTTTGGAAACTACCCCAACCACCCCCTCCATTCTAGCGACATCGTTTTTAAGATTCTACCCAAACTGTTTTAATTATTGATTATCTGGTTCGATTATAGCGACTAGCGACTACCAGATTTAAAATTGTCACCCCGTATGACATTTGTGCCAAAATTTTGAAAAACACTCGTTCATTAGTATTTTTGTACATTTACCACTACGTCTTACAATTGTAACTATATACAACCTAGGACCCTCTCCTTGATAAATAATCGGCTCAATTTGCACCTTGCCCGGTCAAGAGTTGGGCAAGAGCAGGTTCCATCCCAGCGGGAGCTCGAATTGTATTTCCTCGACGAGCCGCCGTGGCGCTGTGTACGACAAGGTGAATGTTGCGCACATTTTTCTGACTACAGAAACTGCCTACGCCCGATTGTCAATTGTCCGGTTATTAAAATATTGCCGCTAAGATACGATGACGTAAACAGATGTTGGGGAACTTTTTTTGGGGTTGTTGTTTTGCTTCGGAACGACGAACGAGGCTATAGCGACGCTGCGCTGGTTGATTATTATTAGTTCGAGAAAGAGCGAAGAAGGCTTTCGTGGAATATAAACGTTTGAGGATAAAAAAGATATATCTTACCTTAAGGTACATGTCGTGGAACGCGCTTCCGGGACATCTGAAAAATAAACAATTTTTTAGCAATAGGGCAGCAATCACGCAAAAGTACTAAAACCATACAGTCTGACTTAAAGAAAATAATGTCAAAGGAATTTGATGCAGATATACTATTTTGAGTAGATATATACGTATTTTATTTGCTGTTAAATGCTTTCTATAACGTTATTGTAGTATTTTACCGATAATCACGTCACAACACAAATTTCTCGTCATCATAAGTTTTTGTTAGCTTGTATTTTGATCTCTCCCACATCAGAAAATTATTGGCCATGAAGCAGGGTACATTTTTTTACTGGAATAACTTTCCGAATTGAAGAAAATGGAAAAGAAGACGCTGATACAAAACACCTTCAATAATGCGTAACTTTGTGGTAAATCATCGCTTAGCATTAAATTGCTCAGGCAAAGTAAACTTTTGCTTTCCGAAAAATATTGCAAAGCTAGTAATGATATTAATCTACTTTATGCATTCCAAATAAGTGACATAAGATTGAAGCAGTTTCCGAGATTCAGTCACGATAGTTTATCAAAGACTGGCTGACAAGTGCTCATGTTCAAACGCCTGTAATTAAAACACCTATTTCAAACACAAAAATCGCTCATTTCTACGCATAATTTCACAAAACGTTACAGCTAAAAAAGAAACTGGGTAGGATCCTTTCTCTGACAAAGACGAAGAACTAAAAATCGATGTTCCCTGCTTTCACAGGCTATCTGCTCTGCGCAAGAAAAAATGATTGCAATAGGGTTGATGTTTTTCAGAAATTTGTTAATTCGAGCTTTATATTTATAGTAAGATTTTTTTTATCAGTTGAAGCTACATTATCATTGTTACGTACGTTAATAGTAGTATAGTTCAATTCAATCGAATTTTTATTATTTTTATTGAAATTTTACTTACAGAAATTATTTTTGAAACCCTTTATTATCAAGTCATAGTAATTTAATTCATCTTTACGGTTTAGCTTCAACATAGCTCTTAACAGGAGTTTACCGCTAAAAATTTTTAGTTTTTTCACGTATCTGTCCGTAGGAATGCACAAATTTTTATGACTAGGAAAAAATTTGAGCTGGTGAAAATTTCCAGTCTTTGGACGGCTGATTGTGGTTAAACCACTAAATATATTTGACCAATGAATATGTTTTGGGTTCGTTAATTTTCGAAATAATTCAGTTTTCTGTAGATTTCACCCTTTTAGGGTTATTGGCGAAAAACAAAAAAAGCTTCTAAATTTTTACGGTTTTCGGCTCTACAAAGTTAAGCTGACACCAGAAACTGTCACAAACTCGCATAACTCTTATTTGGACAGCTCAAAGTGGATTAAAATCACTTCGAGCTTTGTAACAATTTTCGAAAAGCACGGTCTGTTTTGGACTAATTGGCCTGGGCAAAATAACAAATAGCATTATGTATGTATGTGTCGATTGTACTTATTATTATTGACGAAGGTCCCGAAGGCCTAACCTTTATTTTCATTGATCTTTTTAACAATCGATGCTCTACTTTGTTGTATGAGCTAAACGCAGTTGCTTTTTATCAAAATCAGTATTTTCCAAACACAACTATCACGCTAAATCATTAGTTAAACTAAATCATTAGTTAAAAACATACCGCTCGCACCTCCCAAATTGTCCGCTTTCGTCAACAACCATTCCACACATGAAGCACAACACGCGTTAGAATAAAACGCACTTTATACACATTTTTCCGAACGATAAATTTAAGAATCAATAGGTGCACATCGCGAGTACACCGCATTATCACGACTGAAAACTGGATTCGTGTCAACAAGTTAATACGCCTTTAGACAAAAAATTGTTCTAGAACTGATCATAAAAACGCGCGCTCCAACGTTCCATGTTTTTTGTCGGTCAGCTTACCGGTATCCACGGGCGTTTTTTTACCAGTTCGTACTGCGTAGTAAATTTATATACGAGGAGCATTATTTTGATGCAGATTTTCATGAACAAAACGTACCGTGATTAAAAGTGTTCGAATTTAACGTTTGATTATCGAATATTGATACATAATTTAGTGCTTACGGTAAAGATAGAATCATTAAGTGCACAGATTCTAATTTCAAACAAAATATGTAAATAGAGACGATTATAGATCGCGTACTTATGTTAAGACGACAGTCGAATACGAGTATAAATATTATTAAAATAACAAATCACACACAGAGGATTTTTTTTAAATACTGTTTTAACAACTTCGGTTTACGATGCATTCATTTAGACATCTAGTATCGTAAGAATGAAGTAGTTAATTTATTATTGTGATAACTATTTCCAGAAAATTTTTACTTGCTGTTAGAAGCGGACTATGTTCATTGGATTTAAATCAGGAAATTTAAGCGGCAAGACAAAACATTGACAGATTTTTGTCAATTTCATAAGAGAAACAAAAACAACTCTTTTGAGCACTACCATTAATCTTTTAATCCTCCATGTCTAATTCAGAGAAAAAGTATGGATTTTCTGGGACCAATTAAATATCGCAAAGAAAAAACTTCTCATCTCCCTATTCGAAAACTGTTACGTAGAGATTTTATTTTTTGATATCGTAYACAAACCAAACATGTGTGTTTTTTAATTGTTGGCTAGAATTCTAGCCATTAAAAAATGGTAATGTGTTCCATATTGCCGGTAGTAGATATTTCTCAACCTTACAAAGGAGCATCTGAGTATTGAGGGCATCGCTAAAAATGTGAGATGTCAATTTGCAGCTCGATACATATACTATATATAAAACACTGACGCCAACCTCTCCTAGTTTTAACGCTCCTTAGTCTATGATAACATAGTGATTTTCCTTTGACCAATAGTGGACGTTATTGCGATTGGAAGTTCTATCATTAGTTATATGGCACTCGTCGAACCAAATAAGTCTTCTAACACTATTATTGTTGTGAATTTGTTCCAAATATGGACTTGCAAAATGCTTCTCGTATTTCTGAGTCACCGGGATATAGGATAGTGGCGTATCAGTTTAGTTTTGTATGAGGTATATTTATAATTTTCCAGAATTTTTTATATCCTTGTTTTTGCAGAATAAAATTTTATTTAAACTCGTGTCAGACGATATTTTGAGATTATCTCCTTTGACAAAGATTACAAGCGTAATCAAAATGTCAGATTAATAATTTTTGGAAGTGTTTTATAGTGACAGTGATACTTCCGAAAACATATCTGATATTATGTACACTCACCCACCCTCCTCACCCTCGTACACTTTATCTATATTTTATCTAATCTAAATTTATAGTGTGCTTATGTATTTGTTAAGTTTGACCACGCTTTTGTAATTCGCTAGTATTAGATTGCGTGATTTTAACATTTTTCGATTTTGACTTTATGACCTCCCATCAGAAACAATTTTTCATACACCCTACAGAAAAAGATAATTGGACACTGTATAGATATTGAAGTAGGCACTACAAGCAGAAATTAGAACAGCATACAGAAGCGTTTTGAAGAATTCCATATAAAATTCCCAAAAAATTTTATCAACAATGCATTCTTAAGGAGGATAAATGTCACCTAGAGATGGATTCGCCGTTCGAGATTTTCTTAAAAAGTCTTTAAAGGGTCGTCGCCTCTACCAAGCTCACGGCAAAAGAATAGCCATTGAAGCATAAGTAACGGTTTTTAGAATGCCTTTAACAAAGAAGTTCTTGGAAGGACACGTTAGAATAAAGGCATTAAGTCCCGAAGGTTTTTACCTAAAGCTTTGTAACTACTCAATAATAGAAACCAATGTTTTGCAAACGAAATGCAGGAAACATTTGGAAATCTGCGAGAGGTCTCGTTTTCTTTTTAACAAACGATACCAATATTTTTATCTACTAATTCTTTCCGGAAACCAACCATGACTAATATGAAGAGACACCCCTCTTCCCTACCACCCACATGACTCAAAAATTTAGCATCAAAGGTTGCTCACAGCGCACAACAGTGGTCACGGCTGTCAGAATGATAAATTTTTTATCCGGCGCGATTCTTTGTTCTCAAAATGTAATTCTCCGAATCAAGTTTGTAATATATTCTTATAACATATATCAGATATACGTAACACTTTAAGATAGATATCAGCACTCAGAGCAACAATAGTGTTCCTTTGTCAGACGGAACATCCCAGCGTTTTAAAATCAAAGCAACCGATTGCCCGCGGGCGACGAACGACACAATATCAAACGATATATTATTCAAGTACGGGGCACCTCTAAATGTTTTATTGTTGTGATAATCTTAATTACTGGGGCATTAAGATGCCTTTGCCCACTCTATACTTAGGCGTTCGTTAACCGCGGCCGCCGCCAGAAAACTATACACATGCGGCAGTGTAAATGGCCACTAAATACTTCCCAGCGACCAACTGAACAAGTGCATCCGAAAAATGAGGTGCTAATTGTGGAAACAAACAGCAGGGGCCGTAACTACAGTTAGCTTGACGACTTCATCCTGATAACTGGGCCCACGGACCGATCGGGCCCGTCATTTCTATGCTGCGTTGACAGGTTTACAGTTTTCTTAGTAAAGTGTACCCAAAGATATACCGTGTTTCCCACTTAACTTTCTCTAATTTTTATGAAGATACAACTGCAAGCGGGAAACATAAGCATTGCTTTCGCAATTGGATTCGCTGTCCACCTGAACAATTAAGTCCGGTACCAATCTAGCTCACTAATCATCTTCCTTAAGGATAACATGTACCATATACTTTTTTCCAACGAAAGGTTTTTGTTTACAAAACTTCCAACAGCGTCTCTTGTATGTTTCTTAAACAAAAGTCATTTGTATACAAAAATTCTTTGTTTTAAATGAATTATTTGAAATATTTTTTGTTTGCTTTGTCCACCAACGTTCAAATATGTCTGCAGACATATTTTCCTGGTAATTCACCTTTATTTGTTTAACATTAAAGGAAGTGACCTGTAGTAGTACCCGTTAAGGCAGCTAGGTGGCTTTGTCGTCATGTCAATGTAATGCTGACAGATGGCATTGCCATCTAAATTCTAACTTATTTTACAATATGTACTCATTTAAGTACATTTTTATGGAATCTATCGTGTCAGTTTAAAAAGTCGTCAGTTTTAATGAATGCCCTTTATAATTGCATTTTTTTTAGTAATATATGTAACATGAACTATATTTACAAAAATAATAATAAAAGACCTAAATAATTTCACATAAATTAATGTTAATGAGTTAATCATTAACTTTGACCTTAAAGTTAACCGAACCTTATTTCTATAATGCACAAAAACTACCTTGAACTGTCTGTGGTGAGTAAAAGAATGTAAATATAATATGTTATATTCTCGCAAAAACATCCTTTTCTTTCTGAACTTTGATACAAAGCAGGAACCATCGTCTTGTCTTTGAGACGAAGAAATTCTATGCTAATCCACACAACTCAAAGAACGTTTTCTTCCCTGCAATTTCCTTAATTTCCATTCTCATTAAACGTTTCCCGGAGCTAGGCGAATTAAAGTTGCCATGCATTAGTACAGCTAGGGAATACCTACATCCTTTGCCTATAGTTATGCTTCATTCCGAGGCAATGTTGCCGATCCACCGTTTTCAACAAAAGATCTTCGCCATTTCAAGATAATTCCTTTTTTGCTTCCGATTTCCAAAACAGCCTAATATACCAACCTGTTAACCTCTCGCAAAGATAAAATTACGATTTTTTAAATTTATGCTTCGTTTTGAACGACTTTATTTCGCCAAAGATGTTTCCAACGTGAGAATTATCGGGCAGTTACAGATCTAATTCCAGCTATAGGCAACAACGTTCCTCTCATAGTGTATGCCTTTTACAGTTATGGCTTTCGTCGGCAGTGCACCCGGAGGCGCTACAATAAAAACGAGATTTGAATAATCCATCTTTGACCCGTTCAGTTACATAAAATAGCTGAAGCGTCTGTCATTCCCATCATGTTCTGCAAGAAATAAAAATCAACCCGACTGAATGAAAAGTGACGTGCTCGTTTAATTCCACGGCGCTCCGGGTCCCTCGATAACAGTAGATTTATAATTGATTCTCTGGAAGTGCGGGAATTTCGATGTGAACTGGCACCTCGAGCGGTTGCGCGATTTCTTAGACCTACATGGGAAGTCTGGACAATTATGTGCTTACCGTTCCAATAATTTTGTCTTCCAAAATCAGATACGAGGGTTTATGGTAATAGCGGTCAAAAATTATCGTATCGGAGCAATGGTTCATTAAATATCTTAAAAAATCAACAAATACACTCACTAACATTTAGGGTAACTGGAGGAGAGATGGAGCAGAAAATATATTAGCTAATCACATAAAAAACATGAAGTATTATGTTCGAATTTTCAGGAAAGAAAGTCAACAAATTGTCTTGGAATTMTTCCGCTAAACTTCTCTTCTCCGAAATTTTTTATTGGATACAGCGWTCATAATTAATTGCTATGGATTTACTAATAAATGTAAGTTTACTGCACAAAAATCACGTAATAAGTTGTTATATTTATTGAATTCAATTCGTAACCATGCTGTAAATAATATTTTATTAAGAAAAATAAACATTTTTCCTTAAAAATTTAATTTATTACTAAAAACCTAATGCAACACAGTATTAAGATTTTACATTAATTTGATGAGAAGTATATATAACTCCTACATTAAAATAATTATGCAACACTTATAGCAAATTATGGATTGTTTGCCGTAGCCATTAAATATTATTCAGAAATCAATTTGACTGGAGCAACTATTATAACAAAAAAATCCTGCTATAGTATATAATAATAGTAACTACTCAAGCAGCATGAAATTTAATATTTTAAAAACAAATGAATGGAGAATAGAGGTATTTTAGTACTTACTTTTTTGTTTAATTTGAAATGTTCTATTCAATACGCTATTCAGAAAAAGGTCATTCTATTTAAATGTTTTTTTCTGTATCACCTGGAGGCTCTTCTCGAAAATTAAAAACAAATCCATTTCCACAACTATTCTACGACTTCAAATATACAAGTTGGCTGGCTATTGAAGAATGTGCATGTGAGCCGCTGTATATCCAAATCTCTTTTTTATTTTTAATTTTATGTAGCATTTTGGTAAATATTTCCAAAAAGTACTCAAAATCTCCCGCAGAATGTCGATATGGGGCAACCGACATATCAATATTACTTATTAAGTTAGCCACCAAACTTTTACAAATTAGACAGTCAAGCTATTAATAATATCATTTATTAACAATTTTGCAATAAAAGCAACAGTGTATAATTATTTTTCGGCAAAAAAATAAGTGAGATATTTGAGAAAGAAAAAACTGGCATAGTAACATCTAAGACAACCAGGAATGTACCCTTATGAAAAAAAGTCTGAGTGCCGCGACTCATAGTTATTACGTATATATAATGAAAAAGAAAAAAAAGAATGCAAACGACAAATACATGCTTATTTAAATCCTGTAGTACCTGGATACCACCACATTAAGTTCAAACATCAAATATTTTTTAAGGTACCTTTCTTATTCATAAAGAAATCACCTAGAATATTTATTGGAAATGAAATCAAGCAGTTATAGTCCAGCCTATATGATATTCAGAAATCAAGCTTCCGATTTCGTTTTTAGGAACTGGAAACAAGCATCGCAGAATATCACTTTCCCAACTAGGCGCACACACAGGTAGTTTGCGAAAAGGGCACTCCAACTCGGCACATACCATTAGTTTGTTTACCTGAATAGAATTTTTGTGTTTCCTATTACAATTAGAATTAATACTCGGATGAATGCTTTCAGCGTCCATAATATAAGATAATATTTTCTCGGAGAGGTTGCTGTATCTTGAAAACACTGACAAAAAGTTATTAGTCAGGCGTTTCGATTATACCTGTAATCTTTGTCAAAGACGAAGAACCTCAAAATTTGCCTGACACAAGTTCAAACAAAATTTTATTTTCTATTCTGTTTATGGCGTTATGAATCGCGACTTCAAAATCAATAACGATTTCAGAAAGAGACAAATCAAAATTTAAACATTTTCGCTTTTGTTCAAAAGCAAACAAACCGTGAGCTGTAAATAGTTGTTTAAAATGTTTTGTACAATAAGAAAATATTCCATTCATATACAATGTCTTTGAAGAACATAAATATTGTAAATTGCTTGAAAAACAAAATAATATTAACCCTAAACTACCATCATTAAAAAGAACAAATTCTTCACCATGCAACGTTAATGAATCTTCAAGTTTATCATGCTCGCCTGGGACACACTTCTGCACAATTTTTGAAGGTTTTTCGCAAATATCTTCCTCTGCCTTTCTTTTTGCTGCTACACAAAATGTCGTTGGATGACATTTTTCGGAATTTTGTCGTGGTTTTGGACCAACAAAGCAAATCGTTATAACACGATCGCTGGATTCGCCAATTTTGTACAATTTTTGCGCTATATTTTCGGCTATTACACGGCATTACACAATTGTTTTGCTACATTGGCTTTTTGCTTCGCGAGTATCAATATTTATATCCGCAAATTTTTCTCGAGTGGGGTAGTTGGTAAGCACCACCCTCATAGCCCGTAATTGTGGGCAGGGTGGGTAGATTGTCTCACTTTTGGTTTTGGTGTATACGCCGTATAAAACGTAAAAATAGCAATCATAATATTATTTTCAGCAGAATTTCAAAGCATTTACAATTGATAGACGTTGTAGTTACATGCCTTTCAAAAAGAGGTTATGAGTGCGGTGCATAATACAGATATTTTACATTTCAAAGCAAAATGGAAAACGAACTTTTATTACAAATTTTTTTGTGAAGGTCTGACTTAGGTATATAGCGGAAATAAAAATTGTATAACTGCCGATTGGCTAGCACAACCAAATCTAAATAATTAGGTAATAGTCTTGTCTTGCATTAGATAAAATTAAATTATTCATAAAGAATCAAACGGGGCTGAGCTGCTTATGTACAATTTTTGGGGAGCGGGAGGAAGTCACCCTGAAATCGACGCCTGCATTTGGCAAAATCTAGAATTTACGCTGTGTTGGTGGTGTAATAAAATTTGTCTTACAAAACAAATTTGGATTTTTCCAGATAGGAGGTAATAAACCTGCAGTTGATATTTTTATTAGTTGTTTATTATGCATAATAATTACAACTAAACCCTGTCATGCACCCCACTGAGTGATTAAATGTGCCGAATTGGTATGTGCATTATTTTCTCTACTTCCCGAATACTAAATAAATTTTTATGGAGCATGCTGTTTTGTGCTGCAAACTTTTTTGTGGATTGAGCGAAGTTTCTGTAAATAAACTGGCAAATTCGCTATATCACTTGCTTCTGTTTTCCTCAATAACCACCAATCAAGACTTAATTGCAGAGATGTCGTAACAAGTCAGACATTTTTTTCGGATTCAGAATTATTGGGAAAACGATACGATGTTCTTGTACAACGTCCGACCAAATTTGTACCCGCCAAAGGTCGAAGGCGACGCAGCACTCTTCTAAGGCCGCGTATTCCAAATTACACTTAATCGTGAAAGGTTGCACATTAAGCAACACCGCCTAATAACCTGCTCAATAACATCATTTTGACACAGCGTCTTTTACGCGGTGGAAATTCTCGCCGTGTGGCAGCAGGTGGCAGCCAAACTCAGGTAAAACTCAGCTCTTAACATGGCAAAAGTCGTTTTTATGGGCGGCCATATATTTGTATATTCGGGGGAGCCTTACCTGGCCCCCGTGACGTTCGGACACAGGTAGGCACCGATTGACTTTTTAAGCAGGAAGGCTCGGTCCGACGTCTTCTCCGAGCGTTTTGTGGAATGTTGTTGCTTCGACTTCCTATAGCCATTAGTAAACGCGGGCGACAGCCAGGCCTATCTTCGGCCCCTCCTAAATTGTCCTGCCCTATCCATTACAATAAATAAATACTCGGGAATGTTCACGGATTTGTGGAATATTGGGTTTCGCTGCAGGTCGACAGCTCCGCCATTGTGCTCAAATGATCCATTGAGAGTTTCAAGAACTTGTGAATTATCAATGGATGTCCATAATTTTTTGTCAGTCATCACTCATTTTTGGTTTACAATTACTGATAGCTTATATTATAACATACATTAGCATGTAACTTAAAATGGCTTTATAACTAATAGGGTAGCTGTTCATAACTCTTGTATGCTATTTTTCGGTCGAGAAAGGCATATGAAGCTGCCCAATCGATAATTTATGACCTATTCACATGCATGCCAAGTCAAAGTTCAAAAGTAACCTGGAAAAACTGCGCAAAAACTCTGACCAAATTATAATTATAATCCTAAATGATCCCGAACAAGATAACTTTTGGAGGGAAGAAGAGAAAAATCATAGCAGCAACAGCCAGAAATGCTGCACTATAAAATAATAGTCCGTAGCCCTCATAGAAGAAGGGGCACAATAACATTCCAACCGGACGAAATCGCTAAAGGAAACAAATTAACATTGTTTACAAACTGCAGCAAGGCCTAAGGAATCAATATTATAGCGCGATATAGTATTGCCTATGTGAAAACCAAGAATGCTTGTAAGCAGCAACCGAAACAAGATGTAGGAATCAAAATTGCCATTTATGTAAAAGACAAGAAACCAATAAACACGGATACAGTGGTTTGATCAAACAACCTCGATAAAACAACAGAACAACAAGACTGTCCCTTATCAGCAGCCGCTACTACCAAAGCTACCAAAAGAAGCTTGAGAAACGCAGAAAATAATATCGTACAAATGTTGGCCAAAGCTGCCAAAGAAACCGAAAATAGATGAACAACAGAACTCCTAGAGGGAAGGACGAGAACAAATAGAATATGCAACGAAATATTGGAGACATATTCAAAGAAGAGAAGATCAGATACTACAAAAAGCATGTAAAATGAATTGCAGCAAGCTCAAAGTAGGAAGACCTGCTACACGTTGAGAACAACTGTAGAATAAATCAAAGCAAGAACAAATATAACTGAAGAGCAGTGGTCAGAAATCGCAAAAGACAAGTAAACGACAAGTAAATGGTTTCATCAATGAATCAAATAATATTTCATTTAATAAGATAATATTTTGTCGGATAGATCGCTGTCTCTTGAAAACACTGACAAAAAATTAATAGTCTGACGTTTCGATTACACCTGTAATCTTTGTCAAAGACGAAGAACCTCAAAATTTGTCAGGCAGGTGTAATCGAAACGTCAGACTATTAATTTTTTGTCAGTGTTTTCAAGAGACAGCGATCTATCCGACAAAATATTATCTTATTATATTATGGACGCTGAAAGCATTCACCCTCGAATATTTCATTTTATCCCTGAAAATCAATCTCGAACTTTACTGTTTTAGTAATTAGCTCGCAAAATTATTTATATTAATAATACACTTATTGTGCAAAAGAAGCAATAATAATTACATAAAAGGTAAGAGATTTTGCTCCAAGCCTTCTTCCACTCCACCTAAGGCAAGGATAATGACATAAACCAAGAATCAATTAATCTAATCTAAATCATCTAAGAAAAATAAATTAAATTTATGTAGATAAACAAGCAATGCATTTTAACACCACTGTACATAGCCCTATGTTAATTTTCATTTGTATTGAAAAGTTATTAAACCGCTGAAGAAGGCCGTTTGGCAGTTGAATGCCTATACAGGGTGAGTTTATTTCGAAGATCAGTGTGAGATCTAAAAAAAAAACAAAACTTGCATTGAGTTACGTCAACAAAACGGCGAATCTTTCTCCATCTTCCTCCATACCCTGCATGTGGCCAACAGATTTATTACAGCACACTAAATTTTGCCCAAAAGCTACGTTGAAAATGTGTTTCTTTGATTTCATAAGGATTTTCAAATAATTCAGGCAGATAGATCTCGACGTGCTGATTCAGAAGATATGTGTCAACGGGGATCTCCGACTTCCGGTTTAGGAAATAGAAGCGATTTATTGCGTTTGAATCTATCATCGGGAAACTATAATTTCTGTCATATTTGCTAAACCGGAAGTCTGCGACCCCAATAGCCATGAATTATGATGTTTGTGTTTCCATCTCAGAAAAAGTGGCTTCATCCCTAAATTTAGCTTTAGTCTTCAGATTGTAGGGATTGGGCAGGCTTGATGTGGTATTGGTGCATACCAAAATTCTGTACTTTGTGTATTTTGGCTTTCTTAGGAGTTGGTTCCAAACTACTACGACTCATGTATATGGTGACGTTTCGGTCTTTCTTATAGGGCCTTCTTCAGGCTAGTCATTATTTTATTTGTCAGTCTAGTCATTAGCGTGCATTACTGCTCGTGTATGGCCATGCGGCTCAACTTTATTTTTGTACGAAAAGCACAGGTGCAAGATGTAGCAAAAATGATGAATTTGAATAACATTGATACGTGCCGCTACATACATAACTTTCAACTTGAGCAGCCCCACGTTAAACTAATCCGACAAGCCTAGTCCTCGAACTCCATCGCACTGAAGAGCAGATCCGCGCGCATCCTTCGACCATTAGAAAAAAAAATCGAAAGGACATTTGTCCGAGGATGGCTCCCAGATTCAAAACGAATTGGTCTACACGGTGGGCCAACGAGGTACACAACTACAGCTGTTTCAAGGTTTACAAGAAGTTAGATAAACTGGCGTTAGACAAATGCCGAAGAGCGAGTCCGCTTGTCAGATTATAAGATGAATGATTCGGAATCTGAAATCTCCGTGTGGCATCAGCGGGCGTGGCCGGGCCAGACGGGGCACGCCAGCGGCGGCTCGTCGCCGAAATTTTAAATGACTCAATCTTACTGTGGTTAGATGTTCCAAAAGGTTAGTCCTGATACAGATTTAGATGCTAAGGTGTTGGAAGTGAAGGGAATTGAAAAAATGTTTGTTCACCAGTTCACCTCCATGAGTAGCCATACAGATAACACTAGGTTGTTGAGAAAGGATTATGTTTTTTTTTATTTAACGCAAATTAATACAAATAAATCATTACTTAAATTTAATCTGTCATACGTCACTCAGAAGCTTACATCATGCTCTTTCTGTCATATCAATAATACGAGTTTTATCGGATGATGTCAAAACGATATTTTCACAGTCTTTCTTGTATGAGTTCAAGTAAACATGTAATGCAGCTCAAACCCCCCGAAACATCAACAATGCATGGGGCGATGGGAGCGTCCGCGAATGGACAGTTCAACACTGGCATCAAAAATTTCGTTCGGGGATTACCAACTGAAAGTGCTGTGAGAAGAAGAACTTGTCGTTTCTACAGGAAGGTTTCCAACCATTTCAAGCAAATGGGGAAGTCTAAGAAGCTCAATAAGTGGGGCGCCCCACAACTAAAACGATAACAAAAAAATCGCTGTTTTGAAGTGATCTCGACTCTCCTTCAGCGCAACAAACACGACCCTCTTCTTGACTGAATTGTCACTTGTCATCAAAAGTGGATCCTTTACGATAATCAACCACGCTTCGCTCAGTGGTTGGACGTTGGCAAAGCTGTACAACACTTTGCGAAGTCGAAATGCATCAAAAAAGATCATGGTCACTGTTTGGTGGTCTGCAGCATCGTCGCCTTCTTGAAGCAAGTTTCTGTGTGCGTTTGCAACAGCGGAGTTCCCAGACAAGCTCTGGAGCACCAGGAAGATCACAAAGAACGGTTTTAAAATTGCTGTCTACTTTTTGCCAACCAAAATTTGAGGGTGATTCCACTACAAATCCTGAAGATGAGCCTTGAGTAATGTAGGGTCCAAAACGCCTTGTAGGCCGAAGGTTTTGGTCTTAACACTGCTTCTTCGTGAAAAGCCTTCATCTAGCATCTCCTATGTGCTTTAAGATAGCTCTTGTGAGCTAAACTTGAAATATAAAGTAATAAGACATCTCTTGTTGAAACCCTTACAGTGAATGAGTGAAAGAAGTGATATTTTTTTATGCTTTCTATATCTGCAACGAACCTAATCTTGGACTCTGTTCAGCAATTTTAGAATGGGAAGTTTTCTTTTAATCATTATTTTGTGTTTTTGTTGCGGTACCATCGACAATATGATTCTTCATCTGCAGACGAAGAGAATGAACCATCTTTCACAGTCATTTGATAATTTTGCCCACGGAACCCCTTTTTGTACATCTGACACCTGACTATACCATCCAAAATCAACCATAAACACCATTAAATCTGAATAATTAGATTACCACAGCTATCCATAAAAATGGTACGAGAAAATTCTGTAAATGCATTTTAATTACTACTGAAGTCATTTTTGTCACTGGGAATATCACTAACATTATCAGCGCAGATATTTCGTTACGGCTCCACCAAATGTATCAAGTTTCGTACCAGAAAGTGCTGATTTGGAATTTTACTTCACCTGTCTAACCTCTTTTTCCTACGAGCGACGTACCGCCACTGACTCTATGTGTCCAAATGAGATGGGGCTAGTTCTTCAACCTCTGGCACGCCGAACACCCGATTCGTATGCCGCGGCCAGGTATTGTCTCACAATAATTATTGAACGGTGAATGCTGTAGKTATCTGTTATGCTTAAATGTTTCGGTGGATAGAGCCAGACGGGCCTCTTTAATAGCTGTTTTCATTTGAAATACGACTTACTTAATCGTCGTGATAGCCTACTATCATACCCTCTTTTGATGTATTACTACGTTCATTCTTTCCTACGCGCCGCGATCCATCTTGGACCGTGGGGAGAAAGGCTCGTTGGGGTTTGCGTGTGTTGGAGTATTTTTCAGGTCGATTAGGTATACTGTGAATTCCGAAGCTACTGATTGGTAAGGCTACTGATATATGTTACACGTTTGCGGTAAAAATTTAGTAATTCCATCATTTTCATCTTCTCTTCTTTTCGGTTGAATGCGTGCTCAGGAACTGCTGATCTCTTGGAAGGTCCGAGACAACAATGTCCCTCGTGCTTCTTTATCCTGGTGTTGTGGCTTCTTTTCGTGGTTCCTATGTATAATTGTTCGCAATTACATTGTATGCGGTAAACGGCACCGGATGTCAAGGGATTCCGCTTATCTTTTACAGAGATGAACCTACTCTGTAGTTTTCTAGTAGGCCGATAAACTTTAGAGACGTGGTGTGCCTTGAGTATCTTCCCGATGCTATCCATGACGTTGTTGATGTAGGGAAAGAAAGCTTCTCCTTTAGTGTCGGTTGATACTGTGATTAGATGAGGTTGCATGGCCCATTTGATTTCCCTCATGGTGCATCTGTATGAATGTAGTGCTCGATATAGATAGTTCAATTCTTTTTGTAGATGTTTTAACTGATCCCCTTTGCACGTTCAATTAAGGTCTTTATAATGCACCCCTTTTCTGGCTTGAATGGTGATTTGTTGAGATCTGTGCGTAGCTTTTCGGTGTACCTGATGGCCCACTTTTTCATTGGTGCATCTAGTCACCAAACGTCGAGAAAGGCGAATTGTTTTTCACACTCCTTCTCCATGGTGAACTGTATGTTCGGATGTCTGCTGCTTAAATGGGCTAGGAAGTTCAACAGCTCTTCGCCTCCATGGCTTCAAACAACGAAGGTGTTATGGATTTACCCAGAATAGGTAGCATCCAGTGATTCTTTCTCAAAAGCTTTGCTAATATAATGACCGTTCATTACCCTGAAAGCTCCTTCAACGACTTCTCTAGGGTTCTTCATCCTTTCGTAGCTTCAGGTGTAAATTTTGTTTTCAATTGTCCCCCATATGAAAAATCTAAAACTGAGAGATCGGAAGGTCGAGATAGGCATGGTACTGGTCCGTTTCTTCCAATCCAGGAACTGGGAAATACTTCATTTAAATAATTTCGCACCTCCCGTCCGTCGTGTTGAGGCCATTAAAGCACGCGTGTTTGTTGTGGAGGAAAGTGAGATGACGTTCTCCAGTTAAGGACCTACCAAAAATATGGGAAACTGCCACAACTTGCCTTGTTGACACCTATTGATTTTGATTGATTATTGTGTCTGTTACCATAAAATACGACCAAGACAGAAGGCTCAATTTCATTATTCGATACCAGTTGGAAGCAAATCCATCGAATGCAACATTCTACGTCTTGTTTATCCTTTTGACATTTAACTGGACTCGAGTACCCGTTTTGTCACAACTAACGCGATAACCAGATTTGATTTTTCCGTTCTGGCGAATTGGCTGCTCAAAGCGATATTCACTGGTCACGGAGAATTATCAGCCTACCTWTKGGCGTAGTGTTACATCGCTATTTGTAAGTTTTAATGGACTCGATTCGAACGCAGAGGGAAAGGTGTGTAATTACATCTTTGTGGGATCAGTGGATTGATTTTTACTTCTGTGGTTACATGCGTCGGTCTAGTTTGTGCCCATGGATCGTGTTACTAGAAAAGAACCTAAGAGTCGCTGATGAATGTTTGTTTCAAACGACACATTGCAAACTGATGTTTGTCCTATAGATTCCTTTTTGAAGGTGTGTCACACACTGTGTTGCCTTTCCCGCAGAACTAAACTCTCAAAATGATTCGACAAACATCCAACGAGTTTGCGTATTGTGTGTTCATTGACCAACAAACATGTGGCTAATAAATTCTCATGTCTGTCAGGTTGTTTGGATAGTTTAAAAAAGGTAATGCTCTCCGAAGAATTTCTGGAAGATGAGGTAATAAATCTCGTAAACCGATCTTTTTTAATACCTACCCAAAAGATATGTCCTTATCAACATCCAGTTACCTATAAAAGCTCGATCTCAAAAACGCTCCAGAACAATAAATTATAAAAAAATAAAAGTACAGATAGAGCTAGAGACTGCTGATTTTAAAGTGAGACACTGTGTATATACGAGGCTAGTTCATAAATTACTGTCCTATCGAATGACATTAGATTTATATTTAACTAAGTAAAGTTTCAGATTTGTACACTTATTTTAAACTTCCAGCCTCCTTTATGGCCCACATTTGATTCGAAGGCGTCGTGTTACCATTTCCGTAGCGCACTTCTCCACCATTAGAATAACGCACCGCATAAATCATAAGAAACGAGAGCAGGAACATCTCGAGATCCAGTGACCTTTGACTAAGCTCCTTMTCGGCCATGATTAACGTGCACCGGCGCAGCCAGGAGGGGGTCTGCGCAGCAGGAGGGTTGGTAACTCGGTCGGTTTAACTATCAATATATTACATACCGTGTGAGCTCGCTCCATCCGCTTGCCGAATGTAAATTCCTTTTGTTATTGATAATGTGAGTAACGATATTGCTACGTTTCAATTAAAGCGCTTTCACGCAATGCGCATAACCCATTGGCAGTGGAGGAGATCGAATTAGCAGTTAATCGCGCGAAAGCGAGATTGCAATAGTCGTTGGCTTCATGTGGTGGTTACATGAATTGAAAAGAGTGGAATTTTCATGGTTAGAGTGATGGACCTTGAACTTTCTAGTTGGTAGGTCTCCTTCAAGGGCTTTTGCCCAAGAAGAAATGAACTTCTATGGTACGTTCAAGAACTGGTGCAAGAATATATGGTTGAGTAAAAAAAAACTCCTCTATAATTTAACTTATATTTGCAATTTTGTACTTCAACTGCTTTCTTGAAATAAGTAGCTATATACAAAAAAAAATGTTTCAGCTTAGACGAAAAAATCACCCTATCGCATCAAACTTTGTGCCCTAGATAATTGTTGTTTTATTATTGTCTGGAGAATGGAGAAGGAAAGTATTGTACAATATGGAAACACAAGAACATTATAGAGTAATCATTCCAAAAATCCCTCAAACAGGGACCCCCTTTCAACGCTCATTCATTGTTACTAACGGACCAAATGAAAAGGTAACTACTAAAGTATACACAAAAATGCTTCAGCTTTCGTTCCATTAACGCAAAACCATATAATTTCTGTTTCTGTTCTGACGTGTAAATCTAATGTTCTTGTAAAAGTAATTATTATGTCGTTTAGGCTAACTAGACATCTCTGTCGCTGGCCCGGTCTTCAACCCAAATGGCGTTCGAATATGTTCGAAATGGCCGTTTTCGACATTATACGCCGTTTCTGTGACGTCACTTTCATCCAATTAAATATGGTGATAGCCACTTGTTAGGTCTAGTGTGGTAAAGTACTGACATTATACGTTAGTTATGCAGTCGTCTATAGTCAATTAATATGTCGAACAATATTGGTTTTCTACTTCCTGTCTATGCAAAAACATATAAAAAGACAACAGATCTTTAAAGCCTTAGGCAGGATTCTGCTAAGTAAAAAAATTGCTCGACGTTAAAATAATTAGACACACATAGCTTTTAGAAAACTAACTTACTATAGTATAACGTAAATTATGTTGTGCAGTTTCATTACCTGGGTCCATTTCAGACCTAAAAATTTGAAAGCTTAGCTCACATCCTGAACGTGTATTACACAAATCAGTTGTTAGCATTGCCCAATCGAAAATGTTGGCCTTCTTTTCGCCCAATCCTCTTTTTTTGGATGCTTATTACCGCCATCGTTGATAGATGACCACCTTGTTCCTCAAATAATAATAACGGACCGACTATGTCGACACAGATAGAAAACTGCGCGATTTGAATGATGATCGTCCAGTAGTACAAACGAGCCGACTCCGAATCCTGGTCTTTGGTGAGTCGTGGGCGCAAATGGAGGCCAAAGAAGAACACCAGCATTTACTCTCTGACCTTTAAGATAAAAAGTTATTAAATCATTCTGGCCGTTCCATTGTTTTAAGGGCAAAAATTCTACAGCAAAAATCCGGACATCCTTGTCCGGTTTCTTTCCAATGTCTCCGCGGTTGCAATACGGGAACACGAGCGATTTTGTTTGATTGCTTCGCTTTAGCGTAATCAAGCTGCTGCCCACGCGACGAATTCAGGAAAAGGTCGAATCGAAATGGAAAATTAATCTTCGATTCAGTGGCGGGTGTCCGCAGAAGCTGACAACAATTCAGAATAAATCGGTTTCGGAACGATTGTTCATATATAACAAATAATACTATGTTAGGTAAGAAATAATATGAAATGATAAGGGCAATAAAACAATTTTCATAAACAATACAAGAAATATAAGGCCAGATAACTTTTGAGCTTTTTTCCTTCAGAGAGTTGTTGTTTTGTCATCCTCTAGAGAGTACATGGTACCAAATGAAACTGGCAGTAATACGTTGTTTTTATCTCATTAAAGAAATGAATGCGGATTTGAGTAGTGGTGAAAACAATCAGTTATTAAACAATAAAATCTTCAGAGGTAAAGCACTGCTTCGTTAAGGGGAAACAATTTCTTTCATTTTTCCCTTTCAAGTCGCTGATACGCCACTGTGATCCGGTACGGCCCCCCTGGATCGGAAAAAACGCGCTTTTCGAAAGTGCGATTCAAGTGCGCATTGTTTCATAGAAAAAAGCCAATAAACAACGCGTTGTGTACGTAATTCTTCTGCAAGGCTAAGCCCGCGTAGGCGAGCTTATTTTATGCACGACGGCGCCTATATTAGGTTATGTAATACCGCTGAGGTAAACTACTTCGTCCCAATTACAAAGTCAATCTGTAACATGAGTATTATTGCGCTTTGTACTGTCGGATTTTATGAGACACGTACGTTGGATATTTTAATTAATGTAGACAGAGTCATTTGTGCAGTTGTTTACCATCCCGCCGCGGTAGTCGTTAAGATATACGGCCATAGCAAGAAGTACAAGGATCGGTCGTTTTGTTTCATATGCATGAGGAGCATATCACATTTCGATATAAATAGACCCCCGCTTCCGCGTTATTTTTGGAATGTCGCGTTTAAAACATGGCGATTCCTTGCACAAAAGTGTGAGCCAATTCCTGGTCCGGCAAAAATGCGGGTTCCGCAGCCATTCAAAATATATTCATCAAACGAAGGCAATAAAATCTATACCGTTTTCATCTTCTTCGAGCTCTTGTGTGTATTCGAAGACCATCAAGTGATTTAAAATGTGGCATTATTGAGATGAAAGTAGAAAGCTTCACTTATTATTACTTTACTGATTAACAGCCAATTCTCGGTTTTTATTAGATAGCTATATATTTATCCAAGACATGTCTTCAATAACGCGTTATTGTAGAGAAGCTTATCAGCTTAGCGGATTACTTTGCCGTTAAGCGAAAAGCTCCACATGTCGTTTATATATGCAATAACGTTGGTGCATGGATGTTGTCCTGTGGTACACCATATTTTATTTATTTATTAGATTGTCAGTATTGATGGTTGCCATCCTAATATCCTAAATAAGTTTTTACCTTAATTTGCAAGTTTTAAGCATTTCTTGCTTAACCAGCCGTTCTTAATAGCTTTCAGTGGTTTTCATTTTGGTTACGTTGTCAATGCTGGTTTGCAATATTGGTGAAGAAAGAATGTGTACTTGCATTAATCATATATCAATAGGAGATATTGTAATGTCAAAATCTTTTACTTAGTAGCTTTTAAAAAAAATCATCGTTTTCAGTAAAATCTCTTACTTTTTTCTCTTAAGCTTATCGCAATTTTATCACCATTTTCTAAATATTTGGTGTGTAGTACCTTCTCTCTAAATATTATCTATTTTCCTTGTCGGCCACCGTCCAAAAAGATGTCCCTTTTTTCTACTGTATTTTCAACTGCTGGCTCTACTATGATCCAGAGTATACATTTTTGCTTCGCCTCAAAAATTTCATCCAGCCTACTTTGATATTCACTTTAACCTTAGTTCGATGTTATACTTCTGATATACATCGTAAGTCTTCTTCAAATTATAATACCACTGGAACAGTAAAGACTAAGGTATGTCTCTTGGATGATACAAAAAAATCACCTTCACTTCTCCACTCCCTCTACCAGATTTTCTACCTAATATACCACGATATTCCGAAGACTCTTCTATAAGTTTTATTCTGAGCCGTCGTAATCGTCTCTTTAGCTAGTGCTGGAATTCCTATTTCTTAAATAATGACAACCACTGTTTTGTTTAGTCTAACTCATGAATCTCCTCTTTGTTATATTTTTCCTCATTACCACGAGTTTTCCTGAAGTCCAGCTCTCTGTCAACTTCCATGTTCTTCCTGCAACCGTTTAATGCAAAATCACCCACAAAGTGGAATATCGTGACCTTCCCTTCTTCAGCTAGACAGGGCAGATAATGGACGGTACGTTGCAGCTCTATTCCCAATTCCTCTTCTAGCTCCATCAGCGAGTTCCTCATTAACTTTATAAGGTCGGTCAAATTTATCCAACTTAAAAAAATGCAACTACCAGCTTCAGTTTTTTTCTCTGATTGAGTTTGCTGCAAATTCCTCCTAAGTCCAAACTCTTACTCTGCGCTTCCGTTTCTTCTAAAAGAACCATATTATGCCACCTCATTCGCCACTTTGTTGTATCATCGGCTTTGGGAATGGTTACTACTAAAGCCTCCTTCCACTTTTCCATTTTCCTGATTCCATACAGCGCTAATGAATTCGGTTAGGTTGCACAAGAAGTCCTATCTTTCAATTGAGATGTCACATGATTCTAGCTGTAGAGACAMCTTAACTAGTAATATMTCAATTATCGTACACGCATTTTATCCGAACATGGAAGAGTAGAAGGAAAACTTTAGATGGACATTCTTCAAGTGCTTCTCAAAAAAATATATTACGGCTTGCCTAGTTGCGACACCCCAATTCCAAGTCTTGTGCTGGCTCCACTATATCTCTGCCCACGCAGCTACACTACTATATGGATGATTGGTGTATAAATCGATGATTCCATTCGATAAATAGACGCAAACGCCGCGATAACATCTGCGATCTATCTGTTCTAGCACCGATTAAGCTATTCGAGCGCGCGCAACTGCAATTTATAAAACTAACCCGCCGATGTTATGCAAAACATATTCATTGCAAAGACATAATCTTGATGGGGCGCGTGGACATTTTAATAACAGTTTTTCCGCGAATTTCAGGCGATTACTTCCGCGCTGGCGCGGGACATTTCGTTTATTTGTAAGCGCGCAGGAAATGGAAATAGCTTCATCAAAACGGAGCGTTTGTGGAATTCTGCCGCAAACGACTCCGGCTCATTCCGATTGTAAACTCGCTGAATGTATCTGCACGGTAAATGGGAATAATGAACCTTGCATTCAATAACGGCGATAAGGACGGCGGAGCGTGGTGCATCCAGAGGCGGCTGGCTCCTTGGATCCGTCATCGAGAATGCCGCATCTAATGTCATCCTTAATATCCGATGCTGCATCGCAATTGTGCGCAGCTGAAGTACAGTTTATTCGCAATTACAATGAAATAAAGGATTTGATGTGAATAAATTGCCCAGCAGTGAAGGGCTTTGTGCTGGAAATGAATGCATAGCAAAATCGGGAAGATGTGTTGACAGCTTTGTAATCAAAATTTGATAAATCTAAAATAGATGAGTTTCAACACATTACTTCCACATCCAACAGATGGGAAGTATTGTATCGCGAAAAAATTTTCAAAATTTTTTATTGCCTGCCTAAACACGTCAAAATTTCCTCGGCAAGAAAAACACCTAAACTCTGCTTAAAAACGTTCGTGTAGGATGGCCGAACATTAACCAGCATGCGACACCGCACATCATACGGAAGAACACCGCGCGTAGCAAAGTAGTTCCGTATATAAACACAGATTTTTCAGAAACTAGGCGCGATAGCAATAAACGGATTCAGATTAGTGTTCTCGAGTTTATTTTCTAGGGGTGTGCAAAATTTTAAGAAAATTGCTATATAACAGGTTTTCTAAATGGGTAACTCCTTAATTCAAACAGAATATGATTTTATTTTTAAATGTTTGGCAAATTTAGTATTAAAAACACTTAGCTATGAAATGTTACCTATAATTTATTGGTCTCAAGGAATAACCACGGGACGTGCAATTAACCATATTACTTCCACGTCCAACGGCTGGGAAGTAATACATCGCGAAAAAAATTTTCAAAAATTTTTAATTGTTCTTTCGCTTTAAAACGGGCGAAAATTAAAAAAAACAAAATTTTAACAAAAACAAATTTCTTGTCTATGTGTCTGTGTGTCTGTGGTTTTGTTTGTGGACACGATAACTTTCGAAAGACTTAATATATGAACTTGAAATTTGGCAAATGTATAAATCTCAACTACCCAAAGCGACCTATTGTTTGTGGGGTAAGTAGGGTATCGAGAAGGGGGCAATCGAAATTGGGGGGTTTTGCAAATTTTTATWTCTTTTCGTTTTAGTATGTGATTAGTAGTATAACTGCGAGTATTATTCGGTCTTATAAATTTTCGGTGCAGCAAACTGTTTAGAAGATATTAGCAAAAATGCTTCACTTAAAGAAAATGGTTTTTCCTAAATATCTCCGAATACATTTAATATATTCAAAAAATGAAAATACAATCAGATAGGAAATAAAATTTCTCATAAAAAATGTCTTAGAAAGTGACATGTTGTTTTCCGGGCTGGTTCCCACGTTGGTTATTAGACCTTGACGTTTCGACACTCATGCCGGTGTGAAACAGTTTCAGAGCTACTTCTGAGGAAGACACCGACATGAGTGTCGAAACGTCAAGGTCTAATAACCAAAGTGGGAACCAGCCCGGAAAACAACATGTCATCGACAATAACCACGGAAGCCTTCAAACCAAAATGTCTTAGAAAATTCATTCAAAATTTTGACATTTTCGAAATATTTCCAAAAAACCTATTTTGGACCCTGTTCGTACGATTTTTTTAAATTTTGGTATTATATAGAAAATCAAATTTCTGATCAGAAAGCGCTCTTGTAATTTTTTTTGTTAAGTTAATAATTTTCGAGTTATTTGGAAAAAACGGATTTCAAAATTTATACTGTTTGTTATGACTGTTTGTCTTAAAAAATGTGTGGAGAGAAAAAATGCTCAAAACCTGATTACTAATCGTATAGTATAAGAAATAAAAACAATTGGATGTGGAAGTATTGATTCAATTTACAGCGGTTTTTTCTAATGGGAGCTCATCAATAAACTGCACTGTCTTTCTCAAACCACAATAAAGTTACATTTAAATACGTTTTTTTTTTTAAATTTAATTATTTGCTCTAAATTCGTTAATCAGTTTCATGAATTTATTTTTATTTCTGCTTTTCTGCCTGTGTCACTCTCAAATATTAAAAGGATTCCAGTTCTTCAATGTTTTTTCTTCAACTTAGACATCTATTATTGAAGTCTATCTGAGAGAGTAATCCAAAATGAAGGTCAACGAAGAAGTCGATTGTCGAAGACGTACTAGACTATTCCTAGAGGACATAGGTGACCGAAACAGAACTTTGTTGTGGAGTAAATACAATGCCTTCTGGGTAATAAATTACATGAAAATTAGGCGCTAAGATTTGTATCAAAATTGTGTGTTGTAGACAGAGGTTGATCTTCAAATGGAAAACGACTCGACTATAGGCGGGAATAAAAAAGGCTGTCAAAGGACCTGGAAGAATTTTTTCATCGCGTCACACATACCTTAAAGATTTGTTTCTAAAACCAACCTCGTCTTGAAAAAAAACAAGAAATTGTCGACTGGCTTAATAAAAATATGATTTCATTTGAAGAATGGCAGAGCGGAGTCTGCCCACCGACGTACGGTGAATTTCTGCTCGCCTTGAAACTCCACAAACACTATAACACCATAAGTGTGGTGTCTCAGTCTTGGCACGCCCAAGATCACTTGGTTATGACAAAATTTTATTTACTGGCGAATCACAGAGATAGAATAACAAACAAAAAGTTTATGGAGAACGATTACTTGTCCTGTGAGATCATCTGATCTCACTCTACTCGAGTTTCACATGCTTGGACATAGTATGGAGACATAAATTTATTCTGAAATAACACAAACCAGGGAATAATTACCCCAAATGTCCGTATGAAATAAAAAAATTACGAAGAAATCTACACGTCTACCGCGTTTTCCATTATTGGAAGGTCTGTCTTGTAGGTGACCGTTTTGAGCCATTTTTACATTAGAATTAAATAGGAATTTCGTTTAGGTGTTCGATAAGTTGAATGTTTATGTAATATAAATGCTACAGTTACAATTACTTGAAACTTTATTGTAGCCATATCTACAAAATGAAGTATTTTAAGATTTAAGTTTATTTGAACTTTTTGATCCGGAATGACCTCAGGTTTTTAAAGAAACTTTTATTTTTCTTCAGAGGAATCTGACCCCTTGCTTACTACACACAAATGTTGGCGCTTACGTTGCAGGTTACCAATCAAAATATAAAAAAGCCGCCAGACAATAACCTCATTCTCAAACGGACACGATCCAACTTCTGATGCGTATGCCCAATTAAGCATTCGCGTTTTCAAATCCGTAGCCCACAGCGTCGTGATCGTATAACTGTAGTTAACAAGCTCTTCAAAAGTTTTATTTGCATTATAACCCGCAGGAATCAATCATTTAGTATTTACATCTCCGCGAGAGCCATCCGGATCTATCCTCTCTTTCTGGTCTACGACTAGCAGATATAGGTTTATCTGGTTTACGTGTTGTACGTTTTTTATCGGACATGGATTTAATGGGGTCCTAATCTGGTGACTAATGCGCTCAGATAGGCCGTACTTGTCTCAGATGAATATTCAATTTAGAATAAACGATCCTATGTCTAAAATGGCCGTGTAATACATTTAGAAAATTCGGGGAGGGAGCAAATGGTTTATAATAAATGGACGCGCACATTTTTTATGGAGCATGATATTTGAAATAATAATCCCATAGTGGATCTGAATATCTTGTGTAAGTGGCAGGTTTAAACCAATAAAGTGCATTTTTTGTCCTTCGAGCCGGATCAATTCGCGTTCTGGCGTATAATAACACATCAAACATCTACACCATGAATATACACAGATTTAAAGTGCACATCCACCTCGGTGTAGCGTTGGACCATTACAGATGGTAGGAAGGCCGATCTAGATGAAATTTAGGCAGCACATGGCAGTCACAGCGATCGACGACATCGGACATTGTCATCAACAAAGCAAGACATAGGTTAATTTTATTTTCCATTTCCCTTCATAATTATCGTACAATTCAAAGGTGTGAGTATTATCCTTAAATTACAAAACGCAATATTAAAAAATTCACCGACTTCCCAAAAGTAATTTATATTAGGTAGGTACAGCGAGTTTACAAGACTTGGAACTAGAAATCCTGGGTATTCACGCATTTGATAACTGACAAAGTGTCCCTTACTGTTTCTTTCAGTAACAAAGGGAATGCTCCCGGTACTAATTTTCAAATTTCTTTCCCATTTTTGCATTATGTTTTGAGTAAAACCGCGCTTACTCCAAAAACAATAAAATACCTGTTGCTTGAAAATGGAAGCTCACTCAAGATCACAATTGTAAGATAATTGCGAAGAATGGGAACCTATTTTTATTCTAGTAATGAGCTGTATGACCATACAATTATTACAAAAGAACCACATTTWATTGATCAGTCAAAATTAAATGACATCAGAAATTTAGATTTGGCCAACGAAAAATTTGAAATAGGTACTATGATAATATTAAAGCGGTTTAATATTTCACAGACTGACGTTAAAATTACATCTTATCACTATTCGTCACTATTCGTTAACATAGGCTAATTTTTTGGTAATGATGTTGATGATTTAGAGTCGAAGATTGGCTACCATTGTTCACCAAAAGAATAGAAAATCTTCGTGACGAACCAATTTTAAAAGCAATTCTACTCCACAATAGTAACATATTTAAACACCTTTTCACTGATACATTAGGTATATAATTTGGTGGTTTACTATTCTTACAAATAAAAGTGTAAAACTTATTGCACAGCTTGGTTGCCTGCATTCACTACGATGGTCGGTACCGAACTGCTATGGCATTTTAAAGCTTTAAAAAAGTAGGCACTTTTTTTAACACCCGCGACAATCATCTTACCGTCATTACACTTTAAACCTGACGTAATGAACAATTTTGCTAAAGTTTTACCTAAGGATGGACATGAGCTCAGTGGCGCTAAGATAAAAAGGAAATTTTTGTAAGGCATGTTAAGAAAATTGATAACCGATCTTTTCTTTGTATCCAGTCTAAATTTCGTGGCGAAAAGTGGCAAACCAGATGTCAATTAAAAAAATGATTGCTGGACGCCTGCCAAGAACTCGGATGCAATACATTATTAAAAATCCAATTCTTGCACTCCAATTTTAGTTTCTTTTCGGAAAGCGTCGTCAGGTAGCGACTGTTTCATCGTTCATTGTTTCACCTTTAAATAGCTCATTTTGAAAAGCGTTATCGTATAGGATACCTGATTACTTGTAATCTTGAAATTCAAACATGAAATAAGAACACTGTAGTGATGAAATGAACTAGATTCAGATGAGCTTGATAGATTTAAACGCCATATTACCATTATTGTAGCAATCAAAAATAATACAAATTTAATACATCAAATCGGTAATTCAAGAGAAAATTCTCTCGTACTAAATTCCAGCCAACATTTTATCTCATGTTCTCTTTTCTTTTATTTAACAAAGTAACTTTCTAGGCTAGAGATCCAACTCTACAAATATCAAGCTGTAATAATTCCACCTGGTCATAGGAAACAAATCTAATTTCTCACAGAAAAACATCGTGAGCATTTCCTACACTCAAATTCGCATAATAGCTGCTACCTGATACGCCGTTGCGCCTCGCCAGCTTTCTCCAATGCGTTTGATTAAACTGGCCCGAGAAAGACGGAGAACAATAATTGTTTAGGTTGGACTAAAGTGCCGCTTCAACTTTAATAAGGGGCGGACCAACGGTAGCGAGGTAAAAAGAGATAAATGTAGTAGGACCAGCCGAAACGAGACAGAGACGGTCGAGCTATAGCCAGTTCGGATGATTAGATGTTTGGTTGGGAACGATGTCGGGTGATTCTGTTCCGGTTCTGATTTATAAAGATGCAATTTCGAGTTTTCAGATTTCATCACAGCTACTGCCTTTGTACGTACATACAGTGTGGTGATTAAGTTTGAAACATAACGGAAAATGTTCGAATTTTATTTTTTAAATAGCCAACTTATGGTGTCAGAATTTCTTTTGAAAGGTGATGTCGTGATTTTTTTGTTTTTCATTGAAAAAGTTAAAAAAAAAGATATTTAGACTAGAATGAAAACGCAGCTATAATGAAAAAAAAACATTAATAATTGAACCCAAAAAACAAACAAAATTTAGCACAAGTGTTGGAATTGTTCTCCATCAACCACTTGGCATTGACCGATACAATTGCAAACCAATTTGCTAAGCTAAGCATAGATTTCATTTAGGTATATGTTCTATGTTGATAATGGGCGCGCCATTTTAGCATCCACACTGAACATTTGCATTCCGTAGATCGTAAATATCAATCGTGCCTCGTTTTTAATTCCAAGCTCGATTTTATGCTCTTCAGTTCTAACGCATTCGCTTCACGTACGCGGAATAGACGACAACGCGGAGATAAACTGCTGCGAAATATGAAGTGTCAATGGTAAAGGAACAGATAAACATCGCAACATCGACAACGAATCCGATCGTAAAATTCCAAAGAGAGAACGGACGAGCCAGGCAGTCGATGGCGTATTCGTAGTTAATTATTATATATAGCACAGTGCAGTGAAGTTTTGATTGGAGGTTAAACAGGGCTAGATTTTTGGCAGTAGTTCTACGATAAGTTCAAAATCGTCAACATTCAATTCTAAAATGTTGAATTAGAAGTCACCAAGTCGCATGCAATTCGCTGACTAACAAAGAGGATTTGACAATTCCTTAGGTTTGGCGCCACTTTATTCTACATTATTCTGCCTTCACGCCTGTTTATTAATCAAACGAATTGTTAAAATTTTAGCCATTGTAGTTCGTTGGCACGTTGGCCACTTTGGAACACAAACCGTCTTGGTGAAGAAATATTTTTGGGTACATTTCATACAGGCTTGTTTAGAGTAATTTCAATAAAATTCTCCAAATCTTGTTGCGATTTAAAAAAAAACAACCTGAATACAGTAACAAAATTAAGTCTACAGGTACAGTACAGGTTCCCAATCGAAACGGATGGATGACACTGGTAACTGCGAATAGATGGCATAATATGGCTTACAGTTATAATTCTCGCTTGCCTGGACAAACCAAGAATTATCAAATTATTTTTCCCTAACCAGGCTTAGTTTCATGTACTCGGATATCTTAATTCCGTAACCCTACAGTATGGAGGACAGGTAATTCTTGAGCAATCGTTATATTTTGAAAAATGGTACTTGACTAGAGCTTATTCACAGCTGAATAAATTGATGTAAATAATATACACCATGCCCAAATATGTGCAAAGAAAATGATTAATAACAAAAACATCTGCAAAATCAGTTATTTAAAAAAGGTCAACATGCCACTGATGATTGAAAATTGCGTGAATTCTTCCTTGTGTCTATATTTTTTCAGGGCAAAAATTATACCCCCAAAGAAAATATTGAATTTCAGAGTAGTTTTTATTTAGGTAAGACACGGTGAAGAAATTTTTTGAAGCAATAACTGATGATGAACTTCAATATTGGTATTTTCAGCAAGATTGTGCCCCTCCTTATATTATAGTGGAAATGCTGAATTTGATTGATTAATGATCGTATAATAAATATAATTCTCAATTCCCGAAGTTTTCTAGAGCCCGGTAGTTTTACGAAATGTGACCGGAAATTTTGACTGGGTGGTTTTAAAGTGTACGAGTTGCAAGGTGTGGTTGTGTTGAAATACGAGATCACTCAATATCAACAAATTATTAGAGTTTATAAAATGGTCAAAAGCACCTGAAAACAACCACTGAAACTTCGGAAGTTTCTGAAGACAGACAATAGTTTCGCAGGTTACGAGGTGCCAAGTAGGGCTTCGCTAAGTATTGATACTTACTCAAAGTATCGATGCCACTTTTTTCGTGGTAGTCATGTACCGAAAGTATTTAAAAGTATCTGACTTGAACGCACACAGGATAATTCTGCTTATGAAAATAGATATTAGGTGTAGAAGGACCATAATTAATGATAAATGTAAAAAGTTAATAACTCACCTATATTGCCATTAAGTATTCTAACCATAATGGTACATACCTGTGAACAAAGAAACATTTTAAGCCGCAATTTACGAATGAACATAAACAAATTTTGTCTTTTTCCTTCAAGACTCTTCAACTGTAAACTCCAAGATTAGCTAACAATTCCAGCGGACATATAATCCACATCACAATTTTAATAAACGCGAAACGCGTTCGCATAACCCAAGCAAATCATGAGCCGTCCAGAGGTGACCTGCACCTTAATGAAATGCATATTTACGGCCCAATTTAGAGGATATAATTCAGTCGGTCTCAGCTACCCCACTATCAATCTTGACTGCTGCCCTGCACCAAACAGAACACGACCACCATTTGAATAAGGCACGTCCTGATGGGAAATATGTATCACCCGTTGGGTCAGTTAGGGCCCGAAGGATAACCTGCTGGACGCAGTCGGCGCTGGCTTAGAACCTGCAGATAAATCTCAGTCTCCCACAGAGACCAAAAACGCTGACCATTAATTTAGTGTATTTTAAAAATTATACGATGGCCATTTCTACCTAGGAAATTCCATTAGATATTTATGTGGCACGGTCAAAATGGAAGTGGGCGCTAGTTTTTCGTTGATTTAACACAATGGCTTAATAGAGTATGACGTGGAAATATGGCCGAAGCAGAAACCAGCTGGAGCTGGAACAATTCTAGTAAATTTTACTAGTTTTATTTTGAAGATTACCGAGTTATAAGTGCAACGTGTAATCTTTCTAATCATTTTCGCTTTTGCTCATCGTTCTGTCCATTGTTACTAAATTATAGAATTTAATGGTACTCGAAAAAAATGATTTTAGGACACTTCAGAACCTGCGAATTCATTCAAGCAGCAAGCATTTAATGAATAAAAAACACACAAATTGTCCACTCCCCAGGTAATATAATTATTAAAATTTAAAAGTTGAACTTGTTTCGAAAGCAGAATATAGTGCTGTCAGAATTTGGATATTCGATATGGAGTAAACCGAATATTTAAGATTATTCGTATATATTAATCGAAGCAATTTTGAATGAATATTCGCTCTACTATCTTTACTACTACTACTAWTGTTAATAGTTATATCCTCTYGGYAGTAGACAACCTGTGTGTTTTTAATTCATTTACTACGTCCTCCATAAGATGGACCTGCTCAATACACAGTTATTTAAACAAAACAGTCCAAAGCCTAAGGAAATTATATTTTTGTAAGATCTTTATCGAACTCCATCGTATTTACCAGCAGTTAAGACCTGGTTTACATTTCTGCCCAGAATGTTACTCAGTTGGGTCAAACCAAAAGATATTTGTTGAGATGCCAAGCTGAATATATTATTTGAATCCAACAATGGTCAATGCGAAGCACCTTCAAACAACCAGTTTATTTCCAATGTCGTTAACTAATTCTGTTTAACCTATTAACTCTGACATTCTGTTTTTGACCAGGAATCATTGTAAGGAAAACTTCAATTGTATACACTTCAGGTATGCACTTACAATGCATATAAGAGCAAAAATTACCCGCTGGTGGTTTGTAATAACATCCATATAAATAATAAATTGTCGTCTGATGATCTCTGTTATCATTGATATTACTATCAAAGTACAAGACATGTTTTTTAAGTAAGTACCGTTTTGGAATTAAAAAAAGACGTGCAAAGATATCGCAATAATTTTATCTTACATGAAAGCCTGTACCTTAATCTACTTTTCCACATAATTTCCGTAAATATTGAGGCACTTGTCATAACATGGCACCAGTTTCTGAATACCCTCCTCATAAAATTCTGCCGCCTGACTTGTTAACCACTGTATCACAAATGTTTCGACTTCGTTATCGTCTTGAAGACGCTGACCACCCAGGTGTTTCTTCAAGTGCAGGAACAAATGGTAGTCGCTGGGCGCCAGATCAGGGCTGTATGGAGGATGATCTAGAGTTTCCCATTTAAAATATTTGATGAGATCTTTGGTCCGATTAGCCACATGTGGACGGGCATTGTCATGCAGCAAAACGATACTCTTACTCAACTTGTCACGTCTTTTGTTCTGGATTGCACGACGCAGATTGTTCAATGTCTTACAATAAGACGCTGCATTGATTGTCTCATTACGAGGCAGAAACTCCACTAGCAATACTCCTTTTTTGTCCCAAAAAACTGTGCACATGATTTTCCGGGCAGAAATTGTTTGCTTAAACTTCACTTTTTTGGGTGATGATGAATGTCGCCATTCCATGGATTGTTGTTTCGATTCTGGTGTGACGTAGGTCACCCATGTTTCGTCACCAGTAACAATTTGGTCTAAAAAATCTTCACCTTCATTGTGGTACCGCTCAAGGAAAGTCAATGCACTGCCTAAACGTTGGGTTTTATGCAAATCCGTCAACATTTTCGGAACCCAACGTGAACACAATTTCCGGTAATTCAAGTTCTCGGTCACAATGCAATACAAAACACTACAAGAATATTGAGGAAAGCAGTCGCACAATGATGAAATTGTAAAGCGTCTGTTTTCTCTCACCTTTTCGTTCACTTTCTGCTCCAAATCTTCATTAACGACCGAAGGACGCCCACTCCGTTCTTCATCATGCACATTTGTGCGGCCATCTTTATGCTCTCACCCATTTCCTTACCATTCCATCACTCATAATGTTTTGTCCGTAAACTTCACAGATCTCACGATGAATATCGATAGGTTTTACGCCTTTAGCACTAAGAAATCGTATAACAGCCCGTACTTCACAATCGGCGGAACTCACGATTGCCGGAGACAGCTTAAACACTCAGTAAACAACGTATACAATGAAGAATCAAACTGTAATGGCGTCAGTGCGTAGACAAGAGATGTAGGTAACCAGCGCGCATGCGCGGAACGCCGACCGTAGCGCTGCGGTGGCGGAATCGCAAAACGGTACTTACTTAAAAAAAACATGCCTCGTATATAAAGAAAGTGTCTTCTGCATAATAAGCTTCAACATTGTTGGTGCAGCTTGTGGAGTCTTCTGTATGTATATAAAATACTAATGGTTCAAAAATAGAGCCCTGTGGTACGCCAGATAAGGTCAAGCAGCTTTCAGAGTGTGAGTTTTCTAGAATAACTTTCTGAGTACAGTTATTAAAGTAAGAGCGAAATAAACTAAGTGATATATTCAAAATCCATAAAACTGAAGCTTAGATAAGATGTGGCAATAATCTAAAGTATCAAATGCCTTTGATACATCCAGCTACAAGAGGACTTATATTTTAGTATAAGTAATTCTTTCTAGAATTTTTGAGAGCCCTGGTAATATACTGATTGGCGTAAGGCAAAATATATAGATGGATCTTTCACCACTGGCAGGAGTTTAATTATGGGAACTCACCACACAGTGGGGTAACATTGACCATGTGGCAAACATACATCGAGATAGTGGGCATGCAAAACTTCAACAATGAAGCTGTTATATCTTCATCGCCAACAGTATAATTGTTAGCTGTTACTTTGTCGGTATTAGTAGTTTAATATGATTGCTATGTTGGAAATATTAAAAATGGCTGACTTTTCATAGTAAATATTTTTTTATATTATCAATATCAATATTTTATAGGTAGGGCATTTTGAAAGAAAATGTGCCGTCTTGATATAACATTTTTGTAGTATGTAATACGAAAGAGTTGCCAGTCCCAGTTTGTGTGATAATTCAGTGTGGGACTTGTTTTACAAGGTACTGAAACAAAGGGGGGAAAATTTGTGTCCGACGCCTTTATCTGATCCCAAACAAGCCGTAATTATAATTCTGTACGCTAATTATTCGATATTTGTTACAGGTGAGTGAGGCTACGCTCCTAAGTCGTCCGGATTCCGTGGCGCTGGTAAGGAATTTCAGCGTGTTATAATTTAGTTTTTTTACATGCCATTGTGAGGAAACYCACATAGGTACACGGGAATTTGAATAACATCGGGCTCCTCCAAATATTCCAGCGCCTCGCGACGGGAGGTTAACTGTTTTAAACGAAATTTATCCGACACATAAATTGTGCTCATTTACATCTGAATTTTTTGTCAATGAACCCTAGCTTGTTCGAGGTCACCCATTATTTGTTTAATGCGGCGATTTTGTTTCTTGTTCGTTCAAAAGACACCTTGATTACGCTATTGTTGGTAGATAACGGTCGAAGATCACATTTACTACAGGAGATCTGAATGTGTTCTATGAAAAATTCAGGCGCTTCTAATCTCGGATGGCAATTCATAATAAATGAAGTTCGTGGCAATTAAAATAAATTATAGCCGCATTTGGCCATTAGCTTATCGACGAATAGGTTTAATGAAGCCATTAAGATAAGTTCGTTACATTTACGACGGTGCCCGATACTTGATACCGTAAGTGTAATATCCGATTTCTGAAATTTCAAACGATAGAAAGCACACGTAGCGTGTAGGTGGATTTATGCAACAGATAGTTCGGGAATTCAAAACTAATGTGCCTTCCATGTTTTGAATACTTATCAATTCGAAAGGTACGGTTTTGTTTGTAATGAGAGATTGTATACGAACAGAAAGCATATATGCCTTTCTTTATTTTGCACCCATAAATCTTTCAGCCCTGCGGGAAATACTATACATGAAACAAAGGCCCGCGAATGTACTGAAAGTTTTCTGGACACAATGCGTATAGTCCTTTCTCCGCGGTGGTCTACTTTCGTAACAGAACACGCTAAGTTTGCTGAAAGGTAATTTATTGCCGTTTTTAGTAAGCAATTGATACCACTTCACGGCACAACTAAAATGCGTTATTAATCATATTACAATGTGGTTATGTGAATACGCGAATAAGTACGTAATAGATGGGCATTCGGTATAACAATTATTAACATTAATGGCCAATATATGGGAGATTTATACGGTAGAAATGTTTGCTAACGGTTTTACGAGACTGCTATAAAATTTCGCAAAGGAATCCACAAGTCAAACAGGAAAGTTCGGATGAACAAGTACTGTTAATAATTGAATGTCTATGATAATATAATGGATGTGAAACGCAATCTTGAAGGATAACACCGCTATGTATCGAGTAAGAACTCAGTAGCTTCTCTAAATGTTAATTAATCATAATTAAAAAATGTTGTTTTGAAGGCATCTCTCAAATGCCGAGTGGTCTTTCAAAATCCACGCTTCGCTGCCACCCATAATTATTAACCACATTATGGTCTCGTAATATATAATCTTTAACGTTCTGCTAATGTTTTTGTTGTTCCTCACACTTCGCAGAGCTCCCAAACATTTGTTTCCTGCTGATATTCTCTTCTGAATGTTCCCTCATATCTGACCTTGAACACAATTCAGAGTCTAGGCAAATAATCTGGCTTACTCTTTCGAAGCGATATGACTTTCCTTCAGTTGTCATGAAATTCAGACCTCCCAAGGCTTCTTTGTCTTATAATTCTTCCTTTGTGCTCCAGTGTTGGCTACTCTCGTCCGCTTTTGTTTTGCATTGTTCATAGAACCACTTGTTGTTATTATTGATTCCCAGATTTACGCAGGTTTTTTCGCCCTTCTAATATTTCCCTTCTCAATTCGCTGGATGTTTTCCATGCTTCTTGTTTCTACTTCCTTGTCAACCTCTCGGCTAATTGTACATATCATTCTTATCCTGCTTCTTCGTTTGTATTCTACATTTTTTTTCATTTGTGGGGCGTGAACAAACCTGACTTTTTTTAAATTTCCTTTTAAGGCTGTCTGATACGGGTTTTAACTTAATTATGTTGGTTTAAAATTGCTCGCAATAAAATCTAGTTTATGTATTTTTATGCTCTTCCGAAAAATATGTAATGATCGATCGCAATTACACAATTTTCTTTTAGTTTAGTGTTTTAAGCATTTCGCATTTAATTCTCTTACATTCCATATTCCTGCTTTTTATTTATTTTATTTAGTTTGCACTTTTCTTAGTCATCACTGTTTAATTCTGTCTCGTATGGTTTTTCATTATTTCGATTTATTATGTTCTTTATTTGTCGGTTATTTGTTTTTATGTATTTCATGTCCGTTTTCATTACCTGGTCTGTCTGTTTGTTCTTTTGTTGATTGGATATATAGTGTTTTTGTTKACTCTAGCTGTTCTTTTTCTTTATTTTGCTTCCATKAAGGCTCAGTTTCAGTTACTGTAACCCACTATAAACGACTGCTGCTAGTTTGAGATATCTCAGCATAAACCTAACTCTTCATGCGTCCCAAAGATAAAAGTCGAAAGAAGTTATGTGAGGTGACTATATGCTATGCTATAATAAATTAGTGTTTATAACCTCAAAAAAATTAACAACGCAGTTAGTTTCTAAGAAATTAATCACCTATAAATTCCTTTAAAATTGAGTATTTTCGAAATGAAACCTTAACCGCTACCATTGCTTTCAAAATGCTTTGTACTCTACTGTATTAGGTAGTAAATTTCGTCACAATACAATTTATACACTTGGATCAAACAAATAGCTTTGTACAGCTCTGTTCTATTCTATTCCCTCATGTCTACCAACTGGGTTTTGAAATCTGTCAGAATTACGAGACACGTGACGATCCAACAGACATAAAACAAATTCTAATTACACCTTGATATTAGTAATAATGGTGGATCAGAAATGTCGTGGGAATCACGAAACGTCACAGTGCACGATTGGAAGGTGGCCTTTTTGTGGTGGCCTGAAAATCGAGCGAACAATACCGCTCCGCTGAATACATACTGGAGCTGATCGAAAGAAGCTGTCGTAAATGAATATGCGTATCACAATTTAAAGCGTGTAAGAGCACTTATTTATTTTCCATTGTTTCCACCTTGCAGAATCGATCTCGTCCACGGCAGACCTTACATAGTGGCGACTCGTATTTGATACGGACAAAATTTAAAGATACGTAGTTCCAAGAAAATTAAGTTCGTTGATTGCTATATACAATAGTAAAGTGTTGGGCAATACATCTATTATTTTGTAAATGCTTCAAAAACTAAAATTTGCTTCTCCTGGCATTTATAGATAACGTGTTTTATTTTTAAATATTTGCTAATATCGAAGGTAAGAACATCTAAATAAGTTGCCATCGCATTATATTAACGATACTAAATATAGTGAAGAAAGACCAGTGGAAATGTTGATTCCTTATACGCAGTAAGTTCCGAAAGCTCGTGCAGCTTTAGTGAACTGTCGATGTGTGCAATTTTCTGCACATGCTTAAAAGCTGCAACACAAAAACTGTAGCAAGGACTCTATGCAACCAAGCAATACCTATATAGTGTAGAAAGTTTCTTATAACTATTAGCACTTTAGATTTGTTGGATCAGAGCGCAACATCGCTGGGAGTGGTGTAGGGTACATTACATAGACCTAAATGCATCGATGAAATTGAAACACTCCTTTTCGGGCTTATAAAGTTATAAAGCGAAAACACAGAAGTCGGTGCCATTTATGCTCCTCCGTTTGACGCCACTCGCAAGCAGCTTTTACAAAGCGTTATTACGACAGGCGAAAATATGTCACGGTGTCTGAAAAAAAAGACGACAATGGCCCGAGTAATAAAGAATACACGTAAGCGAAAGCCTAGCTCTAAAATTTAACGATGCGGCGGCATTCCGCCGTGGTCGAAAAAATATCTCGCGTACGGACCCCGGACCTCGACCGTCTACTCCCTATAAATCATAGCGGTCAGCTCGTCTGTGCATATCGATGCATATTTTTGATATTCGAGCGGGTCATATCGGGCGAACCAATTTTTTCGGGAACACTTTGAAAAATAAGGCGCGAGGCTCCGTACAGCTGCTGCTGCTGCTGCAGATGAGGGAGCGGCGTTGCCGGGTGTCAGAATGGACTGATGTTGATAATTTTCAGTGATAATAATTAGGCAACGTGTCCAAAAAGCTTGGAAAATTAAAACACATGAAAAGGAGTATAAAACTGATGAATATGATTTTATATGATCAAGTTCGATATCATGAAGTAAGGGATAAGGGATTTTTAACAAATCAAATTAGCAACAAAAGTAAATGGAGTCTACTTGCTTACATAATGGAATTTTACTTTGAACATAAAAATGACAGGAAGGTGCATATGCTTCGATCTGTGGGACCAGAATGGATGTCCATATGGCCGACAACTGTTTGGCAGTGACCTAGGTCAATATGTTCGGGGCGATAAATTATTGTATAAAATATATTTACTGTACCTTAAATAAAAAGAATGTCATTTACTATTATAATATCAATTTTAGCAAGCACAAATAATACTGCCTAAACATGTCAAAATTTCCTCGGCAAGAAAAACACATAAACTCTGCTTAAAAACACTTGTGTAGGATGGCCGACGTTAACGAGCATGCAACACCGCACAGGAAAATTTTAATAATGTGTCCCTATAAATTGCTACTGCTTTTTGACTTAAAAGATGCAGATTTTTCTCTCAGTTACAATTTTCATTACAAATATTCGTTTAGACGAAAATTGGAACCAAATGTTTATGGTGAATCGCATACTCAAAACTTTTTACTAAGGTCGATAGAAAATAGCAAGGTCTTCATGACAAAAAAGTCACAGTTTACTTCACAGCTAATTTCATCAGCGGTCCACTCTTTTTCGATGAGATACAGAATTGTAGTAATATATATTATTTCGCATTTAAAACATAGTTGTGTTACGTAAGTAATGCCATGATTTGAAAGTGTTTAGTAAAATTGACCTAATAATTTTTCCAGAGATAACCCTACCGAGATCGCTCACTCCCTATAGAATGAAATTGGTAGTGTTTTTAAGACATTTGTCAAAATATCTCCATACTGTGTATTTCCAAAATAACACTTTTGTAATGTCAGAGAATTGCTTTATATTTTATTTAATATTAATATAATCAATTTATTGTAATTTTTCCAAAGTGTAAGTACCATTTGTTTAAAGAAATTACAAATTATGCAAACGAAAAGTTTTAGTGCAAAAAAAATATAACTACACCAAAGAAACTCAAATACATCTCAAATTTGTTTACTTATATTGAAATCACATTCGATTAAAATAAACAAGATATTGAAGAAACTAGAATAACAAGATCTAAGACTATTTTATTTTCTTTTTGATGATTTTTGATAAGCTTCAAAAAATAATGGATTTTGGCGCATTCGCCTTCATAAATGTTTATTGTGCAATATTTTATTTGTAGTTTTTATGTAATGAAACACGACTGTGAATATGGTATTTTTTAATCACATTAAAAACACTTATGATTTGAACAAAATAATTTTAACAAAACCGAATCAATGTCCAGACAGCCATCAGAAAAATGTATCTGGCACACATCCGGTTTAAACAGCACATTGTTAATAATGAATAGTGGAGTTTTTTGGAAGTTATTAAATAATAATAAAACACTTGTTTAATCCTACTTCCAAACTTTTATTTTTGGCAAAGCCAAATGCCAGCATTTCAACCGCCAAGCGGCCTTCTTCGGTGGCTTAACAAGTATAACTGAGTTATACTTGTTAAGCCACCGAAGAAGGCCGCTTGGCGGTTGAAATGCTGGCATTTGGCTTTGCCAAAAATAAAAGTTTGGAAGTAGGATTAAACAAGTGTTTTATTATTATTATAGCACATTGTTATTAATGCAATGTGTATGGATATCTCTCTTTTTCTTTTCCTTCGGTAAAGCGAATATTTAAATATACAAAAAAATGCCCATAAATCTAACTTATAGACTATAAAGAAGCATAATACTCTAACCACTTTCAAGTTATATACATTAAAATTACTGTAAGTTATACACCGTTTAAAATTTTGTTATTACAACTTGACATCCAACACGATCTTGGTTTCATGATTGCAACACTAGTCTTTAGAAGCAGCTCGAAACATTATAATATTACAAGATGGTTGAAACTCAAAATATTTATATAAAAAAGTCACAAATTTGAAGTTTGAATTTTTATTTGAAGTTCCTGTCAAGGCTATTACTGACACCTATAACATTTTTCTAAAATCATTTAAAAGTGGTGGAGGTGATATTTTGCTAGATGGGACTGAAGACTACCAGGGGCATACAGAAGGGAATTCTTCTCTATACATTAAAAATGTTTTTACTCAACGTTAAAGGGTCCTAAGAGCAATTCTTAGTTCAGTAAGAATTAATGAAAGCGAACTGACCTAAAATTGAAACGGACTTCATGATATTCAGAATTTATGACGTAAGCGTTTCCTACAAATTTATAATTTTACCCCACATATACTGAAAAGGCGTGAGGCCGGCAACACTGCCGAAGCGTTTTGTCTCGATCCATCGCAACCGGAGCGGGTTCGCTCCCTCCTTCTCACCCAAGGGCAATGTTAGAGTAATTGCAGCCGTGTAAACCAGATAGCGCGTCAGATAAATCCGTTTGGTGGCGGTTTTTGAAGAACGTCGACTCGCTGCATCGATAATGCATCAAGTGGCGGAATTTTGCATGAATTACCGGCTCCGGTCGGCGTCGTCTTTTTTCCCATCTCGACCTTATCGTTTTACACGTACGCTGCTTTACATAAAAACCCGATACTGTTTTATTACGTTAGCTCATGCAGAATTTTCGGTATCTGGACGATCGACGCGACCATACTACCGAGCGTGTCGTGCTCTGGGGCACTGAAATCTTAGCTCATCTAAATTGACATTATTACGTCGTCGGGGAGATAACGCGAGGGGTTCGTGGCTTTATCGAACGTTGAAGTCTCTCGGAGTACGGAGAAATGCTAATGCGATATTGTAGTACTGTGATCATCCATTTTTTTAATTGTTTGGTTTGAAATTTTAGGCCGGTTAAACTACACCTAACAAAATAATTATACCACAATGTACGCTACATTTTCATGAATAAATCCAGAAAATGCTAATGAGTTAACATAAATCGTAAGTTGTTTAAATAATCATACGAGTCTTGTCTTGCTGAAAACAAAGTATGCCATCAAGTAACTTTTTTCACATTTGATGAACTAACAAGGCTTATAATTAGCAAAAAATGTGTAACACACCCAAATGCTTAAATTGCAAACCATTTACAACCTGACACTCCCCAAGTCGCACATAGCTTGTAATTCTTCCAATGTGTGTGGACGGTCTACACACACCTACTCTACTTTTTAAGTGAATTCATCAGAGAAAGAATCTAAAGGAATCAAATCTGGCGATCGAAACGGGCATTCTACAATTCTGCTATTGGTAAAAACATAATTATCAAGCAAGCGATGTACCATCTAGCTGGAACCAAATCTTCTCTTGGAATATAACTGTCCTACTCATTCAGAAATAGATCAGCCAGTGCAAATCGTGCCTGAGAGATTTTAATACCTACATATACCTACATATCGTAAACATATAAATTTTGTCATTATCGCTTGTGTTGATTGTTTTTTATGCCAAATGGCACAATGTTTGAATTCCTTACGTAATATGGGGTCGAATGATATCATGACATCAATGACTTCATATCTACATCATAATAAAGGACTGTTTTGTTTCAGTTATTTTTGATATTTTACAAGTATCCCTTATAATGAATGTTATGCATTATAGGTACTTTATCAGCACAGTATAATAACTCAGCAGGTATATGCTATATAATATGTTTAGCTATATAATCATTTTTTGACAAAGGTTACAAGATTGTTATTATAATTTTACCGGTAATAACAAGATTATTAAAATAAATTCTATATTTTACTGTATAAACTTGTAGGTATCTATATACAATACAAGAGCTATTGTTTTGCTAACCAACTTTTGTTTTATTCAAGAACTAAAGTGTTGAATGTTGAATTTTTCAAAAAATGTCGGCAACATATGTTTATCTATCAAACAGTTGCGATCATCAACTCATTAACTTTCAGTTAAAAGAATCAACCAGGTTTCAGCAAGATAAGTACGAAAACATCTGTTAGAGATGCATTCGACATCTTCATCAAAGGACTAACCAAAATTCTCAGCAGACAATGAATTGATTGTYTCCCATTTAATTTTATATAATAGTTTGTAACCATAAAATTAAGCACTTGTAGCACTCATTAGGACAGATACCCACTAAAAGGTAAAACAAGAAGAAATTTAGAAATCCGCTTAAAAACTGTTACTTCTAATTGCTTGTAAGTGTAGGTACAAATATAAGTCTAGCTGTATATTTTCATTAAACTGGTACTTATCAAGAATACAACCATGAGGTACCCAATTATAATGACTTAATCAATAAAGGGGCAATATTTCTCCCAAGGGCTGAAATTGTCCCACAGCAATTTTCAAAACAGATGTAGAGTATTTAGCGATTTGGCTAGAGGACAAAGTAAAATCATTGACATGTCGACAACGATTTTGGTTTTTTGGGATGGTAATTTTGTACAAACGAACCCGGACTTCGGTAAATATGATTTGTTCTTATTACAAGATTGTCGTTTAATTTGACTTGTAGTTATTAATTCCTGAGGTAGTCAAGCATTTGAGAAATACAAATTTGATAGTTTAAACAACGTAACGAGAAGAATTGTAAACGAGCGATTGTAGTGATTCTTATAGCAGTATTCCAAGGGATTGGAGGCTTATCAAATTGATCATAAGGTAAACTGACTGCACGGCATTATCAAAGGAGGAGTTCAGATTGTCTCATATTGTGTTTTTCTCCTTTTACCTACACATATTTATAAATCAGCAGATTCAACTTGCTGGTATGGTTATCCTTGGTATGTCCAAAGCACGGTATTCAGAAAAAGATTTTGCTTTCAACATAGTCTCATATTAATTTAAATCTTTAAGAACCCGATATTAACGATATATATAACAACGAAGCAGAACGAGATGATCATAAAAATATTTAAAAAACAATATTTCTAACCCTGAATTTTTACTTTTCATCTGCTTTTAAATGCATAGTTCTGGTATTCAATCTCTTATCAAGGAAAATGTGTGGTTATACTTTTCAGCAGTATCAGTCTTGTTAAGAGTAAATATTTGAATACCTTGTAATAAAACAACTTTATGCTTCTGTTTGTATCAATTAACCACCGCGATTCAAAATGCCTTGTGACTCCTCTACAATCTGAATTTTCTGCTTGAATTCTATTCAAAGATTTTTAAGAAACATAATTCATAGTGGTTAAAAACCCGAACGTTGCGAATTATATGGCTGAAAGATGTTTTATACGAATGAAAGAGTTTAACGACATATACTAAAAGAAAAGAGTACCAGAAATCCTCTTAGAAGCATAGGAAAAGTACCTATGCATTCTGTGAGTTTAATTACACATTTTGGATCTGTTCTTTTGATCTTAAACTTCAGACAGTTTTTTAAGAATGAATAAGGTAGTGTTATCTTCGGAGAATACAAAAAAATGATGTATGCTATTTCAAGTGAACTGGTTTTGTATTGCACAGACAATAATCTAACTAAATCAGTTAAATCTCGCGAACCAAAATATGTACTATTAAAATACCATCAAGAATGAAACCTTGCATCGTGCAAATTTGAAGGTAACGTGACTTCAGGTTAGTCAAAATAGCTTCAGTTACCTCCCGACAAATCCTTTGATGTCCCGTCAAATTTGAGACACGAATGGTCGTACAAACAGTTTTCAAACGACTTATACCGTCGTTCTAATGAATGGGCGTACGAAAATAAACAGACCCGTCCAAAAATAAACCGCGAAGAAAAAACGCATAGAAAATTCCTCTCCGATACGATCTTTTTGTTTTTCGCATTTATAAAAAATCCAGCATAAAAGTAAATTATAGACCAACTCCGGCCTACTACATTTTTAAACGGGGCTATAATTTAATTTGCATAATTTAAGATTTCAGAACGAGATTAGAGCTTTGTGTCTTACGCATAATTTTAGGCCGAACGGCACACGAAAATCGCGGAATATTAAAAGTCATGAAACGGAAGAATGCGGCGTTCTAATCGAACGCGCCGGATTTTAATTGTGCGGTTTGCCGYGTCCGCCCGCGGCACTTGTGCAGACGTCCGCGCGTAAACAATGCCCGGGTAAAATGTGTGCTTAGTATTAAAATAAATTTGCCCGTCTGTTGGCGAATGTTCTTGCATAATGCATCTCATATTTCTCGAAGTTTTCAGGCCCCCCGGTCAATTACTGTACACTAACGTACTTGCGCTATCTCGAATGGGAAAGTTTGCCTGATTGCAAGGAGGGACGCTCATTGAATGCTAACTATACGTTTGATATATTGTAGGAAACTCGGATAAAAAGCCAGTTACGATTGCGATAATTATCTCTAAGTGGCAGTAAATGGGTTGTGTATTTAATTTATGGAATGCGCGTAATTACACTCTCAAGTTCGTTTTGTGCTTTTCTAAATCGGTGCTAAACTTATAGAAACTGAGCACATTTTGTTTCCATATGTATATTTATTTCGGTGAAAACTAATTTTAGCTCAAAATCGACACACAGATGTATTTTGAGCTGCAGATTCCAAAAATTTGACCAGAAATGAGCTAGGACATCGAGCGGCCCAATTTACTTCGCTTTTAGATCGAACCGTTGTAGCTAGCGACAAACGGATACCATTCCGAAATTCAGGAGGTCCAGATTAGTAAATATGCTTGAAATTATACAAATCGGAGGTGCAAAAATTTTAAGGTCCAAAAAGAACAGAGGGCTTAGCCTTTGATGTTTTGTTATTTTTCGGTGGATACTAATTTTAGCTCAAAATCGACAAGCAGATGTATTTTGAGCTGTAGATTCCAGAAATTTGATCAGAAATGAGCTAAGACGTCCGGCGGCCTAATTTACTCCGCTTTTAGATCGAACCGTTGTAGCTAGCGACAAACGGATACCATTCCGAAATTCAGGAGGTCCAGATTAGTAAATATGCTTGAAATTATACAAATCGGAGGTGCAAAAATTTTAAGGTCCAAAAAGAACAGAGGGCTTAGCCTTTGATGTTTTGTTATTTTTCGGTGGATACTAATTTTAGCTCAAAATCGACAAGCAGATGTATTTTGAGCTGTAGATTCCAGAAATTTGATCAGAAATGAGCTAAGACGTCCGGCGGCCTAATTTACTCCGCTTTTAGATCGAACCGTTGTAGCTAGCGACAAACGGATACCATTCCGAAATTCAGGAGGTCCAGATTAGTAAATATGCTTGAAATTATACAAATCGGAGGTACAAAAATTTTAAGGTCCAAAAAGAACAAAGGGGTTAGCCTTTGATGCTTTGTGATTTTTCGGTGGAAACTTATTTTAGCTCAAAATCGACAAACAGATGTATTTTGAGCTGCAGATTCCAAAAATTTGATCAGAAATTAACTACGACGTCGGGCGGCCTAATTTACTCCACTTTTAGGTCGAACCGTTGCAGCAAGCGACAGGCGGATACCATTCCGAAATTCAGGAGGTCCAGATTAGTAAATATGCTTGAAATGATACAAATAGGAGGTGCAAAAATTTTAAGGTCCAAAAAGAACGGAGGGGTTGTTAAGCCTTCGATGTTTTGCGATTTTTCGGTGGAAACTAATTTTAGCTCAAAATCGACAAACAGCTGTATTTTGAGCTGCAGATTACAAAAATTTTGACCACTATGGTATTATTACCTATATTCACAGTGGATGACATCTTACAAATTTACGAGAATTTTGAGAATTTTTTTGATCTATCGATCAAAAATATTTTCAGCCGCTTATATTTGACAAATACCAACATCTTTGATCTGGTAATGATTTCTTCCGGGCTGTTATGCCGTGGTCCAACGTGTCTCTTCTTCTTCTCATACGTTTCGCTGCTCTTCGCTTTCAGCATCTACAGTGATGTTCCTGAACCTGAACATCACTGAAGATGCTGCCAGCGTAGAGCAGCGAAACGTATGAGAAGAAGAAGGGACACCTTGGACCACGGCATAACAGCCCGGAAGAAATCATTACCAGATCCAACGCCGGCCGTGAAAGCCTTAAGAAGACTATAACATCTTTGATATTTGAAATCAAACACCCTGCGTAGAACGGCATTTTTGGGTTCGCTTACCAATATCATGTGCATTTCTATACCTAAATAGGATTCCGAGATAATAGCATGTGTATAGATGTGTATTAGGTAGCCATGATGTGACGAAAAACATGACATTAAGAAAATTTCGCATATGTTTACTGTACATCAATAATAAAACGTTGAGCTTTTATTACAAAAGCTACTTTAGAATGAATAGTAATTCAATTGAAGTTTTGACTGAAACTGCTTATTCTTCACGGACAATGTGACCAAATTATAGCAAGAACATGCAGGAAGTTCATTGATGTATCCTGATTCACAACCAACTTCATGCTTATCCCCAAGTTTCCATCAGAAGCGCAGAAGCTTAACATACCTATGCTTCTATTTAAAGACAAATATGGCAAAATAATCTACATTTTATAGAAGCATGCTTTTGTTTCAGAAACCTAATTATTTATATATAGGAACATCATATATTATTAATAAAGCCTTTAATTATCTTGTAGGATATTTGATAATATGCAGGGTGTTCCATAAAAAAGTACTTTTAACCATTTCTGTACCTAAAACGACAAACACGAATCTTAAAGGACCGTGTACAATGCAGAACGAGTTTACATAGAACTAATAGACAAAACACTGTAAAGTAGATCCAAAATTTCAGTTTTCTACAGATCCAAACATAACAGTACAGAGCCAGTTTTAAGAAAAACATAAAAGAAATTAATTAAAAGTAATATACGGGCTGTCTCATTTAAAATTTCAAAGTTGTTGCCACTTTTCCATATTTTAGATCGGTACCAAATGTTCAGAAAAATCCTGTCTCGATTTTCAACTAAGCTGGCATATTCCGTAAATCAAATAATTTTCTCCTCCTCCTCCTCCTCCTCCTCATCCATTTGACTCGTTTGTTTTAATTTTCTCCTCCTCCTCCCAATGTGACAACGCTGGGTAACAGATGTTTGTATTATCGATAACATGAAGAAGTTACAGCGGCTTGTGTTCGCTCTATTTCTTATAGGTGCAAGCCTCCCCGTAACGTAGGCATCTAGTACTCTTTTGCTTACATTAATAAAAAGCTGGTGCAACAATCTGTCATGAAACAGACACCTGAACATGCCCGATCCGTCTTAGAACAGTCCGCCTCTATAGAGGAAGCATTTACTGCTAGTCTTTCAGAGGTAGTATCTTACTTGTTGTAAGCCGCTCCCGTAACATACGACCTGAACAAGCTAGTGCAAGTCTACCCCAAGATGTAGGTACTTGGAAAAGTGAGTGGCCCTTTTTATGACAATCCTGCCCAGACCTATTTGTATTATAGATAACAAAGGAGGAAATTACGCCAATCTAGCAGTCCTGTCCAGGGGAACTATCACACGAACAATTACACGATAACCGTCCTTAAATCGAATGCGTTTTAGAAGGTGAAATCAAAGCCGACTTAAGCAATAAAAGCAATTCCGCCTTCACGTGGAAGCTCTACCTAAAGACGAAGAATTCTAATGCACATGGCTTTCCTGGAAGTATCAAATGMAGCTGGCCATCCTCTGGTAGAATGTCATAACCACCCGAACCATATATCTGATTGACGAAGGGACCCAAAGCTAACAGCCCACCTTAAGTAGACTCCTGATGCAAGCTTTTCCTACCTAACCTGAAGACTTGGAGCCCAATTCACAAAATTGCATTAAATATATAGCATTTTGTTACTACAAGTAGGTACCTACAGCCACTATATCAGCACTTTTAAACAACAGTGTACCTTTTATCAATATCTATAATTTTACACAACTTTCGTTTATCAAACTTCCGCCCGTTTTCAACTACACGTTTGTTACTGGTAGAAACATCGCGCACGTGCGTTAGCTTATAGATTTGAACAGTAGATCAAGTAGATAACCTTCTCATAATTCTAATATCAATATGTAAAGGGTACATCATTTAAAAGCCCATCTGTAACCCCATGATATTAAACAGAAGCAAGAAATGGGTTAACTAAAGGTGACTGCACATAGATGACTATAACTACGCATACGGAGCAATAGAGCTAAAATTTTCGACAACCACAACGACAAACAAATCACGCAGTTATTCTACCAAGTGTTGTTTTCAGAAGTATGTATTTTATGAATATTATGTATTAGATATTTTACCCCTTAAGTAGAATGCGTTATTTTTATTTGAAGCAATATAGATAGGAAACATTTAACGGGCGACAAAGCGACAAACTTTGATACTAAGCAAAAAATTTAAATGCTTGAAAATGAATGGGGCTTTGTCAAGTGTGGCTAATTTTTTGGGCCCTGGCATGCTGCCACTCTTTTGATTGCTCTTTAGCCTCTGCGAGTCTACGACCCATGTATCGTGCATGGTAACAACATTTACGTTTGTGACCAACATTCAAACTTTGTCGGCCCTTTTATAACTATATTTACTATATAAGCCATAAGGCATACACCTTTCTATAGAATACAATAGCGGTAGGGTTGTAATACATCAACTAGACAAAAAAAAACAAATGAAATTGTTTAAGCACACAAGACTTACCATTCGGGAGATCACGGGTGATCTCCATATCTCATTTGATTCAACGTAAGGATTTTGCAATAAAATTTTAAACACATATAAGACTATCTAATCAAACCTCATACTGCTGATGTAACCCTGTTCAACTACACATTTATTTGTTTGCGTTTAATGACAGAAAGACTAGCCGGAATTGTATAACAATCTATACACGCATAGGCAAATGTATAACCATTTATAACACAACGTATTCATAGATTTCGTAGCCAACGCTCCATTCCAGCGATAGAATTTCTTTACTAACCGACTCGTTAAACTTAATTTAGTGCTAGAGAACATCAACGCTATTCACCGCCGTCCAACACGTGAACTATTTAAATTAGGCGTGTTTGGAAAGAAACACGACTCTACATTTAAATTCAACGTTTGCTCGTGCACCCTAATCCAAATGATGAATCGTCTAATTCGTTTCAAATCCAGAACGCAACGAGCGTCTCCGACACCTGTTGCTTTCGTCGTATCTACGACAATCTAAGATGCTACGTTCCGCCATTGCATCCGGTCGCACGAACCCAAAATTTAGCAATTAAAACAATACCGACCGTTTTAGCCGCGCCGCAATTAGCGAATTAAGACAGCAATATTGCTGCAGATCACGTTCATATCGGCGCGAAAAAAGCTGCAGTACTTAGCCAATTATTAATGTTAATATAATTCGACTGCGGAATATGTAATTAATTTATAGCGTTTAGCATTGTGTGCTAACGACTCGGACGTGTTTGAAAAACCACCAAATTAATAATTATTTATACGCTCGGCGGGAACGGGCTCAAGATAACGAGACCGCGACAAAAATCAAGCTGGACCTTTCGGCCAAACTGCAACCTACTTCGGAGCTTTAGTCGATTCTTACAGCTGCATGTGAAACAATGCATTTCATTAAGCATCCTAACGTTATTCGGAATGGAGTTCTTCAATTCATATTTGAGTGATAGTAAAACGAACTGTATGCCTAGATGACAAACAATCAGGGTATCCCGCGGTGCTCAATTCTAGGTCCATTGCTGTACTTGTCTGATAAGCGCGGTTTTCACAAATAAGCTGTCTCTACTGTCACTTGCTTGAGCTCAGGGCTGATGCTCTTGGAAGTTATTTGGTAGCCAAGCACAATACTAGATCACATTAGCATTTTCTCCAAMAATTCCGCGGTGAAGTTTGAAGATTGTAGATAGTGATTTGAGGCTATCTGTTATTAGATGMTGTGTACAGTCCATACACTGATTKAACGAATCTTGCCTTGGGTTTGTTTGTAGTACAGGACCTGGTCAGTAAGGAAAGACATAGGTTGTTGGATTTTTCTGTCTTCCAACGTAAACATTAAACGTAAGAATCTGATTGATATTCCTAAACATAAGTCTCCGTTTTAAGCCTACTTTTGTTAGAATGTTGTGGCAGGCACTGAATCTAAAGCGATTACCATTGTGCTCCAATTCATTTCATTTCTTCATAATGTACTTTTACACAAATGTTATTACTGTCGATTTGGATATAATAATATGGGGGAAAACCTTCACTTTCCGTGCTCTATTATTTTTTCACACAGTATCTATGTTTTAATACTCCATTATGGCAAGCTACTTTGAGTGGTAATAACTCCAAATGAGGGATTCGAAAAAAAATGGTTCGGCTTATTTTTGGTGCCCAAATGTGGTTAAAATAAGCTCAATCACCCTACATACAATGTGATCATAATTGCTGAGATGAAAACAAGTTTCTTCTGTCTTCAATGGATTAGGGCACAAGCACCAGGCTTTGAAATAGCAATTCATAATCTAGATATCTCTTGAAAGGTTTTGTTCAAGCTTAGAAAAGTCTTTACTTCGCAAAGCCAATGCCAGGTCATCTACATTCATAAATTTTCTCGACTGAGTTACTGGAACGTCACTTATGTAAAGGTTGAAAAGGAGAGGCGACAGAACCGATCCTTGCGGAAGACCATTACCTATTCAAAATCCTGAAAATCTTTTCTTCTCCCAAAAACACTTTGAATTGGCGTTAGCACAGCATTTGTTCGAAGAGCTTGAGTCTTTCCACATTTCAGAGTATTAAATAGTTTAAGGATCAATCCATCTTTCCACACAATATCATAGGCAGCCGATAAGTCTATGAACACTACATCAGTTTTGAATCGTTTCTGGAAACCAGCTTCAGCATATGTTGTTAGAGCCAAGGCTTGGTCACGGCAACTTCTGTTTTTCCTAAAATATGCTTGTTCCTTCTAAAGTGAGTCGTCAATGATAGGTGTTATTCTCTAGTAGAGTAATTTCTCTGATAACTTATATTAGACACCCAGAAAGGTAATGGGTCAGTAACCTTCTGCTTCATTTGGTTTTCTATCAGGCTTTAAGACAGCAATCATCTTTTTTTTTCTGAAACAAACTTAGGACAGTAGATGTATCTAAAATATTATTATATCATTTTAAAGCATTCAAGTTTTTCAAGAATTCTGAATAAACAGTATGAAAAGCAGCACCTCTGCGGGCTTTCTGAGCACCAATAGCTTGCCGAAGTTCTTCTAACGAGAATATGTGTGACTACTCCACTGAGGCTAGCATCTTTTTCTTAACTGACGAAGTTTTTCCTTCATTTTTTCCAATTCTTTTGTAGATATTTGAACATAATTGAAGATATTAACCAGTAGAGAAGCTAAAACATTAGGTGAAATTAATTAGTTTGTTTATGTATGTCTATTACTAATTTTTTCAGCAAGTTCTAACTGAAATGGCTGAAGTTCATGCTCTGCATTAGTGTTCCATTTTCTCTTCCGAGATTGATTCAGGGATTCTAAAATCCTGTCAGTAATGAATTCAATAAAAATGTCAAATTATATTCAGTTAAAAACAAATCCTGACAAAATTTATTGTTTTTGTCGCCCATATTTTAAAAGAAAACCGATCATACAAAGTGACTCCAAAATTCTGAGTAGACATCAATTCTCGCTTGTGATAAATTCCAAGAAATTTTTTATGCGGCACATCGTATATTTAAATTCAACAGATTTAAGTTACAGGTAATTTAAAAAATTAAACCGCCAATATACGAGAGGTGTGACTGAATAACATCCAATATCCCCGGCCTTAAGAGAGGTATGGGTGACTAAAAGATCATATTACGCAACAAATGCGACTTGTTACACTTAAAGTTACAAATAATGTACAGGAAATGTTTGCTAATCGTTTAGGTTATTGCTAGCTGATTACGGGAAGACAAAATGCAATGGAAACATCTGCTCTGATCAATCCAATTTCGTCTTTTTTAGGACACCCTTAATAAGGACGTGCGATATTTGTAAATGTAAGAGCAAGGAGCCCTCAGCCAAGAAACTTTCAAGAACTGACTAGAATCCGTGTCTATTTAGATTAACTGTTGACTTTTTACTATTTTCTTGTTCAAACATCTTTATTACTCATATATTTACTCATATATTCATTGGCCTCGTTTCAAGTTAAAAAAAACAATCCTGGACAAAAGGATTCAACACCATTAAGACCCGATTTGCGAGGCGCACGTTATTTTTTATCGCCCGGTCCGTCGGCCGGTTACCAAAAAGGAACTGGACCGCAGGTGGACCCTACAAAGCGGATGACACCATCACATGAGCGAAATGCCACGGCACTTAGATGTGATTTGTCTAGAACAAGTACGGATTACCCGATACAGGCTGGATCTTGTCGCGCCACACTAACACGCGGGCCCGTCTTAACTGATATCATCTTTACACTGTGTCACTCAAGTTTTATATACAAGGCGCATTCTTCGCTTCCCCGGACCAGTCCGCGTCCATTTTGYGATGGCCTCGCATCTCCCGATCTCGGGAGATGAATGGAGGATCCTTATTCTTGCGCGAGACGCGGGATTATGACAGTAGCTGATGGTATTTATTAAGACTAGAAACTAAGTAATATACGTTTACCCTACTAGTCGGATGTAGCACAAAGAAGATTCCTTTCAAAATAATTTATGAACTTGAACCTAGTTAGTTACTTTACGATGGAAACCTAGATTTCAGTTGCACTTTCTTGTATAGCAATAACAATAAAAGATTTCTACTTTATTATATAAGATGGGATATTTGTTTAATTGACATAAAACATGAGAGTGGTAATGTAAGTAACATAAGTTTTGAGTAAAATTTCTTAGCTCATTATCATAATTTCCAAAACATTCAGTCTAGTTACCATTTCCTGGCATTTATTCGAGTAAGCCTTGGAATAATTAACAATGTCATCGAAAAACTCTCGTGACACGGCGTATAAAATCGAAATCCAAAAAAGTATATATAATTTAGTTGGCCAATTGCTAAACGTGGATATTGTAAACATATTTCAAGGACGAAATATTTCCCGTGCAACTATTTCCCGAAGAATTAAGGTATGTGAGGAAGGAATACCTTGTGTAAACCTGCCAAAAAGCGGAAGGCCTCGGCTTTTGTCTGATATCAAAGCACATAGATTGAGAGAAAGTGCAAAAGAAAAAGTTAGTGCATCTACACAAAGACTAGGAAGGCACTATGGAGTTTCACACATGACTGTACATCGGGAAATTAAGAGAAGTGGAATATTATTCAGAAAAAGAAGAAAATGCCCACCTGTGCAGTTGCAACGAATTCCACAGTGCTGTCGAGCACCAAGGCGTCAACACTTTGCAAATGACAGAATCATTATTTTGGACGATGAAAAATATTTTACACTATCAAACTCTGAGATAAAGAGGAATGATGGATTCTAAACCGAGGATTTCCATGCTGCTCCGGATAATGTGAAATTTAAAAAAAAGAAGCCAAATATGACGACAAAATTCTGGTGAGGTGCGCCATTTCTTCGGCAGGTGCTTCGCAGCCATATGTAGGACATGTTTGAGGAGAAGCCATCACTGCAGGTCTTTATATACCAAGATGTTTGCCCAAATTGTTAAGATTTACACACGATCATCACAATAATGATGAAATCATGTTCTGACCTAATCTAGCATCTGTCACTATCCCAGGAAAACTAGAGATTAGTTGGAAGCCAAAAACATCATCCCATTTGTGCCCAAAATAGATAATGCTCCTAATGTTCCCCAAGTCTTATTGGACCTTATTGAGCAGAAAAGTTTATGATAATGGAGAGGAGGCAAAAAATGAAAAACAATTCCAATCCAATCACTTATGAGACACTTGCGAACAAAAATACGACGGATTGAAGACCATGGGCCGCTAGCTGCATTATAAAATATTTTTATCGTTAAGAAATTATGTTTATCGGTAATCGTTTACGTAGTTTAAGCAAAGTTGAAATTTTGAACAAATTGTGTTAACTTGATTTTTGTCTCAAAACTTATATTACATACGTTATTAAAACAAAGAACCGCATATCTGTGATGGTATTTTGAACTGCTTGCCTATCTCCTGCTTCATGTCTTCCGCTGTAATTGCCCTGCTCTCATTTCCAGTTACATACAACATCGTCAAATATATCACACCCAGTATTTACCGACCAAGGGTATTGATAATGAACTGAACTGATCATGGTTTGTCAAACCCGGTTCGTTAGGAAAAATTTTTGTGAAAAATGTTTATCCATCAATAAAAATCTTGTTCGTACCAATCTTGATGTAGCCAAGGATGAAACTTAAAATTGTGCAATATTCTTATAACAGATGTTTCACACATCTCAAAATCTTTAACTAGCTTTCAAGAACCAATATGAGAATTGATAGTTACTGCAGTTTAATTATGTTGATCCTTCTTCCGTTGAGATTTATGGATGAACACTATTCAGCATGATGACTCCCTAGTTTCCAACATTTTGGCCGTAATGTGTGAAATTTTCGTGGTAACTGAGGAAATCTTTCATCCCAAAGTCCAGAAGCATTGCGTTAATGCTTTCTATACAATCCCCAGGAATTAGCAACATGTCTAGTAGGCAGTCGGAGTTATTCATTCTTTTTAATTAGAAATACAACTAACAGTTACTTCAACTTTTACTTTTTTATGGAAATTATGGAAAAGCATCTTAAAATATTTAACAGAAACTTGATTAATAAATAATAATACTGAACAGACAGCAATAAACTCACAAAGAATATATGCTGTTAAGGGTTCATAATTCGTTCCAAAATAGGGTAACAATAACGTTCAGAGCAAGATGGTACTTTTTCAGTTTGTTGACATTAAATTAAGCTTTATTTATTACCGTAGCTTTTTCCGAAATTTTCAAATCTAAAAAGAAAACGGCACCTAAATACTGTTGGTAGCCAGAAGTGATTTTAGAAAATGGTTTAAGAGTTAATAATTGTATATTGTGACTTAAAAATCAAGAAGTCTACATATAGTACTGTTACGCCACTTCAACGCGTAAATTACCACGAGTCCTCTAGTGTAAATCAATGTTTATAAACAAGTCAAGGAAACTCTTTAATTATAATTGTTGTGAGATTAATTACATACGTGTTTGAGCACATAATTGATTTAAATGTGATACTTGATACACTCACGTCATGGACTACTGTTTGCCTGTCAATTCATTAGAAAATGGATAAGCAATTTAAATTGTTGTGCGCTATTATAAAATGTTTGTTCTGTACTCAACCTCGACAGTATGTTGCCTTTGTGTTAATGTCTCAACTATTATAACTAACCTTACCCATTTACACACACGCTGTGATCAAACCAATGTAGCTTCATTTTATGCCTGGTTTTGATGTATTTTTTCTAATAGAAATGTGGTTATTGGGCGATATTTTACACAGTGTATTGTTTCCTTACCATTATTGTAATGCGTCTGAGAAAACTGTTTCAGTTCATTTTTTAAAGCCTTTTGAGAGCTAGGATTATCATATGTAGTTTTGAGTGTCTTTATACAGTTGACTGAATTTTGCACTTTACATTTTAAAATTTGATTTGTCATTGTTTGTTGGAGACTTACATCTCACTATCTTTTGATCCTAGATTTTACTACAATTTTAAACGTGCAAATTTCCCCTGCCTTCTTGAGGAAGTTGTGATCGTTATGATCTTGAGATAGTTGCTGCATTCGTCGCAAAGCATCGTATAGATGTTACTTTTGACATGTTGAAAGATCGGTTATGCGAGACGCCCGCCAGTTCTTGTTATTTGTTCATCTCAAAAGGTAGTCTCCTAGAGTTCAGTCTGGTATGAAATTTCGTCATGAGCACTATTAACTTTTGCACAGTCGGTAGTAGACTTTCCTGTCTCTTCTTAGGAAATGTATACACAATATGTGCTACTGGTGGGATGCTGTTCATCCTTCTATCAAGACACGGATTTTTGGTGTGTTATGTGCAAATCATATTACACAAGATGCCATTTATACAGCTTCCAGAAGGACGAATCCACCGGATCGGATGGGATTTCCAGTTCTATTCTGTAGATTGTACTCCGGTATTGCATCTTCACTGTTTTGTTTACTCAGTCTATTTTAGGAATGCTGAGTATTTCCTAGAGTCTGAAAATGCGCTTATAGCATATATTATGTCTTAAAGAATGGTTCTACAGACCCTTTTCCATCCTCTATAACTTTGCCAAGACTGTGCTGTTTAGAAATATATATGAGGCGAATAAGCACTGTATTTATCCGTTTTAGCACGGTTTTGCTTATATTTTTTTCAACATCTTGGTGACTTCATTTGACAACGAAGGATCATGTGGATGGTTCAGTCTTACTTAAAAGAAAGACGTAGGAAGTCCGTTAGAATAACCAAACCTCCGATGATTTTGTTGCTTGCACAGGAGTACCTCAGGAATCGAATCCCGGCCCTTTGTTGTTTTAATTATTTATTAATCTATCGGATTAGAATTCTTTACAGATTTTATTCAATTTATCAGGTTGGCTAAATACTCAAATCTTGCTCATGTTGCGTTAGTTCAAAAACGAAATATTACGAGGGTCATTCCATAATTCATGCAAATATCAAGCTGACGCTGAACTGGCGATGACGAAAAACGAGTGCTGTTATATTACAAAAGTCTATCGTTCGGACATCACTTAGCTATATATAGAGTGCATGTAGTTTACTTAGTTTATGTGTAAAAAATTCTCGAATCGGGGTAGTTTGATGCAATGGAACGTGTCACTGTAGCGGGTTAATGTGCGTATATCAAAATTCAAACACTACGCGAAATAAAAGATTGCTGAAATTCACGGTGCGTTACAAGAAGCTTGCCAGAAGTCGTGTGTGGATAGTTCATCAGTAAGTTGATGGAGTAAGCGTTCCAGAGCGTTGGGCTAGTGACCACAGAAAATTGAGACCTCGTACTGCCACCGACAACACTTTTGCTGCTAAAAGACTTATTTGTCTTCTTTGTAGAAAATTTAAATGCATGATTCCAAAAGCGTAGACGAGATATGAATGACAGCGGCGATAAAGATAACGCTCGATGGCATAAAGCAATGTCAGTCACAGGAGTTTGCTGTGAATTTCACACATCCCCCGTGCAGCCCAGACATATGAGTCCTCGTGATTTCGTTCTGTTCCTCCAGTGGAAAGGAGAATTTCGTGAAGTACGATTTATTGACTTGGAAGGATAAAAGCTCTGCAACAGCATATGCATTCCAACTGCTGAAACATCTTGACAAAAATAACGTATTTAACAACATTACATTACTGCCGGAGCGATGGCAACTTGTTTTGGATATGCAAGGGGATTATATTGCACGACTTTATTGGAATTTTTTAAGTATACATTTCATTTGCAAGCTGCGTTTCGGAGTGCAGGAATTTTAACATGACCCGCGTATTTCATTATAAATGTTTAATAAACATTTCTAATTTACGTTGGGGAAGGCATTGGTCCAGGTATAACTATTAAGCAAAAATGTTCCTGACTTTTGGGGAAGCTGTATATTTTATTTGTGTTTCACGTTTATCTACTCCACATGGACTTTCTTTCACCTGTCAACTTTATATTTTTCGAGACGCTGAATCGCATAGATTCAAGATGCATATGAATGTGCTTTGTCCCAACTTTTGATCGTCAACGAGTCGTCAGCGGGAAGGAAATTACACAAACCTCGAGGCGCGTAAAAGTGACTCGGCCTAATGCATCTACGTCAGCATCTCCCGTCTGGTCGAAAAAATTCACACACTTAAACCAGATTACGGGTTCACTTAATAAAAACGAGCATTAGCTACATTAAGATAAACATCTTTATAACAAACTGACTGTGCAAGAACAGTTTGTAAGAGTAACTGCTTATTATTTATGGCGAAGGCGCGACTACATATTTCGAATTCTCGACATTGTAATAGGCCAATCTCGGTTTGCGAAATCCAGAATAACCTACACGGCCGCCGGTGTCGTGGGCAGCAAATCAGTGGCGTTTCCTGTTCGGGCTTTTCAGGTTTCTCGAAAACGTCGCTCGCCGCCGAGATGTAATAAATTGCCGAGGCGTGACGTCACGGTTAAAGTGAAAATTGCCTCGATTTCGTTAAAGTCTAAATATAATCATCCGGCGTATGGATGGCATTGTTGGGAACGACGATATAATAAGCGAGCCGAGATGGGGTCATTTATCAAAAGGTTGACGGCGATGAGTTTTTAGAGGAAAATCTCGGCACGGCCGAATTTCGATTGCACTTTGGGTGAAGAACGTTAGAATCATCACATTTGTCCTGTAGCGTACTGAATGTTCTCCTCTCCCCATTCTAATTTGCAGTCACGATAGCGCTAGCAAGAAAGCGCAATACAACGGTCATAATAATTGACACGGACAACTGATGTCGTCGATTAAATGGATAGCGCATGCGTCGACCATCGGCTGTGTTCTAAATAGGTTTTCGCGCGCCTAGGTCAAGATCAGTTCTGCTTGGCTCATTTTTTTAAGTGTGATCTCGAATTGTAATATTGAAATCTCCATAACTTTTGAAGGATTGTCCGATTTCAATTATCCGAGCGCTAAAGTGTAAAGAATTCAAATAGGCATCAAAAAAGTTTAGAAAAACCTCCATTAAATGGAAGTCACTTTTTAACTAAAAAGTTAGAGTCGCAATGAAAGACATTTATATTGTTCTTAATATTAATTAAACCATACGACCCTCAAAACTTCAAACATATTTCTTGTTACTCTTATACTAACAGTCAGAAGTATCGTGCTTTCAATTCTATTCTGTAACTTTTAAATGAGTAAAACATACAATACAATCAGACTCAAATATGACAGTATACATTTACAACTAATGTTATATCAAGCATCAAATACGGTAAAGAATTTTTTTCGAAAACTATCATCAAAAGCTGACATATTAATGAAGATTTGAATAGAATCGAAATGTGGTCGAAGAATCATGGTTTATTGCTTAACGCAAGAAAAACTTTCTCTGTTACTTTTAGGTCAAAAAAAATCGCATTTTCTGAAAACCTAGTACAATTGCGGTTGGGAGGTGGTGTTATCCAAAACGTTCAGTTAGTTAAAAAATTAGGTGTTACTTTTGATTCTCTTCTAACTTTTGAAAACCATGTTTCGTTAATTTCACAAAATTCTTTTCTAAAGCTGAAAGCATTATATTGTTTTAAGAACATTCTCTCAACACAATGTAAAATTAGATTAACGAATTCATTAGTGCTATCTAAAGTCGAATATGGTAGTTTGGTTTACGGTCCATGTTTGACTGGCGCGGAGGAATATAGAATTCAAAAAATACAGAACGTGTGTATGCGATATTCTACCGGTATATCTAGGCGGGAACACATAACACCCTTTATAAGGCTTCATAAGTGGTTAAGAATGCGAGAAAGATGGATATACAATCTTATGTGTTTGGTGCACGCCATTATCTTGTTTAACGAGCCAAAATACTTACAAGACAAAATAAATTTTCGCGTGCAATGTCACAACACTAACCTGCGGTTTGTTGCTACTACGTTGAACATACCTAAGCATAATACCGTCCTCTTTCAATCAGCTTTTTCATATGCGTCTGCAGATTACTATGGAAATCTGCCTAGAGATCTGCGGTCATTCTCTTATCATATTTTTAAATCAAAGCTGATGTTGTTGCTCCTTGGTGGTCAAATTCGTATTGATTGATGATGTTTACTGTTGTATTTCGAATATGTAACCTACTTATATTATATTTATACACTTTTTCTGTGCCTATGACATTATTTTCTTTGTTGAGAAAGAAATATATATATGTCGGCGCCAAGTCCACCCATGGTCCACGCCACTGTAAAATCTCCGCCTATGATTAGTTCTAACCGAATAAGTTGTTTTGTTTATTTAAAAGTTTTGTTTGATTTTATATAATACTGCGAACGCGTCAGAAATGGTCTGGCGAACGGAACGGCGCTCCGACAAAACCATAATATAAACAAAGACATCTGTTGCATTGGAGAGTGGGCATTTGGAGATTTGAATTCAGATTCTGATTAGAGCCTTGGGCAAGCGGTGGTTTTTGGGTCGGAGCGTCGGATCGTTTACGTTTTGCAGCAATTATTCGTACTTAGTTAATTAACGTTTTAAATAAGTGTTTATTGGCTCCAATTGTTTATTAATTTTGTGTTGTGGACAATAAATTTATATTTTGGGCGGACTTACTGAGTTTACGTTCGTAACCGCCCCTATATTCCGACATCAGAAGTGGGATATTCAACCCTCTACGTTCGCAGGAGTGTGTGGTGACTTTTATAAAAAAAAAAAAKCTTGTGTGACTTTTGTGTGCTGTGCAAATTGGAGTGATGCCGCGAAAAAGAAGTAAAACAACAGCAGCTGAACAATCATRATCKCATCAAAATGCTACTGAAGATGAGGCTTGGGGGCGCATTCGCTTATTAGAGCAGCAGATGATAAATGTTGGGCATAGAAGTACTCCGATGATGACACTACCTGTGTTTGAGCCTACTTCCAAGTATGCAGACCCTGAAGGATGGTGTGCCATTGTCGACATGTGGGTTACAAAGTATCAACCTGATGAGATGACACTCGTGATGGCGTTGTCTAATGCTTTGAAAGGAGAATCTGCAAGTTGGTTAATATCAGCTAAGCCTACGGAAAAATCTTGGCCAACAATACGTGCTGAATTTCTGGCAGTTTTTGAAAAACCAATCGACCCGATTGAACAGTTTGCTGAAGCTGTTAACGGAAAACCACAAGTCTCTGAAGATACGCCTTTGATAGATGAAATGTTAAATTCCATGCGTATCATACTTGGGCTGCTGAAAAACAGAAGAAGTGACGAGGAATTTGCCGTTCTTGTGGCCTGTTACTTCGGTTCCACCAAAAATAGTTTCGTTCGACGTCAGTATCAAAGTGAACGCCCAAAGGACGCCAAAGAAATGTGTACGATGTTGCAAGGGAGGGTGACCAAACGTTCGTCGCCATTTCCCTCCGGTCATCACACTGGATGGAAGCGACGAGCCGTTTCACCACCTACAAAGAATGACAAAACATCGTTCCAAGGAAAATGTCACAAATGTGGACGTGTTGGACATCGTGCAGCCCAGTGTAGGAGCAGTCAGAGGGGGTTGCTGTCACGAACTTCGAAGGGTAGCCATCAAGCAGAGTCGAAGGATGTCATCTGTTTCAAGTGCAGAAAACCTGGTCACATTGCACCCAATTGTACCGACGACAACCGCAAAGCGAAGACAGGGGTTCCTGAGAGACGAGTGAATCTGTGTGAGAGGAGCAATCTACCAGAAGGAACGTTGAAACTTAAATCCGGTGAGATCTTTCCTTTTCTGTTTGATACTGGGTCAGATTGTTCATTAGTTAAAGAAGCTGTAGCTCACCATTTTGATGGAAAACGTTTTAATAATGTAACTTGTTTAAAAGGTGTTGGTTGTGGCTCTTTTATGTGTTGTTGTCAAATTCTAACTACAGTTGAAGTAGGGCAGTTGTTAGTTGAACTGCTGTTTTATGTCGTACCTGAAGATTTTATGTCAGCAAATGTTGTAATAGGTAAAGATCTGATAGAGCAACAGATTCGGGTAGAAATTGGGTCAGATGGTTTGAAATTCACTCGTGAATTAAATGTACAGTTGTGTGAACAGAATGAGATAGATCTAAATACTATTGATACTGATGTAAATTTAGTTGACAAACAGCCTTTGATATCACTCCTTTCAAAATATTTAGATAATTTTGTAATTGGTGTTCCGAAAACGCGTGTAAAGACAGGTGAATTTGAAATTCGATTGCGAGACCCAAACAAACTTGTGCAACGAAGACCATACCGACTTGCACCTGCAGAGCGCGAAATAGTTCGAGCAAAAATGGAACAGCTTTTGAATGCCAATATTATTCGGCCCAGTTCATCTCCTTATTCAAGTCCCATATTACTTGTGAAAAAGAAAGATGGTACTGATCGCGTATGCGTTGATTTTAGGGAACTAAATTCTAATACCGTAGCAGATAACTACCCTTTACCTTTGATTAGTGATCAGATTAACAGACTACACGGAGCTTTTTATTTTTACGTCTTTGGATATGGCTGCCGGTTTTCATCAAATACCGGTTCATCCAAATTCTATCGAGAAAACCTCTTTTGTGACACCAGATGGAAAATTTGAATATTTAACAATGCCTTTTGGGGTACGAAACGGACCATCTGTTTATCAAAGATGCATTGACAAAGCCCTTGGAGATTTGCGAAACAATATTGCAGTTGTGTACATTGATGACGTATTAATACCGTCAAGTTCAATTGTAGAAGGCTTAGAACGACTGGAAATTGTTATGACAGCATTGGCGAAAGCAGGATTTTCATTTAATCTACAAAAATGCAAATTCCTTAAATCTGAAATTGAATACCTGGGCTATTTGGTGAAATCTGGTAAGATACGTCCTAACCCGCGAAAAACAGCTGCTCTCGTAAATTCTGCAATACCAAAAACATCTACTCAAGTGCGTCAATTTTTGGGCTTAGCATCTTATTTCCGTCAGTTTATTAAAAATTTTTCTAGGATAGCAGCACCTTTATATCGATTAACTGCATCTACTACGAAGAAAATAGAATGGACATCAAAACACGATGAAGCACGAAATACAATAATTCAGTTGCTTACTTCAGAACCAGTTCTTGCTATTTTTGATCCGAATCTTCCAATAGAATTGCATACTGATGCAAGCAGTGACGGTTACGGTGCGGTTTTGTTTAATAAAAGAGATGGTAAACTTCATCCTGTTGCTTACTTTAGTAAACGTACTACCGAACCAGAATCTCGATACCATTCATATGAATTAGAAACATTGGCTGTGGTCAATGCTGTTAAACATTTTAGACATTTCCTTGTACAACGACATTTTATAGTTGTCACAGACTGCAATTCATTAAAAGCATCCCGAACAAAGCGAGATTTAACTCCAAGAGCACATCGTTGGTGGGCATTTTTACAGGCTTTTGATTTTGATATTCTTTACCGTGACGGAAAACGCATGAAACATGCCGACTTCTTTTCCCGCAATCCACCACAAATAAACAACGAGAACGTGAGCTCAGATTCAACTAAGTCAGCAGCAATAACGAAAACAGTTCAGAACATTGACCTATATAAAGATTGGTTAGCTGTAGCCCAACAACGTGACAGTGAAATAAACAAAACAGTTACCGCACTCCGAGCAAATGAACTTGATCCTGACATAGCCAAAACATATGACATCAGAAATAATATTTTGTATCGAAAAATTCAACGAAACCATCGATCGTATTGTCTACCAGTTGTTCCAAATTCTATGGCTTGGACTGTAATTAATCACGTACATACCGACTTGAAACATTTAGGTTGGGAAAAGACGTTGGAGAAAATTTACGAGCTTTATTGGTTTCCGCATATGTCACGTACCGTTCGCAAATTTGTTGATAATTGTTTAATTTGTAAAACTTCTAAGAACAAATCTGGGAAATCTCAAATTCAGATGCATCCAATTGCAAAAGTTTCACAACCCTGGCATACTATTCATGTGGATATTTCAGGAAAATTAACGGGAAAGAGTGATACCAAAGAGTATGTTTTTGTCATCATTGACGCTTTTACTAAATTTGTTTTTCTGAAACGCATTAATTCGCTGACGGCAGATTGTGCTATTAATTGTCTGAAAGAATTTACCTATTTATTTGGGGCACCCGTGCGCATTATTAGTGATCAGGGAAAATGTTTCACTAGTAGCAACTTTCGTGAATTTTGTACTAATTATAATGTTGAGTTGCATTTAATTGCCCATTGCACGAGTCGTGCTAATGGTCAAGTTGAGAGGGTTATGCAGACTTTAAAAAATACTTTCACGAGTATTGAAACGGAAAGTGATAAGACTTGGCAGGATAGTTTGGGTGAAGTGCAATTAGCAATTAATAGTACTAAACACAAAGTAACTGGATTTAGTCCTGCTGAGCTGTTATTTGGAGTTTCAATCCGTTCTTTGGAATTACGTAAAATTACGTGTTCCGTCTTGGATGACACTCCTCTAGATTTTTCTGCTATTAGAACTGTTGCTAGTGAAAAGATTGTACGTTCTTCAGAACAGGATGTTATTCGCAAAAATGCATTGAAAGCCACAGTACAACCCTTTTCCGTTGGTGATTTTGTGTTTAGTAAATCTAATGAGCGCATGATTTCTAAACTTGACCGTAAATACAGAGGTCCTTTCAAAATTGTTAAGGTACTTGATAACGATCGTTACGAATTGGCTAAACCTACAGAAAAGGCAAAGGTCGAACCTTTAAGTTTGCCCACGATCAGCTGATTGCTGTTCCTGAAGCACAGGGTGACATTTCCGTTTTACCGGACATCTCTAGTGAGGATGGGTCCGTGTCGGCGGAATAATTATCTAATGGTGTGTAATTTAAATTTTGCTTTTGTTTATCACAATGTCGATCCTGCAAGGACGTTTGTCTTGGGCAGATGTTGAATGTCGATCCTGGCTGTATAGTCAGATGAGAAGTTTTAGTCGATCCTGGCTGTGTAGCCAGATGAGCAGTTTTAGTCGATCCTGGCTGTGTAGCCAGATGAGCAGTTTTAGTCGATCCTGGCTGTGTAGTCAGATGAGCAGTTTTAGTCGATCCTGGCTGTGTAGTCAGATGAGCAGTTTTAGTCGATCCTGGCTGTGTAGMCAGATGAGKAGTTTTAGTCGATCCTGGCTGTGTAGTCAGATGAGCAGTTTTAGTCGATCCTGGCTGTGTAGTCAGATGAGAAGTTTTAGTCGAACCTGGCTGTGTAGTCAGATGAGGAGTTTTAGTTGAACCTGACGTTTTCAGAAGAATAGTTTGAGTTGATCCTGTACTATAGATACAGATGATATGTCGCGCTCAGTTCAAAGTGTAACTGAATGATGGTCGATCCTGGTTTCTTTCCAGATGATAATTGTTGATCTCAATTGAAAATGAATGATAGAAGTCGATCCCGGTATCATCAAGTATCGGATGAGTTGATCCCAGTTGGTACATTGATACTAATTGGATGAATTGTAAAATTTGTGGTTCAAAGACGATACAATTAGATGAATTAGAGTCCTGTGTAGTTTGGATAGAATTTGAATTTATTTCCTGAGAGCAAACAGAATTTGATAATAAAGTGGGTGGCATGAATGGGCGAAACTAATTGATTTGTTTTCTTACAGTTCATGATTGTTAGTGCCCGAGGACGTGCACATGTCAGGATGGCCGTGTCGGCGCCAAGTCCACCCATGGTCCACGCCACTGTAAAATCTCCGCCTATGATTAGTTCTAACCGAATAAGTTGTTTTGTTTATTTAAAAGTTTTGTTTGATTTTATATAATACTGCGAACGCGTCAGAAATGGTCTGGCGAACGGAACGGCGCTCCGACAAAACCATAATATAAACAAAGACATCTGTTGCATTGGAGAGTGGGCATTTGGAGATTTGAATTCAGATTCTGATTAGAGCCTTGGGCAAGCGGTGGTTTTTGGGTCGGAGCGTCGGATCGTTTACGTTTTGCAGCAATTATTCGTACTTAGTTAATTAACGTTTTAAATAAGTGTTTATTGGCTCCAATTGTTTATTAATTTTGTGTTGTGGACAATAAATTTATATTTTGGGCGGACTTACTGAGTTTACGTTCGTAACCGCCCCTATATTCCGACATATATATTGTATAGTTTTGTATTGCCAAATTGGCTCTGGTTGGCATTAAAAACAGCGCAAACTGACAGCCCGCCAGATTAAATAAAGACGTTTATTATTATTATTATATTCGTTAAATTTTCAGTTGACAAAGGGAACCTTTTTTGTCACCTAGCTGCGAAATACATTTGTGTTCTGGAACGCCAACGTATTTGTCAATCTAGAGCATAAAGCAAATGTTAAAATAATTTATCATTCTTTCGAAACTGCTGGAGATGGTAACAGTTTATTCACAACTGAAATTTTATTTTGAATAGAATCTTCTATATAAGTCACCGCCACATCGCCACACCCTTGTCGCTTAATCTGGATGAGGCAAATTGAGATACGCTGCTATTTCTTTTAGCACATTCCTTATTTTGTTGACGCCAACCACTTGGTCAACACATTTTTCTTTGACATACTTAACAAAAAATCTTCGACTTCTAGTAACTGCCCGACGTAAAGCACAGTATTTGCGGCATATCTTCATTTGGTCTGGACTCGAAATCATAAAACATCTCTGAGTATTAGGTTTGAAATCAGGAATTCTTTAAATGATAGTTAAATTTTTTTTATTCTACATCATCTGTCGTTATTTATCACACCAATAATTAAAATAACCTGAAAAGTTGTTCAGATAAGTCAATAGATTTATAGTAATTTGAATTACCTTTTCTAGCAGAAATCTACTATCTTGTAAAAATCTCTCAATTTGCTCTTTCGTTAGAATTCTGGACTTTTTTTTGGACGGTATCCAACTAATTTGCTTTTCAAATATGGTATTACTTTCGAAAATTTCCTGATATTTACATGTTCTTTAGCATTCGGTGCAAATTTTAGCATTGAATATACTAATCATAATGTCAACTACAGTCTCGGTAGTACCAGTAACTTTTTGTTTTATCACAAGTACTTTTCTTGGATTAATCTATTCATGCAGGATAAACCCCTTTGGAATAAATTTGGTTGTTGTATCTGATCTGATCTGGTGTATAAACTGTTGCAGGGATTCTTTATACAAGACCAAGACGATCGTATTTTAGCAATATTTCCTTTTGAAACTTGTTGGTGTAATGACACATGTTAGTAGTGAAGGTGCGAATGTTTTTTCGATGGATACTCTCTTAAAAAATATGCAAATGACATTTATTATTCTGTCACGAACACAATAAGGAACACAAATGAATACTAAACGAGCTATAAATAAACAGCGCCGAAGAGAAAAGCTGCATATACACGCGAATTATGGTTTCCCCTTTTTTATACTTTTCGCGACAGGGGAAAGCGGATTTTCACCAAACGTCCATAATGGATTCCGTTCGCGTTCCTCATAAACCAGCTCGCTGTAAAAACGTCTCGTAGAAAACTGCCGTGAAAAACGGAAATCGCTTAAGCAGTCGCCGTTGGAATTGATTTGAAATTTTAATTGCAATTAAGAGCAATCCCGGTGCTCCAATTTCACCGTGAAAAAATCTATGGCTATCATTACTTTAGGCCATCCTCAATCACCATAAATACACCGTATTTGTCGTTAGTTTTTACTTAAATAGCGCTAATACAGCTGATTTGTAAACTGGTCTTGGCCGTAACCGCCCGACGCACTATAGTTAAATAATGGATTTGTCTTTTTACGCGCTCGCTTTCCTCAGTGCGCTCCAAGACCACCAAAAGCACATGGATGTAGGTCTTATCAGGGAGGTAGGTATACACGAGGTGAATGTCAAACGCCGTTCGCGACGTTGCCACACAGCGAAGTCCTAGGACAAATAAGTTGACTCCTGAAGAAGCGGAAAAAATCTTCATGTATCAATTCTGGGCCAATAATTCGATGCTCCAGTTTCATATTTGTTAAAAAATATGGTTTTATGGACAACTTTGGAGATAGAAATACATTACTTTTTCGCGAACAGGAGTTCGTCTAACATTATACATGCAATAGCGCCTCTTTTTGCATTTTTTTGAGTAAAAAAAGAAAGCAGAGGTCGATCTTTAAAAGCATTAAGAACTATTTGCATATATAGCTTGTTGCATGTAATTGCGTTAATACATTTTAGTTGTAGGTACAAAGACATATTTCTAGAGAAAAAAAACCTTGCTGTCACCGGGGTTTGAACTCGGGCCTGCAAGTTCAGCCTCTAGCGCCATGTCATCTGTGCTACGAGAACCTGGTGGAACATCGACAAACAATGGTATAAATATATGTAATTGAATGTTATTACTTTCGCTTTATCTAACGTCAAATTCTAGGAGTTTTCATTGTTATTTTTAACATAATCAGTGTCGTTTCGCAGCACAAAGATTTGTTTCGCGCTCAAGAACTGCTTACTGTGTTCCAGAAGGTTTTAACAGCTAAGAGTGTATAAAATATCGAAGTTGCAAAGTGAATCTTGGTAAATGCACGTAATTCTAAAGAGAGGAATATATACATGCAATTCGTCACTACTATCCCAGACATTTAGTACATTTAATGACGAAGAAATGAAGTATACGACCTTTTAATACTTATCTCTACGTACTGTTGTTGACTCACATTCTACATGCAACCAATAATGCATATTTTAAACATTCCAAATAACATTTCGAGATTTTTAAGATAAATTTCAACTTTGCCAAAGCGCAACTCGTATATCTTCTTTGTCAGTTCGCACATCCACATCCGGCAACTCTGTCGGGCATTTATAGATCTTGGAACTGCTCCAGCATAACGAAAGCTGCTACATGGGAAGAACGTTCGACGGTTGTTTCAAAGAAAACTACCTGTCACTTTGGATTTTTACAATACGGGACGGAACAGGTCATAAAACGAGTTATTTGAAACGTCTTTGAAAATGTAGCACCGCTCTCTTAGGGTCCACGATCCTATATGGTCAACGTGCAGTGCCGGCTCATGTTTAGTTCGCATGGGAAAATGACTTTTATTTCATTAATTTTGACCAAGCAGTGAGCTTGACAATAATTCAAGAAAGATTAGTAGAATGTTTCCAAGTGACAACTATGTCTCAATGTATTTCTTTATATTGTAATTTTGGAAATACCTTGCGACATCTGAACATCTGACATCTACCGAAGTGTAAAATGTATACTAACCTAACTTGTTGCTCAATATCAATCATTAACCTGGTAAAAATAATCTAAAAATTTATTGTATGTAATGTTATTGTGTTAGCGTTATTATAAAAAAAAATACTGGATTGATGACCAAAACTAAACATATCAGTTCTCTTTTCGAACGCGTTTACCAGTTTTGATCTTTCTCGCCGCTGCCCAATATGTTACGACTACCAAACCTCCAGTCATACTTTAATAATTAGAAGTGCGTGTGGCGCCTTCGTGTTGTAATTAATCTGTTTATGTAGAGAGGAAAACTTACCAGGAGAAAGTCACAGTGTCCTTCGGCTCCGGCGTTATTTTTCAACGTGACTGACAGTTTTATTCCCTCCATCGCATGGTCCACGGCTCCACTCTTGACCTCACTGCGAACAAAACATCATCGTTAATGGTTCGAAGGATAAACAGCATTTGCTGGTCGTTACTTGTTGCTTTATGCATGTTGGTGAAGCAAGCAAGAAAAAATGTTTTGGGATTAATAAACTGTAACTGGTACGGCTACTTTCTTAGTCTAAGCCGTTCATTTTTCATTTTCCGAGTCCTGACACGAAGAATGTAACACCTTACTTGAGGAAAGCGCAAAATTATAACACATATGCTTTAATTTTGACTCCAAACATCAAAAAACGTTAATATTATGCTGCTTGCGATTTACTGTTCTTAATATTGCAAGTAAAATATCAATAAAAATATTGATATTGTCATACAAAATCATCTTCTTGTCATTCTAGTAAACATGTGTGCCACGTCAATACACCTGTTGCTGTTGCTACTGACTGTATACGATTACGCCAACAAAAGGGCGTCTTTGAAAAAGCTGCCTTAACATTACATAACGCAGATGCAGTTCCAAACAAACATATAAATTAAACCATCCTGCAATTTCCTTGATGACCAACCTCAATAAGATTGAAACCACTATCTATGTATTAGCGTCATCCATGTAGGAACTCACTTAGTCACCTTGTAAGGAGTGAAGTGGAATTTTATTCAGTTTAAACACTTCACTTATGTAGGCTATTCAAACTTTAAGAGTACTCCTAACCAATTAGTAAGCAATTATTGAGCTATCGCAACCATTAAGCCCACAACTACGTCCTTGTTTCCTGACGTTGTCGAATTATCGTTTTGAAGTCATGGTTTGTGTCGTGAATTCGCAATATTACGAAAGTATCATCGACCTCACGACCTCCTCTGCTAAATTTTCAATTGAAGATTCACACACGTACAGTTAACTTATTAATGCGTTCTTTTTTAAGTCCAAAGTCCACCCTCGTCTTTAGCATCTAAACTAAGGGCAGCCCTACTTCCAAAATAAAGACAATTGGAACTAGTGGAAAATATTAGCCTGTCCCCAGTTTGAAGTTTTCGTTTGTTTGAGTGGTATTTACTTCTTTAAAATTTTGAAGAACTGAATTAAAGTTGCTTTGAGTATCCTCTCGGTCAGTATGTTTTGCTATCGATGAATTTTGCACTCTATCTAATGACAAAAAATTCTACTTACAAGAGACTCAAGAGTAAATCTATAAATCCCAAATTTTGTGGATCATGTAACTTGACACAACCTTTGTAAAAAAATTAATGTAATATAAAGGGTCCTCAGTCCGTGAGCTGGGAACGAGCGAAAAGGTGACATTAGGAAGAAATTGCCTTACTAACCGTTTGGTGGCACCACCCGCCAAGCGTATTTATTAGACTTGTAGCTCATTCGTTCCGCCATTATTTAGTAAAAACCAAATAAGAAAATCTAATTTACTTTGCTTAACTGTTTTTGAAAAGGGTCAAATGAGGTTTTACTCGGGGCAAATTTCTATCTTTGTTTCCGTTCGCTAGTAAAAAATCTCTTTTTTTTTGAGAAGTTTGCAAGGCGGTATTTTTGTTGAATTTACAAATACAGAAAAGCTGTCCGAGGAAGATTCAGTTTAGGTCTTTCTTATTCTGGGTGCACTAAGAAACTAATCTAGTAATACTGTGTCGTAAGTTATAATGGCAGGCGAAAACATCTACATGAGTCATGAAATTTGTCGGAGTGAGGATATTTTTTTGGCGTTTTGATAAAACGAGCCACCTATAAGCTGGCAGAGACATCTGTCATATATTTCCATGTGCTTTTCTGCAGGTGTCAAGTTTAATACATTTTACTAACCGCTGTACAAAGAACCTAAACCACATCGAATTAGCCAAATTTCACACGCCTATAAACTATGAGCCCTGTTTGAACAGCCCACTAATTTTATTGCCCCGCAATAAAGCGCCGCGAGGCGCAACGTCAAGAATTAAAACGTCCGAAGGACCCCATTTGTACCAAATCAAGACACCGAAGTGCTAAACGCCACTACAAACACGAATTAGTTCAAATATAACGATGGCTTTATAGATTTAACAAGAATCCCCCCTGTTGACTGTCGTTTGTTAAACCCGTTGCTATTTGTCGTGTGATTAACATAAATTCGAGAAATTCCGGAAAAGGTGGACGTTGCACCTCGGAAACGCGATGGTCTGGTGAGTAACGTCGCTATAGTGTTCGTCTTTTATAACAAGGACACGACGGATTCGGTATGCTGTTTGCGACACACCTTTGTGTATCGAGAACATGTCAACTGTTTATTGAAAAAGATCCATAATTAGATTATATGAGAGCATTTGGTATGTATCTTGCCGCAATATTCGAAAACGAAATTTGTTTATTGAACATACTCTCCTTTAAGACATTACCAATTCCCGTGACAGTTCTGTTGCGAACTATCATTGGGACATCATAGAGTGCGGGTAGTTCACTCAGTTTATAAGTAGAAAATTCTCAAATCGGGGTAGTTTGATGCAATGAAACGCGTCACTAGCGAATTGGAGTAAGCGTTCCAGAGAGTTGGACTAGCGACCACAGAAGTTTGAGACCTCATACTGCTACCGACAAACTTTTGCTGCTATTCTGGCTACAATAATAGAAGAAAACCGCATTGAGAAACAAGTAATAGACAAATACCAAAAGACAAATGTATTTGTATTCTTTGTAAAAAAAATTAACGCATTTTTTTCCTCGGCCGTTATCAATGATCGTAAGGCAATGCTAGATAATCGATGCTGAAAACTACAATGAAGATTGAAAGTGGATTAATTAGAAGGAGGAAATTGTGGACTACACTAACACAAAGTATGAGTAGACAATATTATGTGTGTAATCAAAAAATCAGAGTTTTATTTAATTAACACTATTAATGCTTTTAGTGAGTAATAAATTACTTAACATGCCTTTCTTTGAACGAGAGCAATCTTTCGTGAGCGTATAGAAGACACGAGAGTAACTACGGATCTTCAACTATCAATCGTAATGTTTAATATAGCGTAAGATCAGCATTACTGTCACTCTCGTATATACCACCGAGTCGACCGCGACTATCCTGGGTTGTAGGGATCCATGCTTGACTGCTAGTGAGCATCTTGAGGAAACTTAATTAAAATTAAATCAGTTATGGTTTCTATGATTTATTGCGTCTAACATTGGTTCACCTTACCATTGGTAAGCCCACGGCGGTATACCCTCAGGAATCTCTCTCTCTCTCTTTCCCTAATATTTCATTAAGTATATGTCCATATAAGAGCTCTGCTATTGATTATTCTTATTTACCGTTCATCACCTATCTTTTTTATTAATTACTGTGTACAAAATCTTTAGCAGCTTCAATTCTGGTTGATGTTCTCTACAAATTTCACACTGGATTGTCTGTGTACAATTCTTTCATTAACCGTTTCCCCCGGTTAAGTTTTTTAGTCATATACGAACACATACATATACCTGTATATTTTATTTTGTTTGTTGTCAAAATTCAAGTTTCTATTTTTCACTTCCACAGTTCTCTTATAGGTTAACTATGAAGCTTACATTCTCTCTTTTCCAAAACCTTGCGAACTATAAGTATAGTATTACAACTCCCTACTTGTTAATCTGTCTAGTCTACCACTGCGTTGTATTCTTATTTCAAGATTTATTTTGATAACTGAAGCAATAAATTCTATAAAACCAGTATTAGGAATAATCTGCAATGGCAGAGCGCAAAGACCAATCAATTCATTAAAGAATATAAGACTGGAAAAAAATAGTTTAAATATTGAATTATAAAGTCAAAGAAAATAATGGAACAGACTGCTGTAGGTCAAAAACTGTTTATGTAATCATTACAATATTTTAGGGAAGTCAAATAGCCATGACAGTATAATGGTTTATGATCAGCTCTTCAAGAATATCGACACAAAGATTTTTATACATGAGGCATACAAAAATTATAATAAAGACCGGACAAGTGTATAAAAGTTTAACTAAATAAACAGTTTGTGAGCTACCGCAATTTGTCTCATTGTTTACCGAATGAGTCTTGTACGATCACTGCATTTTATATTTAAATGAAGCATGTTGTACGGACGTGGAGCGAAGTAATGCGAATTCTGTTTACTAATTTCATATTTTTTTTCTTTTCTTATTCACCTCGCTGCAGTAAGAGAACACTGTCAAAAGTAAGGGATATAAAATGACGCTGTTTATTGGTCAGTGTCATCGAACAAGTCATTAACGTGTATAAGAAACAATATGAGCCCCAACGCGGTCTCCTGTGGCAGACTTTTATATAATTACAATGCACATATTGTATCTATAACTAAAGCAAGTGTTAAAAAAGTCTAACCCAACAACACGAAAACCATATCATGGTCAGGATTATATCATAATTCTCCCTCAATATGTTATCTCTTGTATCGAATTGAATTGATTTGTTCCTTGTTTATGGTTATTTGTTAATTTGTTTATTTTCCCCAACTTCCGCGTAAGTTTTTTTACATAAAATTAAACCACGTTTGGCTCTATTTACATTAGCAATGTAAACTGATTCACTTAATCTTAAAGATTATCTCCTTAGACATAAAGGGTGAATTTCTCCAATGGAGTGTGTCGTAGATGACCAAAAGTACGGTTACTCAAACAGAACATCCAGAATGTAGGTAGCCTAATACATACACAGAATTCCCCACTCCTCTTCTATTTCAAGCCGCAACAATAAACAATCTAAACGAAATAAAATTCATATCTATATGCTAAACATTTGTCGAAAGTGTCCGCGTTACGTAACATTGGTAGTCGAGGTCTGAACTTGCTGACATGCCCCACGCAGGAGCGAGAGCGAACCGGAATGCGGGTGTAGAAATTAATGTAAACGTGTCACAAGTTTCTAATTTCTGAATCATGATCCAACTGTAACAGGCCGAGCCCCTCGGGCAACGTCTTGCGTTGACGATCCTTCTGGTTCCCCAGGTGCCTCCAAAAGGATAGACATCGCCAAAGCGGGTTCGGAAGCGACGGAATGATGTATGACCAATGACGTCAATGGGGGCGCGAGATTCGAGTTTCAAATCCCGGTAATATAGATGATCGCGGTGTCAGAACGAAGAGATCCGCGCTATTCTACATTCTCCACTTTCACACTCCCACAGCTGATCGACGAAAGTGAAGCAGTTGTTGTTCGAATCCGATATCTTCCACTGTTTAGATTTATATGCGTTTACCGGGTTCACGCCTGTACCATACAACGGGTTCGCTGGCACTTTCTATTTACTTGTTTTATTAGGTTCATTTCGAGCGATAATTCATCTGAGCACGTTCAATAAAATACGCCCGGGTTGCGCAATTCCCTAGTTATTATTAAGCGAGTAGAACAGTTTGTTGCTCTGTTGTGCGTATTTGCCATGTGCCACAAAAAGATACATATACAAGGTGTTTCAATGAAAGGCAAGCCACCCTCAATGATACCACTATTGCCGTTTTGGCTTATACTGCTCTCATTGAAAATACGCATCAGTCTGTTTGTAACCTTAACCTTCATCCTTTCATAATTAGCTTGGCACATGAATTAAACGAAGACGATTTTGACAGACGACTGGAATTCTAATTTTCCTTTTCCTTTTACAATACTTGCTTCACATATTAGTTTACATTTTTCTTAAAAGATCATATCGTACGTCTTTTTTTCATTAAGGGAAATCAATCTCACCTGCTAGCTTTGTCTCTATATACCAGACACAGTAATCTATCCCAATATCATTGAAACCATGGAACAAGGTGAGGACGTAAATGAAAATGAACTAGTTTTTCGGCAGGCTGCGTCACTTCCTCATTCTGCTGGTCCTATCACGCAATTCCTTGATGATAATTTCCAGAACCATTGATCCCCACATCTTACATTCTTATTTTTTCATTTGGGCACACTTCAGGTATAATGCTTTTGAAACCGAAGCAATATCATTGGGGAATTATGTCTGAGAATGTGGTATGAGTGCGGTTGACCACAGAGATCTTCAGCAATGTTACTGAGCCAAATGGTAATGATTTTAAACTTGTCACACCACAATATTACAGATGATGAGGTAATGGGCAATGTTGATGCCTTAACATTTTTTAAAATATGGCTTAGATGGTGCGGCTTCATTATTTCTTAAGAGTAACATTAAAGTACTGGTTATACCTCTGCGTAGGTATTTTAAGGTATTGCTCGAGAAATCTTCACCCTAAATCCACATTTAGGACTGAGGTGCCAATTACAGAAGCTTTATGTATGTTCACAGTGTTTAAAGCAAATCACTAAACAGTTATTCAAGAACTTAAATAGCACATTGACGATAAACTGGCAGGACTACAGCATCTCAATAAGTAGCGACGAAAAAGTTGATGTAATGGCAAAAGCCTTTTGCTATAGAGTTGTGTAAGCTCAAAAACAGAGAAATGTTCCATAGGTGTTTGAAGCGGATCTCATCATGTCTTTCCAACGAAAAAAAAAACAAAGAATAACGTCTAGGTTGCCTCAAAGTTCTCGTTTAGAGCCAGTATTGTTTTCAACGGCGTGGCGTACTAGGAGTACAGAAAGAGAAACAGAACGCTAGTGGTTAGATAACGATACTGTAAAGACCAAGCCGCTATGCTGAAATATATTCACCTGCACCCAGAATTAATGAGTTTCAAAGATTCTTTATCTAATTTAAGATTGTGTGTTCACGTATATGAAATAGAATTTCAGTTAATAATGAAAACAATGTGATCAGGCACCGTGAATGCACCGTCCATGGCTCCATGATGACAACATAAAACAAAATGCTACGATTCAAGGAGTGGAATTCCTTTCCTAATAGACGAAGATGCTTCATTTRTTTCTTTCTTCTGCTTCGCTAGCATGATTCCACTGATATATAGCAGCATTGATTCTGCTCTACCATTTTACTGCACGACTCTATCGAACAAAATGCAACAACTCTGGAAGGTGCCATGACCAAGAACTCGCCTTAAATGTCCAACAATTGACAGTTGTTATGTAAAGGTGCCGATTAATACAATATCTGGCAACCCTGTCGGTTTTTGCCCCTGGGAAGACGCAGTTTCCACGCAGCCAACGATAATTAAACGTACGGTAATCGCCGGTGGTGACCCACGCAGAATTCTTGGTAACTCTATACCGCCAAACACATGGGAATGTTTTTAGGCTGTTTCTCATGTTGCTGGTGAGGAGTAACGGCACGCTGTCTCTCCCTAACAATGCGCCATTAGAGATACAAAACAGGTCCATAATAACAGACCTCAAACTCGATAAATTTCCAATGACATGAGCCCATAAACCACTGGTTACTCAATACGTTTAAATTTCTCTTCGACGGGCCCGGTCCAGTGTTTCGCAATCGGAGAAGGCTGTGTTTTATCAGATCAATTACTATTGCAGTTTTAAGTAATGTTTCCTGCACTTTAATTCTAATGGCAGTATTTTATTGAAAACAAATATAAAATTAGGAATACCTCACCCAGTATAGATCGAATTTAGTATTTAGTTTACTAGCAGTATTCTTAGATTTTGGAAGCATTAGAAAAATGTTGATGTCATCATTTTTACTAATCAAATTCGTATTTTATTCAAAAATACAAGTACAAATCACATTCAGTATTTATCTCTAACAGGATACAGTGTGCATTTCCTATTTCGAACACAATCTGTAAAGTAACAATTGCCGTAACCTGCCCAATCGGCGATCAGTTGTCCGTGTCAATTACTCCAACAGTTTGTGTCTAGATGCTGTTTTCCTATATCTCCTGTCTCGTTACTACATTGTTACTCCTGTTTATCTTGGATTTTTGCATTCGTTGCGATACGTCATAAAACGAAACGAATATTCAATGAGAAACTATAAAATATCCCATGTGTTGAAATTTCCTAAGAGAACTGATTTGAAACGATTCGACTGATTAAGGATTCTGCTCATTCGCTGGATACAATGCAGAAGTATTTTTTATTCCAGTATAGTTTTTTAAGAACTACAAAATAGATTTATAAAATAATGCACTTCTATCAACCAGAGGTATTTTCCAAGTGCTCTAAAGTGGACTTTTTCAGCAGTTTTTGTAAGAGGTGTTGTTAAGTTTCTTTTAAACTGTTTACGTTGAAACCTACACAACTCTGGATGCGATTTAAATTTTCCTGAACATGAACATGCAAAGAATGAGCGTGGCTTTGAAGTGAAATAAATGCGGGTAGTTGCTATTTTTTTTTATTTTGAGAATACATATTGTTTGTAAAAGAGATAATTTTTCAACGACTTTCTAGCTTCTAACCTAATCAGTTCAAATGCTAGTGTTGATGGAGACTCTGTAAAGCTGACCTTTCATAATCACAATGTTTAAGTATTGCAGTAATTCAATCATATGCACTTTTACTAACGTATTTATTTTTATTTTCAGGTAAGGACAATTCGAAATTCACCCTACAGGATGTCTATAGATTAGCAGTAAGTTATAGCTATAATTTATATAAACTGGACTTAGTTATGCAGAAACCTACCAACCCACAGAAGGTTCAAATACAAACCAAGCTCAGAAAATTGATCTAATAGTCATACATTTTTAATTGCAAAAGACAATATTTGCTCTCTGAACATATGAAGGCAATGAGTCAATGCCTAAAATGATCGAAAAAGAATGATCGATATAAAAAGAAGTTCGATGGACCAAAAATTAAGTGGCTAAAGACAAAAGATTGGTTTCTTTTCCCTTTGTTAAAATTAATGTTAGCTAAAATCCACCCAGTAACCATGACAACACCATGCATTGAGATATTATACTATTGGTTTAGATTTTAGTTACAGAGATGTATTTCCTTAAAATAAAGAAAAAGTAACCGGCCCAAGGTTCATTTTATGAAACATTTCTGCATACTGTTCAGCGCGATTTCTTTGATATACCTGTACAAAATATTGATATTAAAAAAACAGAAGGAAGGGACAGCACTAAAATTGTAATAACTGAGTGAGCTATGATCCAATGGCATACATCTTATTCCACTGAATTGTCAAATAAGATGATAATATTGAAGGAGATGCCGACGGATATAACGTTACTGTTCTCGATTTCTAAATTAATAAAGTATTTAATAACGTATTTTTTTACACAAAACTTCGAAGAACAATTTTTGAAAATATTATTCTAAATAATATTTACAAAGCTTCTAGAGTTTCAAAAATAGTTTGTTTTCGCAAAATAAAAAAAATTGTTACCACACTCTGAAAAAGGACTTTGTTGCCTCTAATCGGGTCTTAGTTACTACAACAAAAAATCTCATTGCATTTGGACACAACTAAAATATTTGTTGGCGTAACAATATTTTTCAGTTGTGGACGGTCTCAGTAAGCCCAACAAAATACCTGCCACGGTTACAAATACTAATCATTTCAGGTAACTTCTGCATTTTCTTATTGCTTGTATAGATGACCACTTGCCAGGAGTGATAAATTAGTCGTGGTTGCAAATTATGCTCTCACGGCAACCAGTTTTTGTTCTTTGTGGCAAAGTAGACAAAGTGTTGTAGTAAGTAGCAATATTTTTGTACTAACTATCGTTTGATAATGATAATAATAATGATGATAATTATAATAATAATAATAATAATAATAATAATAATAAAATAAAATAACGTATAACTGCCTTTATCACTTATATATACAGTCTAGAGCTAGGGTTTCATATCTGACCATTTTGTACACTCATGTCTATGTACATTTTGTAACAAACAATAAAAATAACACATACTTTATTATTATTGTTGTTATTGTTAACCTTGTGTACCTATTAATGAGAGTACACAATAATAGAAATAACAATAATAAAGTGTGTGTTATTTTTACTGTTTATTGACATATATAGATATAAGTATACAAAACGGTCCGTTATGAAACCCTAGCATCAGACCTATATATGACAATAAACGATAAAAACAGTAATAACCGAAGTTTTCTTCTGAAACCAGAAAGCCTGATACGCAAACAAAAAATCTGAATTATCTCGAACAGGAACGATGTAACAATAGTAAAACCATGCTTTTTAAGGAACCTGATTTATTATAAAACTTTTACATTCAAACATAAAATAAGATTTTTTTGTCTACTTATTAGTAGATATGGGAATACACTTATCAGAAGGCTATAAAACACAAAATTTAAGTTTTCTTAATCTAAAAAACATCAAAGTTCTCCAAATACTTAACAGTATAAAGACGTTCAACAATAAAGCAAAACTTCTCTTCTAAATGTAACAAAACTTAAGTGTACTTATTTATTCAAATAGCTTGCGATATTATCTTACTTTACTATTGAAATTCCGAACATAACATACTGAATGAGAGAAATATTCAAAATACTTAAAATTTATCAAAAATTCTTAAAAACTTTAGTGACGGTGTAAAAGATACAAAATATAATAAATAAATAATTCACACTTACTTAACTATCTGATATATTATATTTAGATAGATGGATCTAAATAATGAGTTGGTTGTAAACTTGTCGTCTGCAACTCTTCAAGCCCCTAAAATGAAACAAAAATATTAAGATTTCGGACAAGGAGAGTATAATCTTTAATTTATAATTTTCTTGATAAAAATTATGCATATAGTGCCCGTGWCTATTATGTATTAGCACTATGGGAACAATTGAAAAAAATAGTAATAGTTTTTAAACATTTTAAACAAACACATCAACTCTTATAAGTAATATCATATACTGTTTATTATTGATCAGACTATTAACTAACCAACTTAATAAAAACAAAAACACTTTTTAACAATGTTCAATAATGGTTAAGAATTTTTTAAACATCTATCATCTTTAGTCTGTCATACAAACACTTAAGCCATAAGTAATCTCAGCAAATTTTAGTCTACATGCAATATATGAATTGGCATATCAACTAAATAAACCTTAAGATTTTTTAATGAATTGTTTGAGCGTATTTAGTAAAAGTATTACGGAATGTACACCCCTAAATTTTCATTTGAAATGCATCGCCCCAGTAGACCAAAAAATTAAATAGAAAAGAGAAAGCCAATGATAATATATATAATGTATAACAATATTTCCTCATATTGTGCACGGCAGCACAGCATAGATACGATTTAGATCAACATCAATGTTTAGACAAAGCTGATACTATTCTAATTGTTTATTCTTTTGGAACATTTTATATATTTACATCTGAGACTGAAGCATCGATATTGTTGCAAAAAATGTTGTACCTATTATCATTTGCTCTTTCTTTTCTATGCAACTTTTTACATAACCTGTAGGTATTTGCAAAAGTAAGATATTACCATTATATGAATGAAATATATTCGAATTATTTCAGTAAAAATAAAACTGGCTCAAATAAATAAAGTAAAATAAAACTCACCAACAATAATTAATGTACGTGTACAATACCAAGATCCCATGGTTCCCAGAATATCTTATATTCCTCCATGATCGTTATCGGGAAGCAAACAGTCCTGCTGCAGAATATATTCCATGATTCCGTAAACTTGTCATATTCCGCCATGATCGTTATCACGAAACAAAGCAGCCCTGCAGTACTCGTAAACACACTCTGTAAAAATGATCAAATAAGTTTAACAAAGCTACCTTGTGTATAATGTTTTTGTCATCTTATAGGTTAGCTTAACCTATCAAATAATCTAGCTACAACTTCAGACATGCAGCCAAGCAAATACTTCGATAGTAACAAAATAATTACTGAATAAAGTGTACTTACCGTATTTAGAACACCAGCATACACCGAAAGATGGAAAACGAAAATCGAAATGGCAAAATCACATGTTTATCGTTTACAACGAAAGACGTACGAGGTACAACAAGGACATTATGCTTAAAAGTTGCTAACGAACGAGGCACGTTTTGTACCGATCTTTACCGATTCGGATTATAACGTTAATCAATGAAGCTGACAAGCGGTATGATTTGTTCGAATTACTAATATGCTGTTGGCCACAACAATATAGTATTTAAAGTAAAAGTGAGTAATTACAAGCATTTGATAACTGTTAGAGCAACAAAAGTTTATTACCAACAGCAATTTCTCTATGTTCATGCAAAAATTTCATATTAACAATGAAAAATTTGTCATCACAAGTAAGTCATTTTTCAGAGTGCAACTGTAGATATTTAACTGTAAAGAAATACCATTCAAAGCGGTTGCAATATAATTACGTTGAATTATACCATCCGCACAGGCTTCTTGACGTAAGTTCACTTTTGCAGATTTTGTTGTTCCCATCCACTTTTCTGCCCCCAAAACCTGTATAAACTTATTCGTCTTGTCTACACTTCAGATAGTCTCATCCATTAGCCCGCAAAAATGCCCCAATATGTCTCCCGATTAATCGTGTCTTCTTATAACAATGCCGTGCTCTTGATTTTTTCCTTTTTACCCTCACGACAGCGCGCTCAATAGGCCAGCTGGTGAGTGAAAGTTTGTGTGTGGGCGAGATACATTAGGGTTACGACCAATATCGGAGACACTGGCGATCCCGGGACGGTCCAGCTCGATAATTACGTGGTTGCATGCTATTTTGATGATTTGATGCAATGACAGATTCGAAAAGTGGTAGGCTGCTTTACTTGCGGTTCTTGCAAACTTGCCAACATCTCACAGTAGGTCGATCTAGAATGTCCGCTGGAGGCTTATAAAAATTCTACGAAAGCGCTGAATGGAACAGCTTCAGATGAAATCATGGCGAATTTTAACATACAGCTGATGGTAGAACACGATAAAAGGAAATGAAAAAGTGTTGTCAAATACTAATGTGTCTAATGTTTGCACCACTATTTTCATGCTATAATTTGTTTGAACGAAAGTGCAGGCTTTGTTATTGTGTGAAAAACACATTTGAATATTGTAATTACAGTATATTTTTATTTAAAGGAAATATACTAGGTAATGAAGGTTTCAATATACAAAGTGAGCCATTTTCGACGATTAGCAGTTGGTAACACTACTTCCTGTATCTTTTTTTTTAATCGATATAAATGGCAAATACATACGTGGTTTATGACATAACATTTTTGTATGCTTCAGAAGGCCTTTTACTCCTTTGATGTTAAATAAGTCTTTCAGCGGGTTTGATGTCATATCAAGAACCAACAAAAAGAGCCTTCTGTCGATCTTGGGACAGAAAATAAAACAAGAATGTTGCATGATATAAACGAAAATCATCATTTGCTGCTTTTAATTAAAAACTAGGCACTAAATGACTAAATTCGGTCATCATTTGCAGTCGCTTCAAGGCGAATACAAGATAAAAAAAAAGTGAAAGTTACATAACTTTTGACAATTACCTACAGAAACAATATTGTCTTTGTTATTAGAGCTAGCCGGATGAAACTTGGTACATAGATGCAGTTTGTTATGATACACCTTTTTGGTGGTAAATTTTCCGAACTTCCTCTAATGAATTGAAAAATATGCCGGAAAATCCGCTATAACTTTTAAAATTTACACAACTAAAATGTGAATGATTGGATTTACACGTCATTTTGAATACTTACCCATCGACAGTTCTTGATGAAGTAATTTTAATGATCGGGAATATGACAGTTTTTCATCCTATTTTCCGTATATTCACATTTTTAATATATCGAAACTAGAAAAGTCCTGTTAGAATAAGCGTAGGTACTTTCGATATATTAAAAATGTAAATGTTAGGGGGAGTCAAATTAGAGCGTGTACTGAAAAGATGGAGCATTTTTTTTATTTTCTGGACCATTTTGGGAGAAAAAGAATGAAATTACTTTATCAAGAACTATCGTTATTCAAAACGCATGTAAATCCAATATCAGATTTTAGTTATGTACATTTGAAAAGTTTTACTGGGTTTTCAGATAGAATCTCCAACGCATTACAGAAAAATCGAAAAAGTTTTCACCAACAGATATGTCATAACAAACTACATCTGCATACCAAGTTTTATCCCGATATTATCAAATAACGAAAATGAATTTTTACTGGAGCGTTTATATCGGACAAGATTTGATAAACTCGAAATTTGGTTATATATAACCGTGTGTAAGCTACGCCAAATGCTCAAGAAGTTCGACCTCGTCATTTTTAGCACGAAAATATAAATTTTTATTTGTATTTGACGTAAAAAATATTGATGCGGAATGACCGAACTCCCGGAATCCTGGAGCGAGCGAGTTTAGTATGACCAGACCGCAAGTCCGTATCTTTTTTTCTTTGCTAACCACGGCCCGCTAAAAATCGGCATACACCTGTTTATAGCCAACTCTGGAATAAATATGGCGCAGCTAATAGAAACTTTGACCACATATCACCACACTGTCATTATAATGTCACTGTATCAAGGAACTATCTATCAGCACGTAGCGCCCCAATCCATCGAAGACAGAAGTAATTTGTTTTCATCTGAACAATCATCAAAAGACGAAACAACTTCAAGTTATGTCAAACATAACTTCTCACCAAAATACCTTGGAGTGACTCTAGATACGTCTCTAACGTGCGAAAAACATCCAGAAAACAACAATAAATGCAAGACCCTTTATCGTGGAATAAAAATATTCCTTCTTTCAACGGTTTTATAAAAGTCGACCTTAGTCGCATGAAATTAACAGTACTGTGTAATGTATTAACGATTTTCATAAGAATATACTAGTATATACCTAAAAAGAAGCAACAATCCTGAAATTGGAGCAACAAATTTCAAAGCGAGCTCAATTCGTGACTGGCTCTCACCAACATGGTCAAGCAAATCGCGTTATGACGCCCAAGTCCATTTCGGCAGCTGAAGTCTTAGTGAGAAAAAAAATCATTGTATTATTCTTTTTGAAACCGCTGTAGTTTCGAAAACGATTCATGTTTTTTTTGCACCGCATTATGCACAATACACTCAATTTCTATAGAGCGTCAGCAAAATGGATGTCAAAGCAAGTGATTCTAGACTGAGAAGAAGATGTATTGCCACGTATTCCAAAATGCGAGGATTTCTGAGTAAGGGTGTTCTTTTGTAACAAGACAACGAGAGGCCATCCAAGTTCGAGTTATCTTATCTTTGTCAACCTGAAGAGGCATCAAATAAGAAAATTTTTAGTAATGATGACGTGATCCAAGTGACTCTGCACATCCAAAGAAATTGTTTCCATTGAAGCACTTTCAAAGCAAGGAAGCTTGAAGGTTCGCTTTTGACTCTGCCTCGTATGAACATTTTCCCCATTCTTGCACTTTTATCACTTCATTAACGGAACGTAATCGATACTCTGCCCGCAAGAATGCAAAATCCACCAGATGTTAGTGTATCAGGCGGTCTCCCGGGACAACTAACCAAATGACTAAAATTCGACCATAAGGTTTCGTACTTTCACTCCATCTTGAGCAGAGCGAGATGACAGCTGCACGCACGATTACCCGGAGCGCTGTATGAAATTGTTTAATACACGCTCTCGGGAATACGTAATTAAATATTTGCACTAATTGAATCCATCCCGGGCAAACACGCTTGAATCTCATGCATGAATGTTTGCATGAATTTCACGGATCCGTTTGTTCTCCGTAAAAAGCAAACAGGCATTTATGCGAACCGTCCCGGGAATGCGGTATCCCCGAGCCAGGATACGGTTTTAATGGGATATGATAAGGAAATGTGCCGTGAAGGGAATGCTCGGCGGATCAAATAAGTGCATAAAGACGAACTGCAACGGCGCGATAACTAATCGCCGMCATTACTTGTTACCGTGGTTAATCATGCTAAACACGGTTTTTTCCCGACTACGGGAGATTGACGTCGAGACGTCATTGCTGAATCGAATTAATACATCTGGGCACACAAAATAGAGGACCTCACGAGATGTTGCAAACTGGAAACGTTCTTCATCTGTCGGATTTTTTCGCGAAGAAGGCACTACGGATATTAGCGTAATGCTTTACATATATTACGTATATTCTAGTACGTATGAAGTATTAAGTTCCTATATATCATTACTTGGTTTAATTTAATTGGTTAGTTAGTTTCCTCTAAAAGTTAATTGAAAGTGAATCTATAAAAATGTATTCAAAAGCAGTGAGGTCAGGATACGTAGGTGTGTATAAAAAAAGAATTCGTTGTCCCTGCAAGAACAAACCCTGCTCAAACATTTACCTTTTCTCGCTATCAAGAGCGACTTTCCCTCATCCAGTGTGGATTCTCATTTAAATAATAACAGCAATTTTGTCGGTGTGTTTATTTAACGTTCATTTAAGTATTTTGTAGATTCATCATTTGCTCAAATAACAAGAAGAAACTTTTATCAAGATCAACTTCATTTATAACTAGAAGATTGTTAGTTCCTAAAGAGTAAATTTTTCTTCCAACTGAAGACTGAACTAAAATTAGTTATTGGTTTCACGTCACTACCAAACACATATTCATGTAAATGTCAAACAAAAAATGTTTTCTCTTTTATATATATAGCCGCTAAAGTAATTACAACATTAGAAAGAATCATCGCTTAAAATATAATAACCACAACGTCAGTGTAAATTACAAACGAAGCTAGTTCGGCAATCAACACAAGTGACAGCTATCTTGCACCAGCACTACTACTACTGATTACTCTATTAAAGATAAAGATTTTTGCCACCTTCCATGCTACAAAACTGCCCTCTGTAGATAGAGGTTCCAAATCTCACCAATAGATGCTTTTGAACTTATCATACACTCCAGTCAAAATTAACGCACCACTAAGAATTGGGTACAACGTTAAAATGGATTTTCCTTGAACGGCCAATCCGATTGTGATAATTTTTCGCTTTAATTGGATCACTTTTTTTTAAAATTACGTAAAATGAATCTTGAAGTGCATTAATATCGCACGCCATGTAAAAAAAATAAAAAAATATTTGTAGGTAGAGAATTTCAAGTTTGAAATTCGAATCTTAGGAGTCACCGCCAAAACGCTTCTATCCAAGGTTATTCAACTCGTGACGTCAAGTGTCATGTAAACATTACCGAGGAGCGTGCTGTTTAATGGTGTAGTATCATTCTTGTATTGGAAAAACTTCTATGTGGTATTCATTGAAAGGACAGTGTAAGAGGTCGCACCAAAAAGTGATTTGTGTAGTTTAACAACCATCTATTATGTATGGAAGACAAAACAAGTGTTGCTTTGTGCATGGTTATAAAAGTACTTCAGTCAGTACAGCTAACAAAATTTTTGTAACCGTTCCTCGAGATTATCAACGTATGAAAAAGTTGTTTAAGGTCCCTAGACGTGATATGCCGAAATCGCAAAGTTTGTTTTTCTGTTGCGAAGATCATCTTAATTCTTACTGTAAGTTTTATAATTCTTTTTGGGGTTATAAATGTTTACCATTCAGTTTCCATTTTGTTATAGCTTGAAGAGGATATGAAAAATTATATGCGTTTTAAGTTGATAGAATGAAATGTTATAATAAAAAACGACGTTGTTCCCCAAATATTTGACTGTTAGCCAGACCGGAAACGAGCCTCAAGAGCCCCGAAAATAAATGCAATGTATATTTATTCTAACCTCTAAAATAAATGTCAAGTTTAGGGTACATTTTTGATTCTTACATTTTTATGTTTTCAAATAGTATGTTTCCAACAACCCACTGTAATCAAATTATCAATGCTACGTTAATTTGATAAAAAGTTCACTTATGCTGTTGCTTTTACGTTCCTCATCTCCGCCACGTTGAACCGCTCATCGCTGTACACAAATCCATAACAATGAACATGCCTTCAGAGTCATAAATATTTCACTTTTTTCTTGGCGTATTTTAATTCGCTTGTCACAAAATGAACGCAAATAACAAACTGATAAATTGACAGGCTAAGGCTGACGCGTGACGCGCTGACCCCAGATGTAAACAAGCGGCCATTTACAAGAGACCTGACGTCACGGCCAATATATTCGCGTTTTGGCGGTCCCTTTAAATATTCACATTTTTAATATTAAAAATACACCTTACGATCCATTTTTTCTAATTTCTAAGCTGTGGCAGCTGTTTTGTGGATTAGATGCTACCTATTAATATGCAATTTAATAAAATATAAACACATGGCAAATACCCAATTGTAGCTTATGTAAAAAAATATTTACAAAAATTAACTTTATTTGCAAAGTATCATGATCGTCAAAAATATTTTTTATATACTCACTATGCTATTTTTAAAGAGTTTAAAAAAGACCTACCATTTAATAATATATAGCTTACGATCGCACCTAAAATAATAATGAAAATACAAGCCTGGGGAGTTTTACATGGTGGACTAGCTGCAAAACCCCATTTATAATCGTGATAAACTCAACTGTAATTAAAATCTAAACCAATCACCATTTAAGGTGTCATAGTTACCGAGTTGATTTTAGCTAACATCACCTTTAATAAAGAGAAGAGAAACCGGCTCGCTGTGTTTAACTTATCCAAAAACTATACTTTTAACATTAACATTTTTAACATAGTTATGCACCACGCAAATTTTAGAAATTATTTCATTAAATTATGGAAATGATTAAATTACTTTAAATAGTATAGTTCCTATTATTTGTATTTCTTTCATCCTTCTTGTAAGTTACATTAAATTATTATATTATTGTAGGAAAGACCCTTATATTGGTAAATTAGTTAGTTATTCAAGGTTTAATTGCAAAAGAATAGTTCTTCCATTTCCCATGATTTAATGATGAATGCTCAACATATGGGGCATATCATACCTCGGAATTCTCGCCCGGGACATATACAGTTGAAGCCGCAGATTAAATCCCGTTAAACGGCATATGCAACAAAGAAGTGAACAAATAATGCATCGCCCTAACGTCTAAGGCCGTAAAATGCAATATTGTGTTCAGGCATGCCATAGTGGCTGCTCGTTTAGATAAACACGAATTTTTGCCTCCGCTCGCCGTCTCTTCCTCGTGCGATAGCGAATTTAATAATAAATCACCCGAGGGGAATCACCGGGGCCGAGGCGCGCCGTAAATTATTGACAGTTTATAAACGCGAGATGGCGCGACTGCATTAAAAACTTTTTGGAATGATATGGAGTAAATCTGACACAATAATAACAGTGACATTCAATCGCGTCTATTGTGGATTGGCCACACCTTTGTGCAATCACCGGCTCTTCAGCGGGTACGTGTGTAGTAGGCGGTGTATGGTCGGTATTCATTACAGCCACAAGGAAAATAACGAAGATTAATATACGGGCTCGTAATAATGCACCCACTCTGTATAATATATGGGGTTTTAAAATGGAGATATTTGTAAAAGTACCAGCGCCGTGACAAATACGGCCGCTCTGCTGCGGGATGCTGGAGATTGTTTCTGCTGTTGTCCGGTGCAAGAAGTTGCTGGCGCATTCCTCCACTGTATATACAGCTGGGCACATCACCGAACTGAATCCGCAATGAAATGAGCATCTCATCGCTTAAAATTTCAGGTCATCTTAAATAAATCTTCTGAGAGGGTAAACTCGTAATCTCAAGCCAATGAGGAAACAAAGGCTTTGCTTTATTGGTTTCATCTGAAACTTGTAAAGCTTTGCTTAAAAAAAATCATCGTAATTTATTAGTATAATGTCTCATATCTTTGCGCCTACATAAATAGAGCATGCCGTTTTTAAAAAGAATTCTAGTATAAATGTTTAATACGACTTACCTACCTGCAATCTTGTTCAGGGTTGGATTTCTGTCACCATCCATTTTTGTTATCTGTTATGTACTGTATGAAAGATGCAAGAACATCAATCCATCGAAAGAACGTGCCTACGAAGAGAATATTGCAACTGTAATTGATAGTGTGCAAGAAAACTCAAAATTACTTATTCGTGGACGGTCGCAACAACAGGGACTTTTTTTGCATTACGATACCAGGCTAATCGCATTTAAGATTCAAAAGACCATCACTTGCGTCTTTCCTGGGCTGATTGGGCTTTAGAACACTTAAAGGTGGCCAGTTGTTTTATCCCAAAGTTGTGTACAACGATAAGACTACTTTTTCTTAATGGGCTTGTCAATAATCAGAATTACAGATAGCGGAGTGATACCAATTCAGAAGAGATCCTGCAGACCCCTCTACACTCAAAAAAATTAAGCGTCTATGCGGTGACATTATTATTATTCTTCAAAAATATGGCTGGAGCTAACGTTACGKTCAATGGGGAAAGTTACCGGGCCATAATTAAATGAATATATATTTTTTAATCAATATATTGATGACATTGATGCGAACAAAATGTGGATACAACAGTATAGAGCTACGTACCACATGTCGAATGAAACTATCGACTTTTTGTAAACAAAGCTTGTCAACTGGCCGCCCAGGTCTTGCGATTTAACACCTCTAGATTATTTTCTGTGAGGCTGCGTAACGTCATTGATTTATGCTATAAACCAGACAACATGATTCGTGTGATTCGTGATATACACCAAAAATTGGCCCATTGGCGCATTATCTTGTTTTACTTTTGAGTGGTGCTATCATATCCAGGATTAGGGCTCGGCAAAGTATCGATACTTACTCAAGGTATCGATACCTATGGCGGTGTCGAGAATCGATACCACCTTTTCGTGGTACTCAAGTATCGAAGGTATTCGAAAGTATCMGAGTATGTAAAATAATAAAAAGTATCGAAGTACCGAAAGTAATGAAAAATATCCGAATATCGAACGTATTTAACAGTATCAAAAGTATACAAAAAAATCAAATGTATCAAAGCATTGGTCATGGACTGGACAGAGTATCGATACTTATTCAAAGTATTGTTACTCTTGCCGGTACAGGATCGATACCACCTTGTCGTGGTATTCAAGTATCGAAAGTATACAAAAGTTTCTGACTGTCAAATGTATCAATTAAAAATATCGAGTATTGCAATAACGTAAAGTATGAGAAGCTTCGTAAGTATGGCAGCATCCAAACTCGGCGGTGTTAAAAGTCATGAAAATGTTAAAGAATGAAACAATACAAAACTGGTAAAGTACGTGGCAAAAAAATATTTATTATTTATTGAGGGTATCGAAATATCTGAATAATTGAAAGTATAAGAAGAATTGAAATTAATTATTGCAGTATTTAGTATATTGGCGGTATCAAAAGTATTAAAGTATCAAAATATCGAATTAACTCAAAGCATGAGAAGTATCTCAAGTTATAAAAGGATAAAAGTCGTGACTCCTGAAGCATTCCAAGGGATCTGTTAAATGGAATAAAGAATATAATAATTTAGTGATTCGCCTGTTTTATAAGTTATAACTGGATCTAAAATTTATATATATCTGTTTCAAATAAGTTTATTTTTTTTTTATTTTTTTACAAGCGGTTAGCGCTCGTTTGGTTATAGCTAGTGACGAGTTGGCTTGTTATAAGGTTCTATAGGAATATTTGTTGATCAGTTGACATCCGGCCATTATTTGGATATAGTTAAAGGCATGCTGACTTACTGGCTATGTTAACAATGTTCACAAACTATAGATGTTAAGACAAATAAAGACATGCAGAATTAATATCCAACACATTCCGGGGGAACAGGAAAAATTCCGTCCTACAAGATAACACGTGAAAAATTCATCTATACTTTATTATTTTTGTACACAATACGTCAGTAAAAAAAACCAAAAATGAAATGTTTGAAAGTGAAAACTTTCACAAGACCAAAATCATATTTTGCATATTCATCCAACATACGCTTAGATGAGGAAACATTAATATTCCTCAGCGTATCCAAAGACAACCAGAATCTTAATTATTCCTCTAATAAATGTCGCTGCAATAACTTTACGCCGGAAACATTTATTGCGATAATAAACGAGCGAACTTTTGGCGTTAAGACCGAAAATATGGGTCGTTTCTTCCAAATATGGCAAGCCGCTCATAAAAAACAAGCCGATAACCGCGCGCGATACAGGGAAGTTACGAAACATTAGAATTCAGTGAAAACGCTCAAATCAAGAAGCCCGATTAGCTAAGCGCATCACGGCCATTTTCCTTAAAAGGAAAAGGCCGAAATTAACATTATCCGGCAAAATTCGGTTCCGTGCGCATGCCGCAACCGAGGTGATTTAAAAAACCTTATTTACGATCGCAATCACGCTGGCTCCAAAGTTATAACTCCTCCCGGCCGATGTATTTTCGAGTCTAATAAATAAATAAGTATGTATATTACACGCATAAGTGATAACTTAACATCTTATTAAACCGATCGCACGCCACGTTGGGGTTAAGTAGCCGGGTTCACGCCATATTGGTATTTTACTCGTGACGTTACGGAGGGCATGCGCCGTGGGGGTCCTGCCATTTGTGAGGTTATGAAACTTTACGACCTCGCATGCACGCCAATATGCCCTGAAATAATTGGGCGACCATTTGTTCGTCGCCGTCGTTTTTTGTTCACACATACGAACGCCGGGGTACGTGATTAAAAGAAAGATCTGCGATTATTAACGCAAGAGTGACCGGGGGAAATCATCTCGGGGACCGGCATTATTTCGCGGGAGCTGTAAATAATACCAGAAATAACTGCGCGCGATGGATATCTAGACACATGCTGTGCGCTTTTAGGGTTAATAAAAACGGGACAGGGACTGAGGTGACTTTTACGAACGGCATCTGCTTGCTTAGGCCGGGATTTTTATTTGGACTGTATTTAAGCGGGCACCAGGGGCCACGCTGATTTGATCTGCAAATATTTGCAATTCGTCAGCCAAGGCACACGAGCGTAAGAAAGTGCTATCTTGGAGACAAGCAAATCATATTTTGATGACTCGCTTGGTCATCCGAGGTCTAGATGAAGGGTCCTTTTATGTAGAAATCAATCACTTTACAACGGACCCGGACCATAAATTTATACTTCTTTTCTTCTCACGCAAACCGTTCCAGTGCCGTATTGACAKTTATCATGCTATTTAGAAATTAAAAATTTGCCACCATTTAGAGCGGCTTTAGATGTTAATTTACATAACATTCGCTAGATAWGTTTGCTTTTTTACCTGTACAGGTACCTGTTTATCACGATTTACCCAGAATTTATAAGAAAACGCTTAAACCTCAATAAAATGAACGGGCGTATACAAGTTCGACCGTCACTGCAACAATAAATCCTTGTTTTAAAAATTGAGGATAGCTGAGTTTCGAAATAATGTCCAGGTAAACTTAATAACTTAATACCTCAATACCGATTATCGTGGCCCTTTTCCCTTTAACTCATTTCCAAATAAAATGAATACCAGGTAAAGTATCAAGCAACGATCTATGAGACTCATTATACGAACAGCCGATTACCGCTCACGATGGTTTACAAGTATTACCTGAAGCTGTCGTAAATAACAGACGGATTCGGCAGCTTCCACTGTTTTGCAGCGGAGTGGACCGTATCCAAAAATTGTGTTTAGGCCTATTATCATTCTTATATGAATACGGAAGTGTTTGAAAATTGGTTCAAAAACATTTTATTGCCCAAATTGCCAACAAACAGCACCATAGTAATGTAGCAACTGGATAAAATTCCAAATACAACAACTAATAAGGCAACCATTCAATAAGAGTTTTTAAGAAAAGAAGATTGATATTTCGAAGACGACTACACAAAAAAACAATTGTTGGATATGCTTCGCACAAAAATTTTTTTGAAGAAATTTAAAATTGACATTCTCGGTTCTGAATGTGGACACACCATTCTACGATTGCCCCCATATCATTGCATTTTCAACCCTATTGAAATGATTTGGGGGCAGTTGAAACAAAGAATTCGACGAGGGAACACCGGTGGAAAATTTAGCAATGAAATGCTGCTAAAAATTAGACACGAAGCTGAAATAACAAGTGTCGATGCATGGAGAAATTCAGTGCGGCATGTACTGGACACTGAAAATCGGTACAGAGCGAATCATGTACAAGAATTAATAATAGAAATTAATCGTGATTTTAGCAGTGAAAGTGATAGTGAGTATTTTTTTTTAGTTTGTGACTCTTGTAATGTGCTTATTAACAAGCTGTATTGAACATAATCGGTACCGTGTATCAATTTTATTGTGCATTATTGAAAATTTTTTCTAACAAATGTAAATAATTTTCTACTTACTAATTTGTATGTTTTTATGTTAAATTTCTACCTCTTAACAGCGTAATAGTAATGGATAATAATATCATTCAAAACAATTGAATTGAACCGTGACAAGCTACTAGAAAACAGGACATTATCGATTATATCACGAGAAGTACTTAAAAAGGCCACCAAAAAGACTTGTTGAATAAAATTAAAAATCTTAATTATCCTGATCAGTGACTAACTTTTTCCAATTTTTTTGCAGCTGTCCTACATTTGAAACTTGATCCAAAAGCGAAAGGCCCATCCGTCTATCTTTCTTAGTTCCCCAGATTTAAATTCTTTCCAGTACGCTGCAAAGCAATAAATAACTCTACAATGGTGCATAATAGACCAAAGATCATATTAATAAAGTCACTTTTAAATTTACCGTGTAATCAAAAATGTAATAATATACGAGGTGTTTTATTAAAAAGTAGCAGATTGAGTAACTTTCATGAAAAATTGGTACAATATTTTCTGCGTAAGCACCGATTAAATTAATAAAACTTTCATTAAAACTGTTTTCTCTTTAGTTAATATTATTAAAATTAAACTCAGTTCGTTCTTAGCTGTGTAAATACCGAACATAATTTCTATTTTAATTCAAGATGCCTTCATATGTAATGGCAGGAAAACAAATGTCCATCGCCGATAATATACAACCGCAATTATAACAATTCACTTTGCGGCTAAATTCAATTACGTATACGTTTGCGTGTGCTTATCCTTTCCCGGCGTAATTACGAATCGTGTTTAGAAGTTCCGGCCAGTCCGGCGTTTGAGAAAAGGAATTTTTACAGCGCAATGCGTCTTCCATTCAGGAAAAAACTTACCACTTAATAAAAATAATCTCGAATAGATAAACCAGCTAGATCAAATTTATAGCTCATTTCTTGGCGGTTACAAACCGGATTTCGGTCTTAAAATTCATGCTAGGTCAAATTTGGTCCCTAAACAAAACGGATGGGTATCAGATTCCGAAACGTACACGTGTATTTAACGACAGAAACGGAGATCTATAGATAACGCCGGATTTACATCGGTTCAATGATTCTTACGCTCGACGCGGGCGGTGTTGGCAAATTGTGAAATTATCCCTGCCAAACTGGAACACATTCTCTATTTTATTGTAACCGGGAATATAAACAATTACTCCAAAAACACATTTGTATGCGAGCAAAGCTTCTAATTGCATTAATTTAGAAAGTGTCCCGATAAACCTGAAGCATTCTGCTTTATTACTAGGTTTCAATTAGATTTCCGCCAACTGGCAACCATGCTACGCGACAGCTATAACTCAACTGTGTTAACAACAATTTAATTAATTGCAAAATTCAGTACGACACAAGTTTGTGGCACTAAGACGTGATTTATCTCATTGTTTGATAACGAACGGTATAAATCAGACATAAGCTGGAATTATTAAAAGTTTGTTGACATTTGTGCATAAATTAATGTATGAGAATGAACAAGTGAGTTATTCATGTACTCTGACATATTGCTCCACACAATAAGCTGCGGTAGGAAGTTTTAGAAAGCTGCATATTTAAGCGTGCGGGATTGTTTTAATTGTAATAGCAAGGAAGAACGTGTGTAAGAACGTTCACCACTCATGTTCAGAGCGCTCCAGAGACATCTAAAAGGCATCACAGTGAAATGCAATGCCTTAACGTTTTTGGTATTGAAGGTCTACTGTGTATTCTACCAAAGAAGCAGACGAGCCTTCTAAAACAGTAGAAGTGCAACGGCTCTGCTATTAATTTTCAGGTTGTTATATAGTGAGCTCTTGGTCCTTCAGGTTGAGGAAAAGCATTGATTTTGCTGGATTTGATATAATTCGCCATGACTGTCATCTCATACTTTTAAGCCACATTCTGTTAAGTCATGATTCCATTAATCCGTAATATAAGTATTGTTCAGGAGCACCTTATTATTAGGTTACATACAACCGCTTTCCTAGCATATATAATGATGCTTCTCGATTCCACTCCAGTAAACTCAGCAAATGTGCAAACTGTTTTAAACATAAATAACAAAGATCTCAAGGTAGTAAATGATTTATCTAAAAAACACTGGCATTCTGAAACCTTAGCAGATGAAAAGTGTCGTTACGCGGTCCTAAGAAAGCGATAAAACTACTACCCAAAATAATGTCACAATAAAAACTCACTATAGAAAGCTGAAAGAACATGGGTCTCACAACTGACATGTTCAAACATAGAAAACACTTCCCGCATTGTTTAAAGAGGATCTTTCTGAGTCGGTCATACCCTCAAGAGCAATATCATCCATCTACGAACCCTGTTAACAACTCAATGTTTGGACAAAAAAAATATTTTACGCAATAAAAAAAAATCATTCGTGAGAAAATCGGATCAAGTCACTTGAAACGCTTATCTTCGCTTAGAACATTCAACAATATTCATGGGGCCAAAGCATGAAAAACGGTATAACTTTAAATATGGCTAAGTCCCATGTTAATTCTATTTTAAACATATTTCGCGATATTGTAGGTGGCGGAAAGTCTAAAATTATTACAGAAACAAATAAAATAATTGTAGAAAAATCGGAAAGCCGGGCTATATTACTGATTATTTTAGAGAATGTTGCTGGATACGGAGAGGTAGATAAACCGGGTTCAGAGACAAAAAAGATCAGAAGTCATACAGTTGTATATGTTAACACAAAGACTATTCCACAACTCATCAGCAAGCAACATCATCTCGCCCATCTACGTGATCATTTAGATCTTTAGATTATTGCAAATAACTTGTTCATTCCAACCATTACGAATGTTATCACGAAATTTGTCAATGAAATTACTCAAACGTTTACAAAGAAATAATATAATAGATTTGAATCCAAACATACGTTTACAAGTTAAACAAATTTTACAGCTGCTAAACCGAAATATAAATTTAAAAAATTTAGCTTAGCTACCTGTATATTCTAGTAAGCAACCTAATCATTAATCACCCTGTACATCAAAGCAGCAATAACTAATACCGCACCAGTAATAAAACCATTTGCAGCCATCGTAAAGTTTATCACGGGTAGTACGGATTTCAAAAGATTTATTGCTATATTATATTTAAGCGGAGAAAGCCGGGCCGAAATTTTTACCTTGGTGTGCTACGAAAGAAAAATGGGTTTATGCCACCTATTGGATCCGGCAGCCGCGCCATTAACACAATAAATCATTACCGCCTACAAACGTTTAAGTTTTGGAACGGTGTTTTAATATGGGACGTTTGCTTTTACAATTTGCAGCTAACCTGATTTATTCTGAGGCCGTGGCAAGGCCACAACTAAGGCTGCAGCATGTTCTGTATTTGAGGAATATTAATAACATCTAGATGGCATTGACTAAGCCGTTAGATATCAAAACTATCAAGTTCTACAATAGCAGGGAAGTTTATGATCAAGTACAACCAACAGTTGTGTTGAAATTACAATTTGCATCTGGCAGGATTATTAATATAAAGTTTTGCTACAGGAAAGATAATTTGTTAGAACTTTTTGGAGTCTAAATTTTACTCTTTTATACAGTTTTCTTAAATAATCTCGGAAAAAAGTAACAGTTTTGAATCGAAGGCGATAACTATGGCTACATCTTTGGTGATATAGTATTGATAATAAGAAAATCGGAAAAGTACTGATTACTTGGCATATATAAATGAAAATATTCGTTTTCTGTGTTGCTGACTGTGAATAATACCCTTATTACCTAAACAACACGGTTTTCCCTTTCAAAATGAATTATTTGGAAAGGTTATTTATTACGGCATATGTTCCTTTAAATAGCAATGTCCCACAAGCAGTCCAGTTACTGTTCTTAGTTCTCGGTTATATAGCTGTTAGCTGTAAGATGTGATTTTCGTAGTCCGGAACGTCCATCCAATACAGTAGCTGCTCCTTTGTTGTGTGCTCCAAAGACACGAAGCATGTTGCTGTTACTGTGATTTTCAGCCCATATGTTGACATCATTACATATGATGTTACAAAGATATAATGGAACCAGATTCAGCAACATTTCCATAGGCCACCATATAGCCACCGTAATTCCCAAGCAAGCAAGTCTTTGTAGCTTGCTTAGGTAACCTTTCGCACTTTTGTTGATAAATTTGAGCTACCATATTATGGAAGCATACAGTTTCCATAGGAATTTTTTCCGCATTCTAAATATCTATACCAGCGTTTGAGTATTTCGTAAGAAAGTGCAGACTCCCCCTATAGCTGCCTATCATTTTTCTGGAGGTATTTTATTACGATTCTTTGTTCTACAGGATCTATTTTTATGAACAATTGTGACACACTAACTGTCAAAAACATTAATCAAGCAAGCACTTAGAAATAGGTCACGGGCGGAGAACCCTTGTAATTATGGGTATTACGCTTTGGTAAAAACCTGTCATGCATCTGTAGACCCATAAAGCTTTTACTGCTTAACCGTTAMCTRACTCCAGATGAGGCTTGAAAGTGATCTTGGTATCTAGGTTTTGGTCCTAGGTATTGACAARATACTACTGGAAAAAAATAACGCAGATGTTATCGACAAACCCATTTATAATTTTTACTCAGATGTATCTATTACAAACGTTACATAAATTATATAACATCTCACCATTCTTTTATTGTTTGTTCAAATAGAGTTTTCTAGACAACGATGTTTAGAACTGGTTGACTACAACAACAAAAGTGCTTTAACAATTTAAATATCAACGTAGACTATCCAGACACAATTATATTGTTACATGATTGAAACAAACAAAATGAATGTCCTGGGCAAAATAGTACAATCCATAATGAACACATCAAACCCCGGTAAATTGACGAGGAAGCGACATTTCTCGCACTATACTTCAGTGTTTCACTACGCCATTTAACCAGAAGATAAACAATCAAGATGACACCTAATCGTAGGCTTACAAAACTGTCTAGTTACAACCGCATGCTTTACCGGCAAACACACAGTTCAATAACGACGAACGACCTGACTTTTAATTAAATCGAGATAAACGATGCAGTGTCTGAGATAAATTAAAGCAAATATCAACCCGGATGAACTTCGAAATGCCGATATCGTCCGAACCATCGTCCTGGCATTCACGAATAGAAAGCAGTGGCGGATCGTAAAGAACACGATTTTGAAACAGAGTCGTGTGCTTGAGATTTTCGACAGTGACGTTTTATAATGCGAATTTTTAATTGTAACGTTTTACATTCATTGAAGTGCCGTTTATGCAAAGTAACCAACCAATGTTGATACATGAACAATAAAGATTCTTTAATTAATATTACTGATTATAGCGTCATTAATATTAATGGTAATAATAAAATAGGAATTCTAGGAATAAGTCCGATAAAGCACTTTTTCGGTCATACTTTCATTTTGCAGAATGCTGACAATAAATGAATGAAATAATAGTTATTTACCTACCAAGTACTGAAAGTAATAGTATACTGGTCGAATATGCAAATTCTAGGACWCTTCCAAATCTGTATTTTCTAATGATTAATAAGTAGATAGATAAGTAGATGACCTGACCTGACCGAGTGTCAAATAAATTTATATTATTGAATGGTGTTGATTTATTTAAAAAACTTGCTGTTGCTTCCCTCTTCCCCCATGAACAATCTTTAAAGGCCCAGACAAATGAAAATCTGAAGGGGTGAGGTCGGGTCTACATAGAGGATGGGAAAGAACATTCCAGTTTAGCTTTTGAATTGTCTGTACGGTATGAGCCGCTGTATTACGTCAAACGTTATATTTTGGAAAGCAAACGAATTTATTCTATGAAAATCTATAAATACCTATCTCAGGTACTGTTTCTTCCTCAAATTGTGATTTAGGAATCGTTTGTTAAAGATTTAATAATAATTCGTTGTTCCAAGTTAGGATGAATCGCTTTCTTACCCATTTCTGTCACTGATATAGAGTTCAGAGCATTGGATATATTTCATAAAAATTTTATTTTATATTTATATTATATTTTTATCCAGTAGGCATTCATACAGTAGGGGAAATTAGTGCAAAAACAATCCAGTATTTGTGTGGCCTTGACGATTCAATAAAAAAACAGAAAACGGATTTCAAAAAATACAGAGAACGATATAATAATTGTAAAGTGCGTAAATTAGTGAATTCTTTAAAAATTGCATGATTTTGCAATTACATCCAAGATATGGTCGTTAAACGTAAACTTTTTGTCAAAAACGACCCCAAGATCCTTAAACGTATTGATTCTATTTACGACTTCATTATTGATTTTATATTGATAGAGTAATAAATTATGTCTACGAGTGCACGAAAGCACATTGCATTTTGGAACATTTAAATCTAATCTAATCAGATCACACCACGTTGTTAAAGAATTTAGGTCGTTTTGAAGGATCAAACAGTTGTCAGAAGAAGAAATGTTGATGAATAATTTAAGGTCGTCTGCAAACAATAATTTATAACAATTTAATGAGTCTGATAGGCCGTTGATAAATAGAAGAAACAAAAAGGGGACCTAAATTGGATCCTTGAGGAACGCCGGAGTTTGGCCAAAATGGGCTATACACAAAGTTAGCGTAGCAAACCCTATTTTCTCTCCCAGTAAGATATGATTTTGTGCCTATCAAACTGTATCGTGTACTAACACCTAATTTAAACCTTATCGGCATTACTTTGGAAATTATAATGTAATTTTAAACACTTCAATATGAAGAGAGGGGATTGGAAAGCAAACCTGATAAGGTTTCGTTTAAACCAAAAAGGTTGAGCACCACAGAGCTAGTGTTCGAAGTAAATGATTTTATTGATGTTAACATTTCTAGACTTTATTTTGCTCTGATATTTTGCTGTACCAGTACCGTATGTACTAATACTGTTAGGTGATGTTTTTTATCAATGCATTCATTGGCATAATATTGATATTTTAGAAAAATTTATATCCGGATGTCCGGTATACGTAAGCATGCCTGTATTTCCAAAGAACTTTMTGGTGTCGAACGTTGTTGTCTAATGGTATTCAGAGAGTTGCTAGCMCAGATCCCATGTAGTAAGACCGTGATCCAGTATATGTATAAACGTAAATATCCGTAAGTACTGGGCAAATTGACAGCACACCCATTTTTACGCGATCTAAATACCGGCAATGAAACGTATTACCATAACAGATAATAACACAGTAATTACGTTACTGTACACACGGCCCTAATGAAATGAAGTAAGACGTTCCACCGTTGAATAGGGTGTAAATTGCAAACGCAACGTCACGACGTCTTCGGTCGCCATTATTTTAGCACCGTATGACTCGGATCGGGCAAAATATACGCAATTACCGGCAACAAGTTGCAGACGTTCGTTTCAGTGCCTTTCAGGACGAGCACAATGGCGAATGATGCGAGCTTTGGATCGGTATCAAAGAGTGCTGATTCGGAAAAAAATTCGGTTTTGTCAGCGCCACCAACAGCTGGGCTTCAAGCATTTGATTTGATGAGAAAATTATCACCCGCCGCGGTTGTGATATGATCATATCCGATGTGCTTGGTAAAGCGTGTGATTACGGGTTTGCGATGAAAAATGGGTGCTTAGCTACGTTTTGAGATTGGTCGTGACAGACGGCGCTCTATTTTCAACTCTGTTTGTAGCGTCTGGATTGCGATCATCGATGATCATCCAATTACTATAATAGTTCTTATTGTTTTGATAGTACCGACTTGTACGTTTCAATAAACAGGGTTAGTATAAGGTTTCAGAACCCCTAAACAACCTTGGTATTTGAAAAACAATTGTTTTGAAATTTGGTATGGATGTACCCGTGCAATCAGTATCAAAAGCTATTAAAAATTTCCAAAATGACACCTAAGGTTACAAGAATGTGAGCTGATTGATATTTTGATGATGCGTGAATACGGCGATTGTTAAGCTTCTTTTGAACTAGTCCGTACTTTAGTTAATACTGTTTACACGCATTGCCATTCAGAGATGTGTTTCCTCAAGTAAAAGATTTATCTAGAAGTGGATGTCAAAGAAAACAGCTGATGTCACAAGAGAATTTGAAAAATTTCACGAAATTTCTCAAAAAAACCTTTAAAACGCACATTCCACACGAATTGACAAAAAACGATCCAGATCGAAGGCTGTGCTTTTGTGAAAGAATCGGAGACTTTATCAGAGGCAACAAAAATACAAAAAGAGAAAAATATCCGAAGAAATAAATCCCATTACTCCACACATGGTGTAGAATTCATTAAGACGTTATACTGATAGATTGTGTCACTGCTAGGTTGCAAATAGAGCGCAATCTGTACATTTATTGTAGTCTGATGCTGTAGAACGTTTTTATCTTTGGTTGTTCTTATAAATAATTTTTTTTAATAATTTCTGAATGAATTGTTTTCAAAGGTATGCTGACTTGACGCTTTCGGCAATTAACTTTTTAATTTTCTATTTGTGTGTTTTCCTAAAATTTGGTTATTTAAGTTTTCTAATCCGCTCTACCTTCATAACTTCAAACTAAAAAGCGACACAGCATTGAAATTTTATCAATAACATAAGCAAGCTTTAATCAAACAGGGACTCATTTACACTGAATATTTTGCAATTTTCGCCTTTTTTCGTTGCTTCAAAAAATGACAAAAAGTGCTTTTTTCAAATGAATCACTCTGCATATATCTTCCCAGGTGAAAGCAGATTTAGTATGCTTTTAGATAGCGTAATATTTTTCTCGGAAACTATTGTATAAGTATTCCGCCGTTACTTTTATTATCGCTTTGGTTGTTATTGTTTATTAAACCTGACCTAAATTGATGTAGATAACAATTCAATTTAATGGAATCATCTATTCCACTTGGACGGTGTAAACAGGTCATAGCAAGATCATAAGTTTTATTAATGATATGTTCCGTGGTTTACTGAAAAAGAATAATTAGAAGTATCAGGTGGTATTGAAGATATTATTGATTTAAAATTTATGGAAAAGGATTTACTGGCTTATACTGATTTTCAAAAAGTCTTCAATATAATTGCAAAGCTCGGAACATTTTTTAATTTTAAATAGGATAATTGTCAGTCTCAGATTTAATTGTTCAAGATGCTGACCACTGCATTCAAAACATTTCTAACTTGAGTATCGGATGAAGTTCCTCAAAGCATTGGTTCACTTTTTGACGCAATTTTTCTTTGCTGTTTACTGATGTTGCATTTTCAATGTCCTAAACGCCTAAACCATTGATCATCAAACATTTTGAAGGAATTTTTTATATGTTAATAGTTTGTCATAGATGAGGAAGCTTATTATGTTATTTTTACCAAGTAAAAAACGTCGAATTAAAATTTTTCTTGAAACCCTATCTGTTTTATGGATTTTAACCAGACCAAAAGTGTGTATTTCTTCGAATTCGAATTTACGAAGGTCAATAGTCAAAAACCTAGGGGATACGTCCAAAATTGAGTAAGGTCTCGTTAAAAAAACAAAGTTGGTCCTACTTTTCGAGCTGCAACATGGCCTTCCTGAAACTATTTTAGATTGATATAACAAACCAGAAAACTTAAATAACCAAATTATCCGGGCAATCCTACGACAGGTTTCCAGTATATTTCTAATCTACTATCGACTACCGGACACATAGACTTGCAAAGACTACTTTCAATCCATTTGCACACACTTTTCTAAGCAATTACATAATAAGAAGACATAATGCAGAAATCATTATTGTTCTAGTTTCTGTCTATTATGAAACTCATTAAGAAAGCTAATCCACCTTTGTAAATATCATTCCAATTAGTAAAACGAGTCGTTCTTTTAAAAAGTTCACGTGTCATTAAACAATGAACTACTATTCTCGGATCTAAAACAACAGAAACTGGTCTACACGTGTTGGTCAATCATTTCCAACTTCGACATTTTGAAACAGACCAACTTTAATTTCGATGTGTGCGAGACGAACGTCGACTTGGCAGCAGTGCACCAACAGAAGGTGAGGTGAGTAACAAAAGAACCTGGGTCCTACAGAGACTGTGGAATGCACCTTACTACCTGACAACATCACGCACTATGCCTTGCGTTTGATAGACGCGTTGGCTAGAGAAAGAGAGACGCAGCATGTTGGATGGTCGGCAAGAACACCGTCGGCTAGCGGAATTTTTAGGAGGCCACGAACAAGTTCTATTCAGGCCGGGATGAGGAACTGGGAAGTAACTATAGATAAGGATTTGTGGGAGGTGGAACGGTGGCGATTTGGACAACAATGTCCATGCTGCAAGAATGGACAATAAACCAACGGCTCGTTAATACGCCGTAAATAAACTCTCAAACTTGACGCTAGTGGCAGTGACATTCTGCTCACAGTCATACTTTTCTTGGAAGCAAAAAATTCTGTATTATCGCATTAATCAAGGTCATTGAATGGTGAAAATGCAATTACACGAGAGGTAATTCAAAAACGAATCAGATAACTGTAGCTAGTCACGAAATTCAAGAAAGCAGGATGTAGAATACTTTCTCCATTTACAAGAGTTTTATCACTTTTGAGCTGCAAGATCTTGGCAACAAGGAAATATGCAAATGTAGGTTATCCCTATAGCATTGCAGTCCGATGCAAACCGTTTTAGTTAGGCATTCCAAATCAGTCTAATGAGTTCCCTGGAGGACTTTAGTTCCTTTGTTGCACACATGTGTATACATTTTACATGAGACCAAAATTGGTACTGGACCTGCATACTGAAAACTATGTACCTAGATCCCATTAATGAGTAGTTCATCTGCTACTCGGTATCTCATATGAGGTAAAGCAGCCATATTATTATTTTATAAAATAATCTGTTTAAAATTATAGTATGTTATTTTGGGGTCCATTGACAAGCAAAAGTGTTTAGTCAAAACCGTATACGTATAAGTCTCATTAATAAAGAGAAAAGGTTGATTTTTTATAATAAATCGTGGGTAGCTTTGAGTAACTAAATCATTTATTATTGTTGGTACTTGTTTGTGAAACTGTATTTCTGTATTAGTTTCCAATTTAAAACAATGAAACGATTAGAATATGAAAGCTTTACAAAAGGAGTTGTTCAGCATTATGAACAATACGGTAATTCAGAGTGTATTCAACATTTTAAACGAGAGGGAGTTAGAAGAACCATCCATAGAATAATAAAAAGGTACGAAGATACCGGAAGTGCAGAATTCCGCGAAAATTCCAGGACGTCCAAGGTGCCAAAGAACCCCGAGGAATATAAAACGGGTAAAAACAGTGTTTACAAAAACACCATCGACTTCTGTGAGAAATGCAGCTAAAAAGTTCGATCTGGACAAATCAACAGTGTCTCGGATTATAAAGGATCTGGAAATGAAGGCATTTTCAAAATTATCAGCGCCAAAATATTTCAATGACCAAGAAATACGTGCCAAAAGACGACGTCGAAAAGTGTATGAGAAAACGCTACGCAAAACTCTCATCATAGACGATGAATCGTACGTGACTGCCGATCAAAACGATGTTCCTGCCAAGCAATATTTCCATGCGTGTAAGAAGACAGACGTAAAATATGGTGATAGAGAGAAGCTCAAAGCCAAATTTTTCAAAAAACCCAAAGTTTTGCCTTAGGGAATGCGTGAAGAAGCGATTGATTCCCTTTATTATTACACATTACAATAAATATAATTTTTTGTCCTGACATGGCAACATGCCATTACACGGCTGAAAATACAGTCTCTTTGCGCTCTGGTTAATCAAGTTAAGCCGAAAAGTTTACGTGCATTTGAAAATAAGTGGACTCGAATCAGCTGAAAAGTCGGGAAAGGCTGTAATGCGCAGAGCAGCAATAAACATCAGGAAAATAGGTTATGCAGGAATTGCTGGAGCAAATTCAATATTATTTACGTAGAATAGTGTTACATAAATGTAGAAATTAAAATTGAATTGTTCTTTAAAAAAATAAAAAGTAATCTGGTTTATTTACTTATGAGACAACCCCTTAATTAAGAGTTATAAGAACGATTCGCAATCAGTGAACATAACATAACAAGTGTTTAACAAGTCCTCTACACCGATACATACAAATATGATCATTAAAACTTAACCTCAAAATCTTAATCCCCGAAGCCTTTAAATTTAGTACATTTCTCTTAACAAAGCATGGCCTTTCTAGTAAATGTCGTAACTTGGCACTTATCAATATGAAATCCATTGGCAACCAAACCGATACTCCACAAAGGTCCTGCTGAAGAAGTCCAGGACTGTATTAACAGAGCAATAAGTCTTTAAATCATTGACGTACAAAATAACATTATTCCTCAGGGAGCTTACGACAACAAATAGTAGGAATCCAAGAATGAATCCCTGCGTTACCCTCAATGTTGCCTGAATATAAAGAGATAAAAAGCTTTTATACTGCACGCCAACCTTTCTCTTTTAACATTGGTATGGCTTACAGAAAATCAAGAAGTTTAATGCAATCGCTTCTGAAGCAAAATTTTATAATTAATCAGATGTCTTTGTTAAATCGGTATAAATAGCTGTCTTCTATCCAATGTAGATGTTACATACTCAGTAATAGTGGTTAGACTGGTAGCAGTTGATCCACCCTGAACGAATCGGATGTTATCGACCTTCTACATGAAATGAGAGCATTTCATTCAAAACTAACAAAGAATTGCAACATTTCTACAGTTTGTAACAAGATTTCCATTTCCTTGGCTACCAATATGAAAGGAATGGAACAAGATCGTCTAACAACTCTACTGGAAGGTTTAGCTAATAACCATATTCTACCGCGGCCGCAGACATGAATTTGTACGCCAAAAGACTTACAATATTTACACTGGTGCCTTGTTTACAACTCATTTGAATGGCCAATTCCTCGGTTTCCCTACTATTGATATCCTCTGGAAGAAAACTAACGACACATCTAGGACGAGAATAAGAAATGTCTTGAAGAAGTCAAGGATCTATTTGCAGCAATAATAAGCTTCTGGTGATGATCGAAATGAGCAATGGTTTAAACAATGTTGAGTTAATGGGAAACGCTTTAGCGAAAATCCCAGTTGGAGATTAAATACACCTACGCCATCTCAACCAGCTGCGGAAAAGATTACTCCACCAGTTGATTATTGACAATGATTCTTCAGATTCAGAAACTGCAAAGGCTCAGTCAGAAAAAGATGAATCGATAATAAAAATCGACACAGTCCAACCTAGAAAAGGAAGCAGAGCAGTATTATAAATAAGTACCTAAACAGCGTAGGAGTTTTGCAATTTTGGAGACTGCCCTGTCAAAGCTTTGTCATTTCGCTTGGTGGTTTGTATTAACATTCATTAAAGTTCTCAAACACTGGTTCTGTGTCACGCCCAAAGTGATTGTCAGACCTAACAACTTTAAAAAAAACGGACAGATTTTAGATTGAGACCATAACTTAGAAAAACTGTACAAACTTAGGGAAATTAAAAATAACAGAGGGGCAAAATTATTTACCAAGCTCTTCAGTCTTTTAAGAAGTCTTTTCTAATATCAGTACTGGGAGCACTATATGTGTGTATTAATGGAAAGAATCTGCAAAATTAAGAAAAGATAATTTCCCTGTATTACTATTCACAAAAGGCCAGTCCATACTCCTATCCAATAGCAAAGGTGGGAGGCGTCAACATATCTAGGCAAATTTAGATCTAACAGAACAACAGGTTCATTGTTTAAGAGGACGCTGTACGTAGAGAAGCACTCACATAATGTCTTATTTGCATGTATATACATACGTATCACGATTCAAGTTTTGTGAAATATAAACCATTATGGTACAGATCGAGTTTTTGCAATCCATAGTAAAAGTGATTATTGAAGGTCTTAAACCAAATGGAAATTGTAGCTTAAGTTCTATAGCACAATAAAAAAAAAGACTGCGTGGATAAGGTTTCTATTATCAGGAGTTGAATTTTCATGTTACAAGTTTTTAGTGCACATTTCTTAGTGGATACTCTATCTCGATCTAACACAAAAATCCAGTTATTGGTGTGGCTCATATAAGACTAGCGCAACCCATTGGTAGGTCTACAGTACCTATTTATGATCTTTTATCTTAGGCTAGGTAGATTTTGATCTGAAAAAAAGGTTCAAATACATGCGTATACATGTATGTCGAATTTAATGCACGAAAAACCTTTAGTGTCGGATTGCACATTCAAATATTCTATCCGAGTTGCAAACGAGCCAAGCCATCATCTCTATGCCCATTACACCGCGCCGAAAAGATCATTCTACATCAGACCGAGGTAATCGTAATCAAGAGGTGCAATTTGGGGGTTCATCAACCGCATCGAATGATTCTATGAGTTTCAACAAACCCGCTTATCGTGAGACGGTCTTTAAACTTCGCCCGCCTATTTTAATTTGTTGCCACTGTTAAATGAGCGAGTGGTTGGTCGGCAGGCGGCTGCAGGACCGGATCGAGGCCGCCTTTTTGCGCCCGTTCTCGGATTTTCTGCCCCGGAAAAACTGGACCTCGTTCGTAACGGGATTTTCGAAACGTGCGTCATTTCTTTTGTGGTCCTCGTTAAACTGCTGCGGGGGTTTTGAATGAAACCGGGTGYAGGTATGAATTATACGTGGCGTTTTTAAAGAATTAGGTTGGCCCTGTACTTTTTCCACGATATCCATCATCAAAGGAGGTTTAAAAAATTAATTAAACTGAGTTATTATTAAAGCATGACTAGAAAATATAAATGTATATATATTAAAAAACATATTTGCGCATGAAGCTTTATTAGATAAAATTATCGTAACGTACCTTATTTGGAATTTTTAACCGATCCATCTATGTAGAGTTTTAATATAAGATAAATTATGCAATAAATAATACCTCCGAACACTAAGACGCAGAAGAAACGACAATATCAAAGCGGCAATCTTAATCTGATACTGATACTGATATCTTCTGAGTAGGTCTGCGTAACAAAATCGATTAATCAATTCGGACAGATTTTTTTCATCGAATCGTAGTATCGATTCGGCCAAGCAATTTAATCAATTTATCGATTCGAACCGATTGATTCGATTCAATTCGAATAGATTTCCTGAGAATCGAATAATTCAAACAAATGATCGGCCACCAAACCTATAATAAATACCCACAGGTGTACAAAACAAACGTTTTATGAACTGAAACATTTGCAGTTTATTAACGATTATGATAAATCAAGGGCAGGTTCTTCAAAAGTGTAACTGACTTAATCACTGCAACTGATCAAACCGCAACCACAGTAAACGCTTATTGAATTGTAAATGTGCCACCAGTTTTATAAAGAAGTTCATTGCGTGATGAACTTTGCCACATGTCAAACATAAATTCTTCGCTGGCGTAGTTTTCTGAAAGAATTTCTTCCACTTCTATGTCTTAAGTACTTTATACAATGTATCATAGTGGTTAAAAAAGCTGTGGAAACACTGGATCAATATTAATCTGGCAATTAACTTAAACACGATTATAACTTCTTTATAAAACTTTAAAAACTTGTGATAAAAAGCGCCGTATTTTATTAATTATTACCGACGACCTGAATGAATGTGTGTACGGCTATTTAAAAAAATGGCAAATATTCCCCCGTTGTTTTGAATTTTCTCGCCTCGCTTACAATACAACTGTAGAATGAAGTGAAGTAATCTATCGCAAATATGTTTACGAATAAATTGTCCGATCCCTTATCAGTGATGCCTATTGCTCAATAGAGTTTATGTAGGGTAGAAAGCGCCGTTGTTGTGAATAAATAAACTATCCCTTTATTTTTTATCAGTTAATGTTATTACCATGTTTCTTTTAATTCCCATTTTGAAATCGATTTTACACTAATTTCCTGATGGCAAGCTAAAAGACTTTCGGCCAGTTTCTATACGAATCCCATACCTCAATTTAATACGTCATCAAGCATGGTAATCTGAGGTGTAAAGTGGGCAGAATCTACCACCGTTTTCCTAATTTATGTTCGCAAAAGGTTGCCTGCTTGTTTGCTTTGCATTTTGTGTCTACAGAACAGTCATTAAAAGTTTCTGAATGTAGTTATTTTTATCAGATGAAAGTGAAAAAAAACAGTATCAAAGCACAATGTAACGGTAGGAAATAATTGACACTGACAACTAGGGACAGATTTGCAGCATTTCCATTTTTTTAAATATTTTTTAAAGTACAATATAAATATTTGTTACTATTTACAATTATCTAATTTTCAATGTTTTTCCTAGGTGTCTAAAAACATTTGAACCAGCAAAATTTGCTTACTTTCAGAAAGCTTCTTTTCACGTGCCCAAATTTCTGCCGACCCTGGTTTATGATACCTGACCTGGCCCCACGAGATTCCCTAACGTGATCACGACCTTTTGTATTATTTTTTACGAAATTGGAACGGTCTAGAATAACAGACGGTTTCGCTTTATGGAATAAAAAGAATAGGGTCKAAATTAAGTTGACAGGTAATGATTGCAAATTGCTGTTTTGTGGTAAAAAGATTTCTAGGAAATGCTTTGTATGAATTAGTCGTCTATTAATATCGCGCCCGCACAAAAAACGTAATCCGAGGCCCGGTTTCGTCGTCCGTCTCTCTCCGTTTCGGCCGCACTGGACGTCGGGTTGTTTAAACACTTGCATTTAGTGAAGTTATTAGCGTAATCGCAGGGTAAGCATTATTTTACGGGACAAAGTCGACCAGGTGCTACAGTAAACGTCATGCTCGTGAAAAACAAAGTATGATCTGCACCCATTCGAACGGATAATCCTACAGAACGTGAGACTTAATGCCCATTAATGTTGAAATTATATGGGGAAAATGACTATACTGTTACGTTTATAACGGTAGAAGGCAAGAGGTGATGTTAAAGCTGAGTTTATAGGCTCCGGGCTCTGAAACACCTAATGCATCTGGCTTTTTGCTAGTTGGTCGTGTGTTTCTATACATTGATGATGCAAATAAAACGCAAATGGAAGAGTACAACAGTCAAAAAAGTATGTTAACTAAACAAGACGACACAGTATGGATTTATAAACGCAAAATTACAATGACAATTACAGATTTGGCGACAATGTTATTTTGTTATGATGGCTACTATTTTCCGAGTCTTGAAAGGAGATTGCTTGATTTTTTCGGTTTTGGTGATACTGAATGGCCGCACAGCATTGCCTGTTGTTTGGTTTCTGGGGTCTCGTAGGATATTCACATCTCGTCGCTCGTAATAACAATGTGGGAAAACAGGCCAATAACTACGTCTTGTCTATATAACAATCCAATAACGTCTATTCACTTGACATTCTTTGCTCTTTCTGCTGGTCCGTAAGCATTTTTGCTACCAACCAATTGGTGATATCCAAGCTTTATCTTGACAATCTTGAATATGGTGGTGCGTCCAACACGAGGAAGTTGAATGGATTCATTGTGAAGAAGCATTCTAAATCAATTAGGTAGCTTGGAAACAAGCTGATTGAACGTTTGTGCTTTGTCTCACTTGATTTATTAGATAATTTTGACGATTTTCGACCTGTTATCTCTCTATAGAGGCATATCGCTGATGAGTATACCAGCAAAAGTGTACGAAAGAGTGTTGGAGAAAAGACTAAGGATGGAGGTAGAGGATAAGTTAGCTTTCGACCAGGACACAGCGTACAAGATCACATTTTTACAATAAGGCAACTCTCAGAAGAATTCCTTATGTACAATGAAGAGCTATTACTCTGCTTTATAGATTTGCAAAAAGCATTTGATAGAGTACCCAGGGAAAGAGTTTGGCAAATCCTATTAGAATATGGTGTATCTGCTGCATTGCGAAATGCTATAAAGTCCTTCTACAACGAACTTGGTGAGAACTCTGAATGTACAGTCCAGCTACTTCAAAACAACTAAATGAGTTAGACAAGGAGGTATACTTAGCCCACTACTGTTTGTGATATTTATGGATAAAGTTATAGTAGAAGCAGACGAACGTGTAAGAAAACCAACTATAGGTTACAGAAATCTAGAACGTGTTACAATTAGTGCCTGTGCTTTTGCAGATGATGTCGTCCTAATGGCAAAAACAGAAGAAACTCTTCAACATAATGTTAACGTATGGAACAAAGTTTTAGAAAAATACGAAGACTAAAGTGTTGCTAATATCGAAGGAGCAAAAGAGTGTGAAACTCGACATAAAAGGTATAACTATTGAGCAGGTGCTGCAATATAAATATTTGGGCAGTGTGATAGCAGGCAATGAAAAGTGGGATGCAGACATCCAAAACAGATGAGTAATAACAGTAGGACTATATCAAAGGCTACGAAGAAGCTTCTTAAACAGAAAAGAAGTCAGTAAAGAAACAAAAGTCATTATCTAAGCATATACTTACCTACCCTGACATACGGCTCAGAAACATGGGTACTAAATCAACGACAGCAATTCAGCATATAAGCAGTACTGGGTATAACAATAATGGACAGACTCACCAACGATTCTATAAGGAAACATTTGAACCTAAACAGTTCATTGAAGTATGTTGAAATGGCACAATTGCGATGGTTTGGGCATATGAACAGACTAAGTGCAAGTAGACCAGTGAAACGGATATGGGAAGTACGGAAAGTGGGGATGAGAAAGCGTGGTAGACCCAAGAAAACAGTGGAATGCAGTGATAGCACAAATTCTTCAGAGAAGAAGTTTAGTGTGGCATGAGGGAAATAGGAAGCGATGGCGACGGATAGTGTACGAAGACAGTTAAGATGAAAAATGAATGTATAAGACTTTTATTTTTGGTTTCATTATTAAGTAATATCACTTATCTCGACACTCAGAGTTATCTGATAAATCAAGTGAGACAAAGCACATACGTTCAATCAGCTTGTTTCCAAGCTACCTAACTGAAGAGGAAGTTCATATAATATAAATAGAGCACAAGTATCTTATAGAATTCGTGATTTGGGTTGCTGGTGTAGAGGAGGTGGTGATGGGGTGGTTTATTCATCCTGTATTCTTCCAACAATTTCCTCTCATTTCCATTCGATAATCACGCAACCTTGTACCTGAGCCGTTGCCTTTCCCATGTTAACAACTGTACATTTTCGATTCTAGCCGGGCGAACCCTCTTCAGATCGCCGGCGTTTCGCCGCTGACATTTCGTAAATTGACCATTCACACTTTAAAAAGAGACGGACGGCAGACCCATAAAGGAAACCATTACGAATCGCGCTTCAGCTAAGTCGACGTCCGTGTGTACGCACGCATCCACGAAAATTTGCAACAGGTGTCAAATGAAAAGACGCGAGAAACTGCAGGGGCCGGACGACCGCAAAATTTTGCTTTGTAAGAGAATTTTGCGTTTGTGGCAACGTCGACGTCGGGCAAAAAGCTGCCAGGCCAATTTAATATCGCGAAGTCGTGCGGACGTTCAAGGACGAATGCGCTTTCTTCCAATAATAAGTGTATTAACCTAATCGGGCCTGTTGTACCGTTTACACTCAATAAAGCGTCGATTATGAATAAATTATAGTTATTTCGCTAAACCAGTAACACAGATTCACTTTTGCCGGGGAAAAACGATGTTCACGTTTTTGTGAAAGGATATGCCTAAGTGGGCAAGAGAGTGATCGGGGAATTACGTCATGTTGACTAGGGGAAAGGAACTTGGTTATATATGGTAAAAAAATTGATATCGCAATTATCTTCTCGATTTAATAAACGCCACATTCATTTTGCATTAGCAAATTTCTTCTGAAGTCACGTCGATATTACAATTTAGCATTACCATGTATAATAAAAGTTTTAATATGAAAACAACATAACGTTGATGATTTAATGGCATTAATAATAATACTAGAGTATCATCTATCTTCTAGCTGTCAATAATAACTGTCAAAAGTGTGATTTTCGTTAGTTTAAGCAAACTTAGAAATAAAGGGTCTTTTGCCAAAACGGTTAAAAATGGATTTCATAATACGCCTAGCAATAGAGTTTGGAGTTGTTGGATATTGATTTTTTGATATTGATTTTACAATAAAATTTTGGTCCAAACAGTTTTGATGGGGTAGGGAATTAATTCAAGATGACCCAAGATAAGAAAGGACTTTGAAATAAGCACAAACGAAAACATCTAGAAAGTTGATACTTTGGTATTAGCACATAGTGGAATGAGAGTTCCAGTGATTGCTGATGAAGTAGCAATACCGGAATATACAATATTAAAAATGTTGCGTGAAGATTTAGGAAAGAATAAGGTCTCAGAAGCTTCTATTCCGAAATAACTTGAAGGGCGTGCATTAAGACGAAGGGGTTTTTCGAAAATAATAAGAGGTAAAGAAACGTGGGTGTATGGCTAGGGAATCCACTGACAAAACAAGAGTGGATGCAGTAGGTTCACAAGGGATCTGCACCACCGAAGAAGGCAAAAACGCAGAATTCGTTTGGAAAGCTGATGATGAATATAAAGAAAAAAGGCATTTATGACTGAAATTCTGAATTAATTTTTAGCAAGACAGCTTACTTATGCCTACAATTACTCCTTATCGACTTCTAAGTACTATTTTTTATAATCATTCCATAGGAACAGTAGGGAATTCAGCACWCCTGAAGATGAAAATAGTGATCTTGTTCGGTCTTATTACGTTCTAATTTATAATTGTTTCAGTTTGKACTTAACAAATTCATTTAAATTWTAAGCTTTACCAGAAAACAAGAGCTCCTATTAAAAAAATTATCACTCCTGTCAAAACTGACTWGAAACTCTACTACTTTGCTATCTTGAACAATMTTATATTTTTGATAACAMCAAATCAGCATGTATGTGTACTTTTATAATAATTTCTAACTGTTTTTTTTTCTTCCAGGTAAGAAACGCAGCCTAGTTGTTAAAGAAATGAACACACCTAATGGGATGCCGCAAACGATCTTTGAAATGTCGCCAAGAACAACGTATGTATACAATTACATCGCTGAGTATTTGGTTACTAAGCCGTGATTTATAAACAGCACAATTAATGTCAAAATAATTATTACAATAATATACGATTTTTTCCCAGAAACATATGATCTGATATTGTAATAATAGCCTTCAACGATTTTGATGCATAAAGCATTTATGAAGCTATAGCTTATGGGAACATTATTCTCATTATTAGCTTCACCTTAATTGTGAAACTGTATTTCATAAAGACGTTAACGTCTAACATATGTCGCAGGATCCCGATTTATTTATGTTTTTTTCTTTAATTTTCATAAAGATATTAAATACTGGAAAGACGTTGAAAAACCACAAGATATATGTCCCAAGCTTTTTAAATATTTTTACACCCTTGTTCTTCCAAAGTTTTGTTGTAAGCAACCACTAGCTGCGTTTCCTATAGTCGTATAACATAATCATCTCTGTTTTATTAACCACTCGTGTATTCACTTATTTACAATGGTTACGATAGTTGATAGATTGACTACTACTCCTTCAAAACGTACATGTGCTAAATATCAACAAATCACGTAAACAACTTTTTTGGTCCTTCGAACCGGTATATCATCTAAGCAGTAATAAAATAACTGCTTAGAATTCACAGCATTCCACAGAAGATTGAACAATGCTGAAGTGTGACAAGATGGCATTTGATTTTGTACAATTCTATTAACAAAAACATGCATGAAGTATTACCGGTAACAAAATATACTAGTTTCGTACTTAAAGAGTGTCTACATTGATAATTCGGTATTGCTATATGACGAGCGGAAAGAAAAGTGAAAAATGAGTCGTGGGATAAGACAGGCAAATATCATTCAATGGACGTTTACAACTACTTTTAATTGGTGACTTGTAAACCTCTTGAGGTCGCTTATTGCACTTCAAATCCATCGTTAAATGAGCTTAAACAAGGCAAAATCCGGAACACTTCATAAATTGACGAAGATCCCGAATAATATGAATTCTAATAGGCAATAAAAACATTGGACTCGAGCTTTAAAGTTGAAGTTGTCGAGATATACTCTCTACAGACTTTCTTCGGAAAAAATCTCTCATTCGGGTAAATATTTTTGATCTTCGCGTGGGAGGTTTCAAGACACATTTAGTTCAACTCGGCTAGTGATTATTACATAGAAAAAAGCTTGGCGAACACGCACAGAACACGCCATAATTAACCCAAGCCGAGCCGATCCTTATTAAAATGCGCATCTCTTAAATTTTCGGATTAAAACCGAAACGTATCCGATTCCTCGGTTTTCCGTCTCGCTCGCGCTCTCTCGTCCCTTCGGAGCTCTCGTCCGAAAACAACATAAATAAAATGGCGTGTACGCGGCTAAAGTGGAGATGTAGATTGGATTTGAATACAATTACTTCGGGATCACCGGTCGTACATAAAATTAATTGTAAATATATAGAAAGTTTAAACACTTCAATGGCAAATCAGAGATTTGAATCGGCGATAGCATACATAAATCCGAACGCAAACACCTTGTTTATCTGCGAGCCAATAAAAATGCGAAAATGTGACAGTGCGGTTACTGGGACAGGACGATACAGTTTATCCTCTCCGCGTTCGGTCGCAGTGGCGTAGGAGCTCGTTTTACACCTCGCAAATAGTTTCGTAGCCATTAAAAAGTCATGAACACAAATTTTCAGGACTATTGTATTGTTTAGAAAATATCTCTGTGGGATCATAAATATGTGTTATTATCTAAATAATAGTTATTTTTGGCTTCTTGCAAACGATTCTGGATACCTTGATGAGATCATGACAGAGTCATATGACAAATTTTAGGTTTATTTCAGTTTTTCTATACTTTATCATATCTGAAATTAAAGGGCGTTATACCTAGCGGATAATACCTCTATATTGTGAATATGCTGTGGTCAATTCATTTGGTATTCCTGCCTGAAGAGTCCTAACAAGGACGAAACTAGGCATAGGATCCGAATGAATTGGCGAGATCACACGTTTATTTATTAATATCAATGTCTGATATTTTCCTGAAATATTTTTGAAAGTTTCAAATATCTAGTTTATCGGGAAGCTTAAAATCGATTGTAAAGGGTAAAGGACAAGCAGACAGGCAAGAAGCGAGTTAGTAAAAGCGTCGTAAAGTTTTGTGGTCTACGCTACTGAACTCTCGCCAATTTATCGCTCCAGTCCTTGCACTCCTCGGCGTTTAATTGCAATGCGTTGCGTAATCTCAATTACTGTAGTGTACGATGTTACCCAACCAATAGAGGTATGCACGATCCGTTTCATTAGATGGGAAGGTCAATGTGAATACACATTATTACGAATAGCAATATACTTATTATTGATAATGTCAGTACCAGATGGTTTTCCGTATAGCTTATAACATTAACTCTAATTTCTTGCCCATAAAAGTACGGACATAAAAGCTTCGTTTCTAAAAATGAGCAGTTTTATGGGATTGTAAATGCCAGACAGCATACATAGTTAGTTATCATTTATACTTTCCTTATTGTGATAGTCAGTTTTGTAAAGTATGTACCAAAAATATGAAAGCTATTATCCCCAGAAACAGAAACTACTGCAAAAGTTCGTCCAAGGCAGGGATTTTCTAAAATTCTCGTTCAATACAAAATTTGATCCGCTCCAAAGGTCTAAAAAGCACAAGTTCCAAACAGAAAGCATTCTCCATCCGTCTTTGAAATGAAAATCTACGAGGGTTAGACCAAAACTCCAAAATTAGGCTTAAAGGATTTTTAGTGTCCACAATTTCTGTTAAAAATTTTATGCAATTGGGAATTTCCCAGTTACCTTTAAATCATTATTTGGGAATTTACCTTGAATGATTACTTAATTGTCAAATCCATATTTATTGCCAAAATCACAAAGGTTTTCTGAGCTAGCAATTATGTATGAATTTTCGGCTGTGGAATATGCAGACTTTATTTAGACTTATGGATTAAGTAATTCTCGACGTGCAGCACGAGAATATAAACGTAGATTTAAAAATCGACACCAACCTGCTAGCTCAGTTTTCAGTACATCATTTCGCCGACTTAGGGAAACGGGTCACCCGGCACCGAGACATGTTCGTCCCCATGAAATAAATGTACAAAACGAAGAAAATGTTGTAGAATCTATTTTGGAGAACCCTTCACTTAGAGCGCGCCGGCTAGCAAATCAATTACAGTTGTCACAAAATTAAAAAAAATGAGGTCTTACATTCACATCATCGTCAAAGTGTACAAGCACTACATCCTGAAGATAACTAGCAGCGATTAGAATTTTACCAACGGATTCTTCAGGAAAATGCATGTAACCCTAATTTTATTTCACTTGTTCTTTGGTCAGATGAATCGTGCTTTACTAGGGATGGCATAACAAACTTCCATAATGAACATATATAGTCTTTGCAAAATCCCCATGCCATTAGACACCGGCGATTTCAGCATCATTTTAGTATAAATGTTTGGGGTGGCATTTTCAATAATGCCTTGCTGCCTATACAAATCAGAAATGATCGCTTAATTGGAGTTGTGCAGACAACTTTTGGAGTATACTCTTTATGATCTAATAGACGAAGTACCACTTAATGTGATCGCTAATATGTGGTACCAGCATGACAACGCACCACCACATAGAGGCAAAGAAGTAACTACCTGGTTAAATAATAATTTTCCAAGTCATTGGATTGGTAATGGAGGTCCAGTAGCGTGCCCACCGCGCTCGCCGGATTTGTATCCCTTAGATTTTTATCTGTGGGATCATATGAAGCAGCTGGTTTATCAGGTGGAGATAACCAATCGCGAGCAAGTAATACAAAGAATAATAAATGCAAGCCATGTAATAAGAAACTATCCAAATTTTGTACAGCGCATAACACGGTCTTTAGTTCGCAGATGTGAAGCTTGTATTCTCTAGCGGAAGGTGGTTATTTTGAGCAGTTTTTATAATTTATATTTAGATTTTTATTAAAAATGTTTTAGGCAATTGAAATAAATTTAAATAATTAAAATGCTTATAACTTGTAAACTAAAAGAAAAAGGACATATGTTCATATAACATTTTTTACTTAGAATATCATCATTATTCAAGTTTGGCATACAGCTTATAGATCACCCTGTATATTTACTAAACTCTTGGTCAAAATTTATAGGATTGGGTTGAAATAGGTGCTGTGATTATGAAAGCAAGTGCCGTTCAGTTCGCATAACTGTATCAGCTTCCTGCATGCCGTGAAGAAAGAAATCGAACCATCAGTATTTCAAGGCATTTATTTGGATTGCGCAAGAGCAAGTGCAGGCGGCTGTGTACAATAAAAGCGCCGATTGGTCGGGTTTGAGGCGATATAAAGGCAGCTTTTTTCATCCTTGCAATATTGAAACAAAGAAATCGCGCTAATTAGCGCAATTACTGTCTTCATTAGCGAAGATAAAAACAATTTATTGAGGGGGAAACATGCAGATTTATAACGGCTAGGTGAATTGCAATGGTCCTTGCCGACGTAAACGTTTATGAATAAAGATTTACGAGTCCGGCGCGCGACCTAAATACCAAATATAAAAGAAAAATTATGTTCCCATGGTGGTTACGTGTCTTTATTTGGATAACGCACCATCTGACAGTAATTATAAGTTAGTTAAAACGCAATTATCCATTTTTGGGCACTAGTTATGTTATTCTGCGGACATTCGAAAGTGTCTGGCGTTCATTTTTCTTTCTATATGGGCAGCAAGAACCAGGCCGCCGCGAAATGTTTCGCCAACGTCGTTATCTGTGATTTAACTGCCCGGTGTTCGATAAAACTAGAGCCTAGTTAAAAATACAGCTCGCCGTTAAATGCATAGCCTTTAGTCTATAATGTAAAGAGAACCACAAGCAGGTAACTTGGGGAAACAAAAATATGACATGATAGAAAAGGAAAACCAGATTAAATAACAAATTATTGTAATAAACACGTCAAGAACTTAAAAGCGATATTTGCGAATCAGAAAATGACGGTACAAAAAGTTGCAACTTGATATAGTTTTGCATACGCAGTTTAGATCAATATTATACGCTGGGTACTGCTTTAAAGCAATCTTAAACATTGTATTATCACGCATAAAACAAGTGACAGTGTTTCAGGACCGGTCAATAAATTTTCGGGTTTTCGGGTGGTGTTTTACAAGATGCAGCTGTTCGGTTTTAATTCTAATTTTTTCAAATGTATTTATTTATAATTTAATTTTTCAATGTATGCAAAAATTTGTTTAATAAATTCTGTACGAAAAGGAAAATATTTATGTTATCTTTAATTATGTAATTATGTATAATGGACATACTGTCGCTGTCATTGTCAGATTGAACATCCGCGTCAGTTTAGGGTAAACGTTTCGCCTGCTTGTATAAAAGGCATCTTCATGAGAGGAATATAACCCTCCCCCCTCTTACCGAAGTACAAACCCTTCGCCTTTAATTGGAGGTAATACTATAAAAAGTTAACAATAATAATCGTTTAGATAAGGCTATTATTGTTTAAATAATAAATGCGTAAAACTTTCTTTACACATACATCGATATTACTTTACTTTTATAATAATTGTTATGACTTAATAATACTTTTAGTTTATGATTCGGGTACAGCTTACTACTACTCCCTTATATATATTGTCCAGTGCGCGCCAATGAATGAATCAGTATAATTAGTAGTCTCTAGTAGCAACTTTGTGTTATAATACATAATCTAGTCTAAAACGGATTAAGACTTACTTAAAGAACTCTATGTCTGCGCGAGAAATACTTCTGAGCTTAACCACATCCTTAGGAAGGATTTCTGTCCTGAAGATGCCCCTTATAAGAGCGGGCGAAACGTTGACCCTCCTCGTATGTCTGAAACCCAGGCTGTGTATCTCAAAAGGATCAAGATTTCAAAGGTCATACTGTTTAAATTTAATCTGTAATAGGCAGATATTTATGTTAATAAATTCTTTAACTTTGTTATATGTATAATGCACATGGCATTTAAATTTAATGTATAAAAAGGAAAATGTCATACGATAAAATGATGTTTGTATTTTTACGTATGTGAGTTATCAGGGGGAAACAGTATTTATCTTTGATTTTATATCAAAGCTCCAAAGAAAACACATTTTTTGCTTGTTCTGAAACCAGCATTGTGATCATTCCTTGATAGGCTACATAATTTTGACTTTGGAGCAGCGAATTTATTTGATTCAATGATGCGGGTGAGCAAAGTAACTATAACTTTGCTCACCCGTATCATTGAATCAAATAAATTCTCTGCTCCAAAGTATAAATTATGTAACCTATCAAAGAAATATCACAATGCTGGTTTCAGAACAAGCAATGAGAAATTTCAGAATATTCAAGTTTCTCCTAAGGGGGTCAAAAAAACTGATAAAAAAACGGACGAGCAAAGTTATAGTTCTGTTTTTGAAAAAGTTCAATGAGAAATTTCAGAATATCCACGTTTCTGCTATACATCTATTCAAACCAGGGGTAATGCGAAACGATTATATTGTTTGTGGATGGGATATCAAATATCAAGGGATCAAAAACTTTTTTTGGAGAATAATGTGTTCTGATGAGGCAACATTCCCTATTAACGGGACAGTTTGCCATCCCACAACATGTAAGATATTGAAGCAATGTTAATCCATATTTCAGAATTTTAAAAAGTCGCCAGTATTTTGCAAAATTATATGTATGATGTACAGTTGGTTATCACGGGATAATAGGTCCACACTGTTGACACCAACGTTAATTGGCGCACATATTTAGATATGTTGATGGCTTAGGAGTGTTTTGTTCAGCAGGACGGTTGTCCTACACGTTATTCTCGCATTGCTAATAAATTGTTAAACCGTAAATTTGGAGATCACTGGATTTGATGAAATGGTCCGGTATTGTGCCCTACCGATTTATTAAAAATTACTTTGAATTCCTTGATCTTAAATTAATCAAAGAAAATTTATTCCCTCGCGGACATAGTGAATAGGTAAGGTCTTGTGATAAGCAAGAATTTAGATGACAATGCCATCTGTCAGCATTACACTGACATAATGACAAAGCCACCTAGCTGCCTTAACGGGTACTACTTCCTAAAGGAAGTGACCTGTAACCTGACATTATGTCATTATGTCAGTGTAATGCTGACAGATGGCACTGCCATCTAAATTCTTACTTACATCATACCATTGCTTTGGTATATAGGCAAAACTAGTTCTATGTCGTGCTGTCTGCACTAGACCTAAACTGCACTAATAGATCTATCTGCAGTTGGTTTAAGTGCAGACAGCACAGCATAGACATCTCGATAGACATGCATTTTAAGGTCTTGTTATGTTCCCTATTCGATCTCCTGATCTCAACCCTCTTGACTACATTGCTGGGAATTACTCCAAGTCGTTAGTTTACAATAGCTCAAATCATAATGAATGATGAAATAACTCGAGGTTCGAGGGACATCCTCTAGAACTTTGTCGTCCTACCTTTGGCACACCCTGTATATTATCGAACTCAGCATAAAACGCTACTTGCACTATTGCCTCGATTACTGCCCACTTTCCCACCTTCCTCAAACAATGCAAATGACTTTAAATAATGAAGACCTTAATTCCGCGTGTACGCGCTGAAGTTAACTGCAAAGTGCAGCGCCGCTCGGTAACGATCCGGCGGACGTATTTGGTCAATAATCTAGCCGTTAACGTCGGCGGTTTTTTTAATTAACGGCCAGGAGTACGACCCCGTTTACCGTTCGGTCATGTAATAATTTGCTTACGACCGTGTTAAAGTTCAAAACGTGATGCTTCCAGCGTATGAAGCAGGAAGAGCGAGGCATGCCGTCGTCAAAAAGTGAACGGGCGATCACAATGGCGGTTGGTGGGGGGGGGGGATTTTTCTCGTTTTCTCGGATCGTTCTCGCCCGTTTGCACCCCTCGGACGTTTTCCTGATTAAGTGTGCCTGCCCTACGACGAATCTCAAGTTCGAGTAGGCCAACGATACACCGATCTTCAAGGACGCCCGCATAATGAAAAGATTCGCTGTCAGTCAGTCTGAGAAGGGAGAGACTAATCTTCATCTACCTTGCATCCACGGGCCTCACCTTGAAACGTTCCCCCCTCGGGATGAGTGTTGTACGTATAATCGGCGCGATATTGTTCAAGAAAAACTTTGTATGGAACAGAGTGGTAAATGCTTTTGAACAATTGAGTTCACATTCTAAAAAGTCTAAACTACAACAATTATTTCACAATTTTAACTGATCTATGTGTCTAACCTAATATCATTCTGACGGAGCTAAGTGCCGAAAATGAATTCATCCCTAACAACAATAATTAGAAAGCAAGGATGTAGACTGTAGAAAATGCCACTAACGTACTATACTAAGAATTACCGGTATCTCTTAGATTTGAAAGAAAAATAGAACTGTAAGTTGTTGAAAAATCTTTATATAGAGCCATCAATTTCGCGACTGTAGGTTGATCTGCAATCTTCACTACTATCGTGCTCATTATCGCCGTCAGTGATCGCCGTGCATATTGTAGCTTGGCAGCAGTTATAAAAAGGCGGCACAAAGAATTCAAAAATCAACGCCGCCCGCATTGCATGAATCATTTATAGAAACCCTGTACTTCTGCAGCTTGATCGGTATTAAATCCACACTCAGAATATTCCAATCATATCTAATCGTTCTATATTTTCAAATCTGACGTTGGCCGTTGTTGCAGTAGTTATTTGTTAACACACTTTAGTGAATTACTAAATAAATAATGTAAGAATTCTATTCTCAAACTTTAGATTTGACAGCTGTATTCGTGATCAGTTTATAATTTTTACTTCACGGCCGCCTATACTTTTTTACTCCAAAGTTACAATCGGCAAATTGAGCTGTCTACTCAATTTGCAAAACCCTTACTTTACATTTTTTTTGTTAATTTCAGCATTAAGGTCGAGATTGCAAATTAATTATAGCATTGCTAGTACCTATTAAACAACTTTTGCAATTTTTTTAAACAAATATTATAAAAACAGACAATTTATTGAAAAATTGCATTTTTTATTTGAAGCAAGAGTTGCAAGTTTAAGCATGCGAAAAATAATATAATCGATAATGTTTACGACATTTTTTTCAAGAAAATTTTTTCTAACGTGTGCATGGTTGCAGTTTTATAGCAAATGTAAAATACTACTTCTTTAAACTTCACAAGTGTGCAAAATTTGTTTAATTTTAGTTGCACTAATATTGCCATAATGAATTAAATGTCAGTTTACAATAGGTTTTACCAAGTCTGAAAACTTTTGCTGCAAGTATAATATCTAATATCTTTCTTATATCGTATCTAAATCTGCTGACTTAATAACCACAGTTGCTATTTTAATTTTTGACTTGGAGGACATTATTTAACCATCTCATCCAAATTTTTGTCGAAGCTACTTAATTAAAGTGTTCAAAAATTAGGTTGTTGCTATACAGGATGTTTCACGAATGATAATGACTCCAACGAAATTAAAAATGCAACCCAAAATACATTCTCATAGCCAATGTGGTTATTTTACATAATGGTATTATTTTAAAAATAAATTGGGAATCCATGACGGCTATGCGCTATGGTTCCTGTCGCTGTATTTATTAAAAGTCAAAATGTATTCAAATGATGAAAAAACAGATATGATTTTGATTTATGGTGAATGCAAGAAAAATGCTTCCGCTGCTGCCTGTTTATTCAGACAACGTTTTTCAAATAGAAGAGCTCCTGCCGATACAATTTTCAAAAGACTTGAATTAACTTTAAGGACAAACTGGCCACCACTGAAAAAGTCAAGAGAAAGAACAGCAACAGACCCTGACAATGAAATTAGAGTATTGGAAATAATTGACGAATATCCTCATACTGGTCAAAGGGTAGTGTCTCAAGAGCAACCGGTATTAGTATTCAACCGTATCACTTGCATATTATCCTAAAAGACTGGCTTTTTGTAACTTTTTTCGGGAACACCAAAATTTGAATGTGATATTTTATGACAACATTTGCTTCTCAGATGAAGCAAGATTTTCTAATAATGGTAGAGTTAACAAACATAACATGCATTATTATACGCAAGAAAATCCACGTTGGATTCAAACTATCTACTCGACGAATGTCTGGTGCGGAATATTGGGGAATCAAATTGTTGGGCCTTATTTTTTCGCGATAGTTTAAACGGCAATACCTATCTAAACTTTTTAAGAAACAATTTACCGGTACTTCTCCAAAATGTAAACTTACAATTAAGACAAGATCTGTGGGGCACCTGCGCATACACCTTATCATAGAGTAGTGCGAAATCATCTTGATTTGGTTTTGCCCAACCGATGGATAGGGAGAGGTTCAATTAATCCTTAGCCACCAAGAAGCCCGGATCTTACTTCTTAGGATTTTTTTCTGTGGGGAATGGTAAAAGAGCAAGTATACCAAACACCAATTGAAAGTGTAGAACATTTAGAAAATAAAATATGTGATGCATGTTGATCCATCACTCCAGAAATGTTAATGCATGTTAAAAGATCGTTTTGGGCACGAATTCAAGCTTGTAAAAACAGCATAGGGCGACATTTTGAGCATTTATTACATTAAAGTTATTGAATAAAGATTTTTCAGAAATAAAATTTGTTTTACAATACCGAATTTACTTAAAGCAAATGATGGAAGTTTATGTCAAAATTTACGAATTTATACAGCTCTCTATGTCTTATATTTTTTTAAGACGATGAACAATTATCAATGTTGCCTCTGCAAATGTATTTAGGGTTGCATTTTTAATTTCGTCAGGGTCATTATCATTCGTGAAACATCCTGTATAGGTATACTTATTTCTGCATGAACAAGAATAATTGACATCTAGGTAGCCTTATACATACATAATACGTTTCCGGTTGGGATTTATTTCTCCTATCATATATGCAAAATAAATTAATATCAGTTAGTTTATCAGAACAACATTACACATATCAACAAAAACAGATGACTAGAAAACCCACCCATTAAATGTATTAGGCTACTTGTGAAACACTTATCACAACATTTTTTTACGGAAATTCTATCCAAGTACCCATTTGTTTCGAAATACTCTGACAATAATTACCAGTAATATGATTAAGCGCTTCTGGTAGTAAACACGGCAATACTTTATAATCAGGCATTTATAGTTGTTATTTATTTCATACATAAACTTATTAGGCACATGAGAAATATAACTCAGATCGTTAATTACCGCTCATGTTGCTCTTTGCTCTTCAAGAAGTTTAATGATATTAAACCGTTCTGAGCAGGTCGCAATACGCTTTTGACGCGATGATAAAATCAGTGACCAAAATATGGTAAAATAAAATGCCTTCTTATTGTCTGGCAACCTTGCCTTTTGCGGTTACATAAATTCCTGGCAAAGTGTGCCGTGGTATAGCCGGCGCAATCCTTTTCGGAATACTTTCCCGCGCAGCGGCCGTTTTATGTCCTTTTTTAAAATTCATGTCTTATAAATACGGATAAAGGAGGTCGTTATTAGGTTGCATACACGTCTAATAATGGACATTAATTGAAAATGTTCGATTGTCCGGCGGCGTTATGGTTGCACATGGTTGTTGCGATTTTGCAAGGGGGGATTACGGAGAACCATAAACAGCGCGATTAGAAAATGTGGACTACAATTGGTTTGCTGCCATAAGCGTACTATATTAGTTTTGTAGATTAGCTATTGTCGACAACATTCCAATACTTGAAGATTTTTGATCATTTTTTTATGTAAATGAAGGGGAAATCCTGGAAAAGCCCAGCAAATCCTTTATCTCTTTATTATAATAATTACTACAGCAAATAGTTTTCTTGCATCTATATTTTTAGAAATTACACTTGTAGCATTTTAGCGTTTTTCTACTATCATAAATGTACCTATGTGACGCAAGTCCCTTATAATTAGACAATGGTTTTTTAGTTGATTATCTCAAGAAAATTCCAATTAATACAAAAAATAACCGACAAAAAATTGATGAATTTAATGGTCAATATTAATGTTTGTCATTTTCGCTATTGCCATGGAAACGAAAGCCACATGTACCTATTCTATTTATAGAAACACCTTTTAACTGTGTTAAACAAGCATTGGAGCATCCTCCAATGTTGTATAAAACATTGAAAATTTAAGAACAAATATTAAATCGGCCACCAATTTTGTAGCTTGTAATGTAGAATGTAACTTATTTAATTAATTAACTCATCTGTAGGTGTTAAACCTATAATATATATGAAAATATTATATCGTGGCTCCAATCTTATTCAAAAAATCAAAACTTTGATAACATACCAAATACCTATAACACTACTTGACAAAATGCTACTCGCGTCTTTGAACCTCATGTTGAATTGATCAGTTGTTCGTGTCAATTATTATACGACTGTTACGTTGTGTTTTTACGATTTTTTGTTATTACCTTCTCGAATGAGCAAACGGTGCGAATTATTTGTGCCTATAGGTGCACTTTTAGTGCCCTTGCAAGTTCTAGTAGCAATATTATGAAATAAAACTAAAATTTAATATTTTTGGACCCCAGATAACAATAAAATACGGCATACTTTTATCTTGTAGGCAAGAACTAAAAACTCCTCTGAACACCAAAGAAATCTCGAATCAAAGTAATACAGGATGTTTCTCGAATGATAATGACCCTGACGAAATTAAGAATGCAACCCAAAATACATTCTCATAGCCAGTGTTGTTACTTTACATAATGGTATTATTTTAAAAATAAATTGGGAATCCATGACGGCTATGCGCTATGGTTCCTGTCACTGTATTTATTGAAACTCAAAATGTATTCAAATGATGAAAAAACAGATATGTTTTTGATTTAAGATAATATTTTGTCGGATAGAGCGCTGTTTCTTGAAAATACTGACAAAAAGTTAATAGTTTGACGTTTCGATTACACCTGTAATCTTTGTCAAAGACGAAGAACCTCAAAATTTGCCTGACACAAGTTCAAACAAAATTTCGAAATCATGTCAGTGTAATGCTGACAGATAGCATTGCCATCCTAAATTCTTAATGGATATCATCTTGATTTGGTTTTGCCTAACCGATTCGATAGGAAGAGATTCAATTAATCCTTGGCCATCGAGAAGCCCGGACCTTACTCCTTTTGATTTTTTTCTGTGGGGAATGGTAAAAGAGGAAGTATACCAAAAACCAATTGAAAGTGTAGAACATTTAGAAAATAAAATACGTGATGCATGTAGATCCATCACTCCAGAAATGTTAATGCATGTTAAGAGATCGTTTTGGGCACGAATTCAAGCTTGTGAAAACAGCATAGGGCGACATTTTGAGCATTTATTACATTAATGTTATTGAATAAACATTTTTCAAAAATAAAATTTGTTTTACAATACCGAATTTCTTTAAAGCAAATGATTGAAGTTTATGTCAAAATTTACGAATTTATACAGCTCTCTACGTTTTATATTTTTAAAGACGATGAACAATTATCAATGTTACCTCTGCAAATATATTTTGGGTTGCACTTTTAATTTCGTCAGGGTCATTATCATTCGTGAAACATCCTGTATATCGTCGTGAAAAATTTAAGACTATATTTGACCTGTCGCCCAGATTAAAAGTCAACACCGCTGTCGCGAAATTAAATGCAGAATCGAACGGGCGCTGACAAACATCCGAACATCGCGCGTGGGCGACAAAAGAGCCAAATTGACGTACGAGTCGCGATTATACTCGTGCCGGGAATGTCGAGAAAGTGGTGCATCCGAGACGTTTTCCTAAACAATCGCAGTATACCGACCGTGTTGAGCTATGTCGCGATAACTCAACAACGGTGTCGTTATTCGAAAAGCAGGAATTACCTCATTGAGAAATCGGGGTGGCAGCCTTTCACGACCTCGTTCCCTCCTATGGAGCCTGAAAAAAAAAAGAAACAACAGTTCAGTCGCCGGTGCACTTACGAATAGTGTCCATCTGTTGGTGCAATTGTGCGCTGCGATAAATCTGGACTGTCGTCCGGACAAATTAAATATAATGTTCGCATCTAAGGCGGTTCACGATATTGACATTTCGGGAAGTTTTACGCTGGACTGACGGCAGAACGATTTAGATCTTGTAACAGATATTTTTCTGTCGGATATTTATTTGAAACTTGATCTTGTTATAGAGAATGCGCGCAAACCATTAAAGAGCGCAATATGCGTGGAGATTTCAATGCTGGGTAAGGCGTTAAACGCGTTCCACAGAGTTGTTCATAAATCATCAATGACTTACAAATTTTCGCGAATCTTTACCTTCAAGGCAGGTACATTACAGACGCAGTGCGAAAGAAACGCTTAGTTGCCACAGACTTATTTGTTTGAAGTCTTAAGTTACGTAATGCCAAGAGATTTCAACGCTCGATCAAGAGACAAATCCGCCTATTTACCCAAAATATTTGCTCTAATTAGAAGAAGGGGTTAGCAACTAGCTAAATTTTTAATAAGCAACGCTTTCATCACATTATGACAAATTCGAATAAATAAACACAATGTGAATCGATTCTTTAAAATATCGGATGTTCTGAATGGATTAGATTTTGTATATTGCTTAAGTACACTAAAAATACTAATCTTTACCTTTTAATATGAAACTGATTTATATATGGAGCATACAAAAACAAATGGAACAGTTTATCTATCTAAGTAACGAAACATATTTCTGTACTCGACAGTTATAGTTATAAGCTTTCTCCTTGCAGTATTCCAGTCATTACCTCATAACTTTTGGAACTATGTATGTCCAAGAACGATCCTTCACAATATCCTGTTGTAATTCATTACGACTCCAAAGAAGCTAACACCTATACATATAGTAGTCAGTGCAATTTTAAGTTATGCCGTTCAGGTAAAGTTCTGATTCTATCAAGTTCCTCATTAATAAGTATAGATGAAACTAAGCAGTCCTCAAGTCTGAAATGATGATAAATCTGGGTGTCATCAGCATATGCTTGAAACTTACACCTACTCGTAGAATAGACCCCTGAGGAACTCCAGTTAATATTTTCGAAGTATTGGAATAACGGTTACTGGAAAATATTTTTGACATCTTTTGCTCAGATAAGATGACACCAAAGAAACTGACGATGAAGTAAATCCACAGTACCTTAACTTAGCACACATCATTCCGTGATTAATAGTGTCGAAAGCCTAAGAATAATCTAACAATACCAAAATCGACGCTAGACCCTCATCAGTTGCTCTAATAATGTCATCAACAACACAATTTAAAGCTGTAGCTGTAGAGAAGCCCTTTCTAAAGCCACACTGATTATTTCTATAGATATTCATTAATAGGTCAACACTTTTTACTTTATCTACACAGTCAAGGAGTTTTAGAAACTCTGATGTCTGATAAGGCGCTGAACACTTTCTGCCAGGCTGTATTTATACCTACTTATATATATAAAAAGACCCAAAACTTTTTTGCTCCCGTAATCTTTAAGGTAGATATATTAGTAATTGTTCTGATACAAGCTGTATTAATGCTTGAAATGAGAAATTGATCAAGTGAAAAAGTTAATGCGAATTAAGCATAGAATAAAACGTCAGGTGTAACAAATGTGTCCCAATGGAATTACAAGTTCTATTTTGCTTGTTTCAATCTTGTTGCCGCGACAAACTGACTTTAAACAGATACCACGTTAAGTGTATAATAATATTATGTATAATCAATTTCCTTAAACAAGAACAAGTATTTGACAGATGTGGTGTTCTTAATATTCAGGTCAAGCAATAACACGATGTGTAAGATACACAGATAAATCTGAGCCGCATTCACAAATTAAGACGTAACATTTAAAGCTGATGATTGCTACTGTTTCACTGCATATTACCAATCAACTAGTGAACCAGTAGATCTGAAAAATTATATTACTCCAAGACAACAATCCTGTTTTGTTTGAAATATACTCTTCAGAAGAGTGTTAAAAATTTAGGTTAATACAAATGAAATCTATCAAGAAAGTACCAAAAACAGAAAATATAATTAAGGAGACTATAGTTATATTTGTTATTTAACAATTGCTTTTTATAATATGAGTTTCTTTCCACCAATAAAACAATAGAACCTTCATCGTGTTTGAAAGTAAAGTTCACAGAACGTTCGAATTTTTAATAGAAGCACAATAGGTGTACAAAAAAAATATAAACAGTTTTAGTGTCCTATATTCAAATTATCCGAGATCCAAGTAATACAAGGATTAACCGACTCTAATAACCCTGTGTATTGCGCAATTTCATAATATGTTTAAGTTACTGCATCATTATAGTACTACACGATAATTCCAAGTTCATAGAGCGAGAAAACGTTGCATCAAAAAAAGTTAAATAGCGCATTAACTAAACATGATTACCGGTTTGAGTGCTGAGTCCGATGATCATCTGAGCAACAAACCATAGAGCACTAGTAGCTGTAAACTCTTAATTTAACACCACACGTTTTTCCAGTCTACCGACCTGTGCTCGGTCCGGAACAATCAGCGCGAATGCCTCGCTTTACGTATTTTGAGGTTACTTTTAATATACTGTCCATTTGTTTGTATACACAGTGGCAATTGAGGGGTCAGCATGGCTAAGTTCGAGGTTATTTATTACAATGTGCGTTTCTGTAGAACTGCAGTGAAATATAAATGACATATAGTAAAGTTGTCAGTAATGAGAGACTTATATACTCGCACTATATGACGTCATCGACAGAATCCCGCCAAGCGAAATTTATCACTTATTTTAAAACTGTCACGAATGACATATGCAATCACCTATTCGACTGTACTTGCTCCAGCAACTTCAAATGGATATGCCAAACCGTCCACAATAGCCGACCGCGTTGTTAGTCGCAAATTAGCGCAATTAGCTGTGCGGCATAGACGAATGGGGATCGTTAGCCCCGTTTTTTATGTTATTGAAGACATTCGTGAAAGTGAAATACGTCGACACAAATAATATCTGCATTCTAGTTTAATTGGTTTCGAGCATGTCTGGAATTCGAACTTGTTTGAACAGCTTGGTATTTGCGATGATTGCGGAGTCTGGTGCAGCAGATGTAAAATCGGTGATGAAAATAAACGTGTTCGGAATGATATCAAAGCGGTAGGGGTAGGGGTGATGGTTAACCGATTTACACCTCAAACGAGATGCTATACAGGATGTTTCACGAATGATAATAACCCAGACGAAATTAAAACTGCAACCCAAAATACATTCTCATAGCCAATGTGGTTAGTTTACAAAATGGTATTATTTTAAAAATAAATTGAGAATCCATGACGGCTATGCGCTATGATTCCTTTCGCTGTATTTATTAAAAGTCAAAATGTATTCAAATGATGAAGAACAGATATGATTTTGATTTATGGTGAATGCAAGAAGAATGCTTCCGCTGCTGCCCGTTTATACAGACAACGTTTTCCAAATAGAAAAGATCCTGCCGATACAATTTTCAAGAGACTTGAATTAACTTTAAGGACAAACTGGCCACCACTGAAAAAGTCAAGAGAAAGAACAGCAACAAGCCCTAACAATGAAGTTAGAGTATTGGAAATGATTGACGAAAATCCTCATATTAGTCAATGGGTAGTCTCAAGAGCAACCGGTATTAGTCTGTCTTCAGTACACCGAATAATTAAAGACAATCAATTTCATGTGTATCACTCGCAATTGGTTCAGGCCTTAAAGGAGACAGATTATCCTAAAAGACTGGCTTTATGTAACTTTTTTCGGAACACCAAAATTTGAATGTGAGATTTTATGACAACATTTGCTTCTCAGATGAAGCAAGATTTTCTAATAATGGTGGAGTTAACAAACATAACATCTATTATTATGCGCAAGAAAATCCACGTTGGATTCGAGAAGGACATTTTCAAACTATCTGCTCGACGGATGTCTGGTGGGGAATACTGGGGAATTAAATTGTTGGGCCTTATTTTTTTCGCGATAGTTTAAACGGCAATACTTATCTAAATTTTTTAAGATACATTTTACCGGTACTTCTGCAAAATGTGAATTTGCAAGTAAGACAAGATCTATGGTTCCAACAAGATGGTGGCACCTGCGCATTATCATAGAATAGTGCGAAATAATCTTGATTTGGTTTTGCCTAACCGATGGATAGGAAGAGGTTCAATTAATCCTTGGCCACCGAGAAGCCCGGACCTTACTCCTTTGGATTTTTTTCTGTGGGGAATGGTAAAAGAGCAAGTATACCAAACGCCAATTGAAAGTGTAGAACATTTAGAAAATAAAATACGTGATGCATGTAGATCCATCACTCCAGAAATGTTAATGCATGTTAAGAGATCGTTTTGGGCACGAATCCAAGCTTGCGAAAACAGCGGACTTTGAGCATTTATTACATTAATGTTATTGAATAAACATTTTTCAAAAATAAATTTTGTTTTACAATACCGAAATTACTTAAAGCAAATGATTGAATTTTTGTCAAAATTTACGAATTTATACAGCTCTCTACGTTTTATATTTTTTAAGACGATGAACAATTATCAATGTTACCTCTGCAAATGTATTTTGGGTTGCATTTTTGATTTCGTCAGGGTCATTATCATTCGTGAAACATCCTGTATAGCTGTCGATTCATTCGATTGTGTCAATGATATAGCGTTTGAAATGGTATAGATACAACGTGATTTTTAAAGGGATGCCTTAAATTAAACTACAGCATCTCAACAAAATACTAAAGCAATATATCGGTAGTGTAATTAATTTTCTTAAAACTTTTCTTAAAATTTCCAAAATCCGGACCCCATTCAGCGTCACTGACTACCAAAACAAACACAATCATTAGGGTAAAAAACTTATCAATTTCATGCGCATGTACATAGGAATAGATCAATACAGAACAAACGCAAAAACACATAGATTCATCACAAAAAGTGCTAAAAATGCAGTCCATTATTGTCCACACCAGCTTGTACTTGACGCATTGGGGAAACTCGCACTTGACCGTTTATCGAATATAACCTGACCTAACCTGACCTGACCTATCGCAACCTGGTAACACTATAAATGGTCTCTTAACTTACAAACCATCCTGAAAACAAAAAAAAAACGAAACTTGCCATTTTTCTTAAAAATGTTATGAAGTATTATGGGTTTCAACAGAGACATCTATAGTCCAATACGCTTTCGTTGTGGTTGTTTGACAGACACGACAAAAAATTCCAAAGCAACCTACCCAACCCTACAAGCTTAATTTCTCCAATGAGATTCTCCCTTAGGTGTATATCGTAATCTTGTGCAGTACCATGTGCGCTGACAACATAATTACCAAGCAGACGGAAGTCTCTTAAATCTTTCAAAATGTGCAATATCTCGACATAGTAAAGTATGTGTACAGGAGGTCTTGCGTTTATTACTACTGCTAAAAGTCTAATCGCAGTAATAAAAGTTATATCTTTATAGTTCACAAACCGTTAATTGCAAGCCGTGTCCAAATAGAATAGCTCGTTTTACGGCCTACGTTCGTTATGTGTGGAAGCTATTCAAATAGGAACCGGAAATTTACGTGATACAATGCGAGTGTTTGAGGTTCCCCAAATGTTAGAGGTAACGCCTCGAGGCGTATTTTGTTCTGGTCTAAAGCACAGGTCCTGCCTTCTGTAACTCAAGCCAGAGCGTAACTGTTAAGACTAGCGATCAAATTAAATCGAGATTCATGTAAACCAAGGAAAAAGAATTATTCTAGGTGCTAAGTAATAAATAAATTTCGAAGGCACTAAAAACTTTAGGTGATGGTATATCCAAATGATATGGATATCTCAAAAAGGAAGAGTTGCAGGATTGAAAAAATTGAAGATTTTCCCACTTTTAAAAGTAATTCGTTTGTCACTTTTGTTCTTAAACTTTGCTTATTCTTCAAGTTTGCTTAATTTACATTAGTCTGTTGTTTAGATTCTTCTAATAAATACACCTCTGTAGAGTGTTGCAAAACCGTTGGTGAACCTGACTCTAATAGAAATTGGCCAGATTTCCTCCAATTTGACTTAGTGCCATAATGTTGTGGTAAAATCTAGATATAATTATTATAGTTTCAAATTGTAGTACTTACACAAGCCAGGAACAATCGATGATTTGATGGACAATGCTAAATTTTGGGAAACTGAGAAGAGTTGAGCTATTGTTTAAAGGCAGTAACTTACTGTATTAGTCCGGAAGCTTTCTATCTATCTGATCAATCTTTTTCTAATTTTATTCTCTTCTTTGATACGAGTTGTTAACATTAGGTGTCCATGAAAACACAAAAACTTTAAAATTGTTATGATCTTGTAAAGCAGATATTTAATATCAAAAGGTTTCATCCTTAAGAACGAATAACAAAAAATAGGTACTTTATCCGATGTCTTACTAATATTACTAAAAATTATAGCAGAACTGTGTGCTTTAAAAGCTGGATGGGACAAAAGCCTTTCCAGCAAAATATTCTCTGAATTTTTACAATTCCTCCAAGAATTGTTAAATTTTTATTTTCTTCTAATGTCTGGGCAAGCTTTGTTACCTGCTAGTAACTTTTTAAACTGCACGGATTCTCGAATGCTTGTTAGGAAGCTTATAGAGCGTGCATCTTCATCAGAAATGTAAGTAAAGGTTTGTAAAAAATGAAGGGTACCTCCTATTAAAGTTGTAACTTCGCTCGCGTTGGAATTATGTGGAGCTCTTCCACTTACTTTTGGAGTGATTCCATTATTGTAATTGTTTGATTCAAAACTGCTCCGAATTTGCTTTACACGTTTGTAGGAAATAGAGTTTCAGAAATACAACAAGATACTCATGTTGGTAATTGAAATGATGTCGTTTTAAATCAAAATCCATCAGCAGATTAATAACTCTAGGCTCAAGCTCCAGTTAGTTATGGTGGCATGTACTCTCCAGGCTTGTATGCGATGCATAATGTTTTCATTCTCGTACTTCTCTGAACAACTGAGTAATTTCAGACCGAAGACTTTTCTAAATACCTTAATCTATGTCCACATTGGAACAATAATACTGAGAAGAAACGGGATACAAGAGAAAAAAAGAAATTTATTATGCTCTCTTGAGTGCGAGTAAGGATCCTAGGGGAAAGTCAACTCCCCAAATCAAATTAATTCGGCTAATTATCATCACGTTTTCCGGAAAACTGTCACGCCTTTGGTAGCGCCTGCCCATCAGCTAACACCTCATCACGCTCGACGCAATATTACTCGTTATTCGTGGCCCCTCGGATCACAGTAACCTGTGACCAATCGGTAATTATGTCTATTCTATTTATATTAGCTGTTCCGTGTAGCTTTTGTTCGGTTAATTCGATTTTTTGTGGGATTTTTCACCAAATTATTCGAGAAATAACCAACGCCCGGCAGAGACGAGATATCATTGTTGCTTAACGAATATTCGGTTTCGTAAAATGGACAATAGCGCACGGAATCCGCTCAGTCATGGCCGTAAATGCGTTTATAGGTATCGGAATACGAATGTTTGATAGGTGGAATTTTTAGGATTGCCTTTTCGAGCGCTGCCACTTCGGGATTATAAACAGGGCCATAACACACCGGTATTGTTTTCACTCCGTCTAGTGTGCATATTTATGGCGGCGGTGGAACATAAAGTCGCGTTTCCTTATTGCAAAAGAAAAGCGAGCTCGCCTCCCAATATTTAAATGTTTCGTAATCCGATATTACGCGAGATAACTATTTCAGTTTTGTAAACAGATGTTCGTATACCGGTTGCGTACTATGACTCTGTGCTCTGATAGTCACGCAGATAAAAAAGAAACCTTTGCCGAGATTAACAGTACTATTTATAGCGGTTTTCTGATCTCCCAAAATGGTATATCTTTTGCGTCAAAAAGGTATAAATTCTGCTTTATCTTGTTGTTAAACAAAACTAGAGCATTGCCACTACTCTAAGAATTATAGAATTTCGAGCTTTAATGTTGGTCATCATACGTTGTGGGAATTTTCCTTTCATCTCTATTTATCAAAAAATCAACGAATATATTTTACTGTTATGGTTTTAAATATTGAAATACTTTTAGCGAGGAGAAGGTTCTTCAATTCACTACAGTGTTAAAACTAACTAAACAGAATCCCCGAAACAGAAATTTAGGTAGACCATACATTAGTGGGATCGCATATCTCACTTTCAATTCACTAAAACACTATTTTCTCAAGTAAAAGATCAAACACCCATGCTAAATACGTCACATGTAATATACTGCATATCTGTAATGATTGTGAAAAGAAATACATTAGACACACCTTTAGGTTAGCAAAAAAGAGACAGGACGATCATCTCTACTCGTAATGGAAATTAAAGAACTGGTTTATCAGAACATGTCATCACTAGTGATCATCGGATAGATTTTGAGAATGTCAAGATACTTGTAACGGAAAGATCACTTAATAAACGTCTTATTCTAAAAATGATTAATATAATATTTTTGTAAGGAATCTCTTAACAAACGGACAGATATTGATGGCCTTAATAACTAATATGCATATATACTAGAATTGCACAGATCTAGTAAATCCTGACTAATTCATATTATCTCGAATTGCTACTTTCCTTATTAAAAAAGATCAGTCATTATGACTGGTTTTAAATAATTTAAATTTCATTATAGTGTTGTTCTGGAGTGTATTACTTCGTTTAACATTACGACAGATTATGTAGATCACGAATCTTTATTCTTCCAAATAAAATGTATCTACTCATCAGTATATATAAAAAACATAAAAGACTTGGGTCTTCACAGAAGATGTTTTAAGTCACCTTGCAAAAAATCAACGAAGATTATTTCTGAAATAAATACTTCGTTAATTACTTAGGTTCATATTCTGATAGGGGCACATTATTATTTCTGTTCAATTATTCAGTAAGGGAAATTCCTGCTTTGCCCCTCCCCCTTAGACCAAAAGCTGGGTACGCCCATGCCTAAGGTCGTATTAGATTTAGGTCCTGACGAAGGAATAATAAAGTTTCCGAAAGCTTGACACTCAAAAGAGTCAACTTGTGCTTATTAGACTTCTTAACCCGCTGAGTTTACTACTTTATAATTCGATAATGGTCGCAGAAATTTGTATATTCAAAACTTAGATCAGCAGCCTTACATACCAGGCACCATCCTGTGGTGTAGCAATCGCTCGACCAATTCGAACTCCAGAGAATACTAAAATAGGTTTTTGAGTAAAAAAGCAGATAAGAAAGTTACACATACTGTACCGGGTGTTCTAAATTAAGTGCGCACCATTGCTAACTTTTTTATTATCACAGATACAAAGTCGGTTAAATTGGCAAAGTAATAGTACTTTTTCTACTGATTAAGATGGTGGAAGCAGAAAAACAATTGAACATAGCATTTCCGAGAAAATAACAGAAATGTCTTTTATTTTAATGGAACACTCTATATATTTTTCAATAAAAAGTTTGCAAATTATCCATAGAACAAAAATGTTCCTTTACGATGTAGTCCTAAAATTGAAAATAACCGAATTATTACCATATTTGTCATTTAGACAAGTAGGCTATGTAATTTCTTAAACAAAACGAAATTTGTTTCCTTATAACGTATTTTATTTTAGCTTAAATAATAAAGAAGCTTACATTAGGTGTACGAAAACATCGCCATTTTCTTCAATACATTTTCGGACATTTTTCAGTACTCGTTGAGTAGTAACTCTAAAAATTGTTCTGCCGTCAATGGATCGTATAATGCGTCTAATACTGTTTTTCAGTTCTTTGACATAACCCCAAAAGTAAAAATCTAATGGAGTTATGTCAGGAGATCTTGGGGGCAAGGTATAGGACCATCTGTTCCTATCCACCTATCTTCAAAACATCTCTCTAACAGCGCTCTTACTTCCTGAAGGCGATGGGGAGGGGCTCCATCTTGCTGGAAATATATTTGGGTCCGAGTCTCTAAGTTGATATCATCCAAATAATTTTCGAGTAATTCTGAAAGCATGTCGACGTATCTCCTTCCAGTCAATGTGCCTTCATAAAAAATTGGCCCAGTTACTTGTCTGTCCATCAGCCCACACCAAACATTAAGACTAAAATGTCCTTGTGGGTTTCTGGGATGAGGAATAAATAAATTTTCACTAGACCAATAATGTTTTTTCGATTTAACATACCCCGATTCGAAAAATTTGCTTCGTCAGTCCAAAGAACATTCTTTAAAATATTGGGATTATGCATCCACATATCTACCAACCACTGACAAAAAATTAGTCTTCTTGCAGTGTCGCCAGGTAATAAAGTTTGCACTGGTCGGTACTTATAAGGTACAAACTTATATTTTCTTAAAATCCTCCAAATTGTGCACAAACTGTAGCCACTATCCCTTACCAAATCTCTAGTTGAATTATTTTTATTTGCGTCAAAATATGCCAACACATTTATTTCTACTTGTTCATCTATTATAAACTGTTTTGTAGTTCTAGATTTTTCAAAAATCCGTTCATTGCTTCTAAACTTTCTGTACAGCTTCAAAAAATACCTCCTATCTGGTTGATCACGATCAGGGTACATTTGACCATATTGCTGAAGTGCTCGGACACTATTTTTACGGCAAACAAGATACACTTCTAACATATCGCATTTTTCTAAATGAGTAAACGCCATTTCCTACTAACTAATTAACTAACTTCTTAACTAACTAGCTCCAAAAACACGTCTAATACGAAAAATTACACCAAATGATTGATTCTGACACAATAATAAGTCTCTGACAGATCGTATAAAGCTTTTGTTTAAGAAATTACATAGCCTACTTGTCTAAATGACAAACATGGTAATAAGATAATATTTTGTCAGATAGATCGCTTATCGGTTATTTTCAATTTTAGGACTACATTGTAAAGGAACATTTTTGTTCTATGGACAATTTGCAAACTTTTTATTGAAAAATATATAGGGTGTTCCATTAAAATAAAAGACATTTCTTTTATTTTCTCGGAAATGCTATGTTCAATTGTTTTTCTGCTTCCACCATCTTAATCAGTAGAAAAAGTACTATTGCTTTGCCAATTTAACCGACTTTGTATCTATGATAATAAAAAAGTTAGCAATGGTGCGCACTTAATTTAGAACACCCGGTACACAAGTCCAAATTCTTCATCTGGACGTCCATTTTAGCATGGAAGGGTACACAAAGTGCAGTCCGTATAAAATTACAGAGGTGCTTTGCCAACTACGCAAAAACGACCTCTGGCAATTCAAGCAGTTACTTTCTTCCAGCAAAACGAACAATTTTCGCGCATTTGCGTTTATGACCATCGACTACAAGCCATTAACCGTACTCCGAAACCGGCACACAACCTTGTCCGTAAATAATCTAAATATTTCCTGCGACTGAATACTCCCAACTGGAATTTTCAGTGCGAATTTACAAAACTGCGTGGAACCGGTTTGCTGACCGACAACGAGTCGCATTTTAGATTTTTCCTTATCTGGAGCATAAACAAGGAGTATGTAAATGATTGGAAATGATTAAAATCCATTAGCTGGTTAATAATGTCTTCAATTATCGGCGTTCGCCCCGCCACGTTAGGCCGGGCGCGTGAAATAAGAACACAGCGCAAGAGTCTGGACAGGAACATATTGTGATGTTTGTAGCTCCGGTAATTCAACAATAGAACAATAGGGAACGGGGAAACGAAGATATATGTAACAATTTCCCCGCAGATTGTTTTACATGGTCGAGGTGTCCGGCGTTTGTTAGGGAAAGAGATGTTTATATTTTTACGCGATCGGACCGTACAACTCGAACAAGCGATTGGATTTGTTCAGTAATTTACCTCCAGCGTTCCTGCATTGGTTTACGCTGGGAACAGACGCACGGAAACAATGCTAATAATAGAATTAAGGAATAAGTAAATGTGTTCGGGTGACGAAATTGGTAACTTGTCAATTATATTTCACTGAGAAAGAGCACTAAGTCAGTTCATTCTAAAATTCGTTCACGGATAGTATGTAAAATATACAGTGTCAATAAAGTAAAGCACAAAATTTAAAATAAGGGTTAGTTCCGAAAATTCGGGAAAAAAACGCTGAAATAAGCAACTTAAGATTTAAAAAGAGATTTATTTTGAAATGACTGAAACAGAAAAGTCTGTAACTATGGCGAAGATGCAGCATCGTCAGTTTTTTATGTATCGAAAGATGGTCACCACTAGAAAAATGATTATTCAACATGTTTCCCAAATAAAAGGATATGCGTTATCAGGTGACTGTACAGAAATAAAGTGGCACTCCTACAATCAGCTGTTGTCAAACTGAATCCTGGACTCCGAAAATTGTTCGTTGATGTGGGTATGTGCTAAGCTAAGGAATTTTGTGATGCTGTGGGTTAGGGGACAAAAAAAAGCCTAGGTAATTTGTTTTGCGACACGCGTCGAAGCCTCCCGCCACCGTTATTTCGCGTTTGGAATATCCTTCCCTTATATTGAGGAACCTTTGGCCTATGTTTTGTTTCAACTTCGCCATAAGCATAATAATGGATTACCCGACCATGAAATAGGACATCTGTACATTATTGAGAACTTTTAAAGAACTTTTAAAAAATGATAGACAGGTGGATGTGGGGCATAAAAAAAGATTAAATCGTGAATGAAAAAATTCACAGCAGTTTGTGGTTCTTGGAAAACTTGGCCCGTAAGAATCCCGAATTTCCGGGGGGAAATGGCTGATTCGCCAATATAATTATCAATTAAGTAATTATATAATTTATAGCTTGTCACACTTTGGTTAAATGCTCATTAAGTCAAAAACAAAATCTGATACTTCTTCGGGTTTTAAATATACCAACCCGAAAACGCAATTTAAACATTTTCTTATATACAGGATGTTTCACGAATGATAATGACCCTGACGAAAATAAAAATGCAACCCAAAATACATTCTCATAGCCAATGTGGTTACTTTACATATTGGTATTAAATAAAATAAATTGGGAATCCATGACGGCTATGCGCTAAGGTTCCTGTCACTGTATTTATTAAAAGTCAAAATGTATTCAAATGATGAAATAAAAAACAGATATGATTTTGATTTATGGTGAATGCAAGAAAAATGATTGCGCTACTGCCCGTTTATACAGACAACGTTTTCCAAATAGAAGAACTCCTGCAGATACAATTTTCAAGAGACTTGAATTAACTTTAACTGCCCACCACTGAAAAAAGTCAAGAGAAAGAACAGCAACAGGCCCTGACAATGAAATTAGAGTATTGGAAATGATTAACGAAAATCCTCATATTAGTCGAAGGGTAGTCTCAAGAGCAACCTGTATTAGTCTGTCTTCAGTACACCGAATAATTGAAGGCAATCAATTTCATTCGTATCTCTTGTAATTGGTTCAGGCCTTAGAGGAGACAAATTATCCTAAAACACTGGCTTTTTGTAACTTTTCTCGGGAACACAAAAATTTGAATACGAGATTTTGTGACATTTGCTTCTCAGATGAACGAAGATTTTCTAAGAATGGTGGAGTTAACAAACATAACATGCATTATTATGCGTAAGAAAATCCACATTGAATTCGAGAAGGAAATTTTCAAACTATATATTCGACGAATGTCTGGTGCGGAATATTGCGAAATCAAATTGTTGGGCCTAATTTTTTTCGCGATAGTTTAAACGGCAATACTTTTTTTAAGAAACATTTTACCGGTACTTCTCCAAAATGTAAATTTACAAGTAAGACAAGATCTGTAGTTCCAACAAGCCCCATCACCTGCGCATTATCATAGAATAGTGCGAAATCATCTTGATTTGGTTTTGCCAAACCGATGGATAGGAAGAGGTTCAATTAATCCTTGCCCACCGAGAAGCCCGGACCTTACTCCTTTTTTTCTGTGGGGAATGGTAAAAGAGCAAGTATACCAAACACCATATGAAAGTGTAGAACATTTAGAAAATAAAATACGTGATGCATGTAGATCCATCACTCCAGAAATGTTAATGCATGTTAAAAGATCGTATTGGGCACGAATTCAAGCTTGTGAAAACAGCGGAGGGCGACATTTTGAGCATTTATTACATTAATGTTATTGAATAAACATTTTTCATAAATAAAATTTGTTTTACAATACCGAATTTACTTAAAGCAAATGATTGAAGTTTATGTCAAAATTTACGAATTTATACAGCTCTCTACGTTTTATATTTTTTAAGACGATAAACAATTATCAACGTTACCTCTGCAAAAAAACATCCTGTATTATTTTTGAAGGGGTGCTCCGTACGCTAGAGGGAGGCAAAAAAGGTAATATTTTGTCCCCGTTAAAGTAAAACTGAGTGCAAATTTTACTTGGAACACTTGCGTTCACTACTCCATCACTGCACAAAAATTATGCATATTCACTAAATCATCCGCCCAGTAAAAGGCCCGCAGCTTAATTTTCAGTAAATACTACCGCGACCTTTCACGGTTAACGTCTCGAGATTGAAAGTGGGCCTTGGTTAGTCGGGCAAGAAACGCGTAAATAAACAATAATAACAATCGTCCGCTAATTTATTAAACGGCCACCGAAAGAACTCATCAACGACAAAACATTTTCAATAAGAAGCACAAAAATGAACATCAGACAACATTTAACATAAATACAATAACTATCAGCCGAATAAATTAAAAGGCCGGCCGCGGAGCGCGCCGTGCTCTTCAGAAAAACGAATTCCAACCACGGTAACCATGGCAACGGCCCGAAAAAACCCCATTGTTGCCGAAACAAATTCAAAATGGCCGACAAAGACGTCCCAGCTGCGAACTGAGAAGTGGAGTAATTTGTTTTTTTAGCGTTGACAGAAATACGCTTTAAGTCTCGGATCTGTTGATTAATGTTTCGAGACGAATTGCTCGGCGTTTACCAATGAAGGACGTGTGTTCGCATCAGGTCGCTTCTCTTGCCTTTCGGACGTTTGGATGTCAGCGTTTCGACAAATAGGCAAGACGGACTCGCGCCCGACCGGCATTCGTTGATTCACCCGGGGCCCATTCACTATAATGTGGATCATCATTGCTTCTAATATCTACGAACTGTTAGAAAATGAATATGTAGTGGCTTAAATAAAAAATAAAACACTAATATAAACTATTTAATTCAACAACAAACCGCCCTTAATTTCGCTTGCTTTATAATAATATACCTATAGGGTATATAGGCCAATTTTAATTTGAGAAAAAGTTTTACTTATACTGGCCGGGAGTCAAACGCGAAACTTCCAGAGCGGCTGGGGTTCGAACCGGTGGTTTCGGGTTCGACCCCCGACCGGGCCGACTAAACTTTTTCTCAGCCTAAAATTGATGTAGGTGTACAGGGTCCGCTACCCAAAACTCCCCAGGCTCTTATTTTTTTCGTAGGTCTGTTTGAACTCTTTAAAAACAGCATAGTGAGTATACAATTTTTTTGCAGATTATATTTCGTAAATAAAGTTAATTTTTGAGAAAATTTTTAACCTTACCCCGTATAATAAATATTGCTTCATAGTTGGATGCCGACTTTTATTTTCTTCAATTTGTGTCATTACATTTACTCCTTCTTAATGAAAAACAAGAAAAAGTCGTCGTCGCCATGTTCTGTTAATAAGGCTGTTCACAATTTTTTAAGTGTTCGTTTAACAGCTTATTGTGGTAAAAATTATGCGTACATACACATCGCTACACACAAAACCACAAAATTTGGAGTAACTTTTAAATAAGTTAAGTACAAATTTCGTTCTAAGGAGAGAGAGGCCAGAAAATGAAACCCTGCGATGAGGCTACTTTGGTTTTCTACATCACGCACTAGTATCGTCGCAGGGTTTCGTTTTCTAGCCTCTCTCTCTCTCTCTCTCTCTCTCTCTCTAGAACGTACTTTGTACTTGATTTATCTAAAAGTTCCTCCAAATTATATGTGGAGATTTGTGGCGTTCAATCTAACAGCAAGGTTCAGTTGTCCAATTTATGTCTACGCAAATGACGTAAAAATTGTAAATACCATCAGAACCTTCAATGACTGTCACGCAATACAGGATGGTGATGTAGGAAAAACAGACTTACTTTAAATGTTAAGAAGTGTAAAGCAGTGACCTATTCTAGAATACATAATGTCATTGATTTGTTAAGATAGGTAAGCTGTATCGAATTAGAGATTTGAGCGTCATTATGAGTCCAAGATTATCATTTGTGCTTGATAAACAACACCTGTGTGATTATGCATCTAAGATTTTGGACAGAAATACAAGTGCTGTCAAAAGTACAGCGTCGTTAAACTTGTTTTTTCGTCATTGTGATGTCATAATTGGAATACTGCTCTCCTGCATGGGATCCTTATTATGATGTGTACATCGTATTTATTGAGCGTTTTCAAAAAAAAAAATTGTAGATAGTTGTGCAGTGTTAAATATAAATTGATACATGAGCAAATTGTTACAGCATATTGTCAGATTAATGTATCTATGATATCATAAAACAAAGTCCTCTACCGCGTATCTGTCTGTCTGTTCACGACAAACTCAAAAACTACTACTATAGATAGAGTAACTCATAAACATATAATTTGCCAAACTTTTTTGTAAATTGGTTGAAATATAATGATAATTGTTGGAAGTTCTGAACGTACAAAAAAGCCCGTGTTACAAGTAATTTTGGAAGAAGTTTTGTATTGTCTACGCTTGTCCTGACACAGAAGTAAAAATCTCCAAAGTGAATGAAAAAATAGAAGATCACCAGTTTAGAAATAGCCGGTGATCTTTCGTCCTGTTTTTCACTAAATATATCACCATGAAGCAAGTGCGTACAAATTTGCTCCAAGCAGAGACATTCTCTATTTCTGTATGTGGTTTCATACATAGGCAATGTATTACCAAAACAATGTCTCAAACTCATCCTTGGGGTACGCCATTTTAAGAATCATGCCCCAGGACCAATTAGATTATGACATTTTAATAAGCTGCGAATTCATTTCCATATTTTGCAAAGGTGCTCCGTGTCATCATCAAACGTAAGCTCGAAGTGCGTTCTAACTTAGCTACTTGATTTTCCTCTCGTAGGCAAGAAATAAAAGGCCGCCGCGTTCTTTTTTCACCTGCCGCATGTTTTCCTACACTTTTTGCATACCCAGCGTGCATAATGACGTTAATGAATATTCATTAGTTCGCATCGGTAAAAGTGGCGTTCAGCATGCGACAGTTTAGCGCTGTACGAAGCTGCAGAGAACTTCGCTTTGCAGCACCTGCGAACCTAAGAATCGCGAATTGCCATCGTTAGGTATTAAGCGAACGGAACTGTCAAAGTTCACACATAAATATTGAATCTTCTGGTCTTCGTTTTCTAGGTGATAGACCTGCTGCCACTAATATAAAAAAAACCTTTATAGAAGTTTTTAAGGATGCCAATCGACAAAGAGAGTTTGCCAATTGTTTTAGTTATGTTATGTATCTCTGTTCAGGAAGCGTGAGCGTATGTCTCCTGATAATCAGGCCATCAGCATCATTTGCATATTTAATTTTGTTATAGAGGAGACTTATGAATGAGTATAGTCTGCGAAACAGGATAGCAGCGTGAAGCACCCTATGTTTATTATATATAGAGTGTGTCCCAAAAATAACTGAATTTTTTGGAAATAGAATAAAATGCACATTATATTATCTTTAGAATTTATTATTTATTCAAAGTAAGTTCCATTTGACTCAATGTAACGTTTAGAACGATCAACCAGCGCATGCATAATTTTTTTAATGCAATTTATGGGAATGTTCTTTTGCACCTCGGTTTCGGTTGCTTAAATGTCTGGTATATCATCATAAAATGCTCCTTTCCTCTCAATTTTCCGTTTTGGGAATAGTAAATAGTCACGCGGTGATAGATCAGGCGAAAACGGAGGGTGATCAATGAGAGAAATCCCTTTTTTTCATCAAAATTCGTTCACATTTTGATCTTGTGAGATGGTGCATTATCGTGCAATAAAAACAGTTGTTTTCCTGCTGGATGTTCAGGCCTAACCATGGGCATAACTATAACTAGGAGGGGACTTAGACCCCCCCCCTAATCTTCTCGATAGTCCCGCTAAAAATATTTCCCAAGGTTTAAATAAAATAGTTTATTTATAGGCATTAACATTTAATTTTTATGAAATACGGTAGAACATTTAATTTCAGAAAGATGACAAAGGGCAGCCATACGTCCTTTACAGGGTTTTTTTGTAATTTCCAAAGAAACTGTTGAGCTACCGGCTGCTTGTACTCGAATGAAAACTTAATAATTACTTATAGATTACATCATCACGTTTCTTTTAATGTGGGACACGTCATTTCGCCGATATTCAATTCTGAACATGGCAAAACTGAAAATTTACTTTTTTTGGAAAAAATCTTTCAAGTGCAAATTTTTTTTGTCTTGGTCTTGTCTTGTGGAAAATTTAATGTGTTTTAGAAGACAAAAGTCATAATTACCAAAAAAATCTATAGTTTACAAGATGCTGAAAATCAAGCAAGTGCAAAAAAATTGCTGTTTTTCGACCACAACAGAGTTCTCGGGATTGCGAGCCTGGATCTATACTAGCAGCACAGGTCCAAAACACAAGCAAAAAAACCAATGGTAATCTATTTAATGTAGGTTCCATGTAAAGATAGACTGGCCTCACTATATTCTCTTTGGACAGATCCCAGTTGGAGTATGCAATACTTATTTGGCATCCTTTATATAACATGTACATTAAACTGCTCGGGGCCGTTGAAAGGTGATTTTGTTCAATTTTTCAATCTGATATTTTACCCAACAGATTTAGTTACGTTTCGTTAGAAACACGACGTGTTAATGATTAAATTCTTATGTAGACTTCTAAATAATCGAATTTACTATTATTTCTTGCTACGCGGAATTAACTTTAGGGTTTCAATACGAGGGTGAATGCTTTCAGCGTCCATAAATATAAGATAATATTTTGTCGGATAGATCGCTGTCACTTGAAAACACTGACAAAAAGTTAATAGTCTGACGTTTCGATTACACCTGTAATCTTTGTCAAAGACGAAGAACCTCAAAATTTGCCTGACACAAGTTCAAACAAAATTTTGAAAGTAAATAAACAAATCACCAAGGATGCGAGACGTCATAGAAACAACGTGCCAACCTGATAAAAAAGGAACCTAACGATGAAAAAGGAACTACCTACCTACTAGATATACACGAACTACTTGATAAAAGATAACTACAAAATAGCCTTCCAAATGTCACCTAACTCATAATTTCCACAATCCCTATTAAAATTATTAGTATTCCTACAAATTTCTATAGCTTCTTTTATTAGACGTTTGTGATAATATTTTTCTCTATGTAAAATTTTTGTTTTATCAAAATCAATCATGTGTTTAGTCAAATATGAATGTTCAGCTACGGAAGATTTATCTATCTGTTGCAACCTAGTAGCTCGTATGTGTTCTTTCAAACGCGTACCTACTTTTCTTTTAGTTTGACCTATGTAACACTTTCCGCAAGAACAAGTAATTTTGTAAACACCTTCACTTTCTAAATGTACTTTATCTTTAGTAGAACTTAAAATTTTAGCTAAATTATTATATGTACTAACAACAACTAAAATATCGTGTTTTCTAAGCATCCTCTTTAATTTTTCCGAAAGGCCTTGTACATAAGGCAAATTCAACTTCAATTTGCTTTGTCGTGGCTGAGAATTTACTTGATTGGGATGAGCACTTTTATTAAAAACTGACCAAATATTCTTACTACTATAACCATTTCTCACTAGCGCTGATTTAAGATGATATATTTCTTTTTGTACAGAACTTTCATCTGATATCCTTTGTGTTCTAACAAATAACGTCCTAATAAGACTATTCRTTTGAGAAGTAGGGTGGTGAGATGTGGCATGTAAATATCTGTCTGTGTGTGTGTTGGTTTTCTGTAAACGTTGTGTCCTAACTGTCCAGTGTTTGTTCTGTAAATTTGGGCATCCAAGAAAGGTAAACTACCATTGCTTTCTAATTCCATAGTAAATTTTACTTTCAAAATTTTGTTTGAACTTGTGTCAGGCAAATTTTGAGGTTCTTCGTCTTTGACAAAGATTATAGGTGTAATCGAAACGTCAGACTATTAACTTTTTGTCAGTGTTTTCAAGTGACAGCGATCTATCCGACAAAATATTATCTTATATTTAGGGTTTCAAGTTAAAATTCCTGTCAACGTTTAATCTTTTACTGTAATAAACGCGGATGCAATGTACTTCTACCATCACCTATATCAGTTATGTGTCACCTCTGTATGTAGCACGTGAGATGTTCAAAATGACCCTGTAAAATGATTAAATCATGAAAGTACTGATGAATCACATAGGTGCATTTAATGGTTTTTTCTTTAAAGAAATGTCTATCACTGGATAAGCAGGTACTGAAAAATKACAGCTMCTAACACATTTTTGCTCCATTCTCACGGGTTAAAAGAAACCCCGCTGAAAATCTGTTATCATAACATCCTAAAAAGCAAACAACGATTTCGATTAGCAACGCTCTATCTGGAATCGGAACGAAGTATGGACATTGGGTAATCCATAATCCGCGTGTCATTGGCTATTATGACAGAAAGATGGGACATGTCCCGAGTGAGACTCGCAAAAATAGACGGGCGATTCGCCTCGCCGGAACCTTGCCGCTTCTTTCGTAATAACATCAGCGCAGATCTTTTTGAGCCCGAGCTAGTCGGCAACAATTAAATGTGACTGTCGTTTTTCGTTATTACCAGTTTACCCACTGCATTTCCCTTTGATGGTGCAATATAATTTATTGGCGTTCGGATGACGTGCATAAAATTAAAGCACGGAGCACGTAGGCGAACCCTGAGTGACTTGCAGTCACACGGATTATTCGTGTATAAAGATCGATATCGCTCCATCTGAGATCGGTGACGGCTTTTCTAAGATAGCGTGATGAGCCGCGCCGCAAGATCCAATATTTATGGGGTGCGCGCCGCCTTAACGCGGGGTACAACGTAACAGGAACGGCCGGCAGAGAAAATTGCCTATAAAGAGTGGGATTCAAATACATCATTCAAAAACCGTCAAAAACCACATACATCAAACTGAAAATAGAGCGGCAAAACCTTAAAAATTCTAAGATGAGTGCCTTATTCATAACCCTATTAATTTTCGTAAGCAATGATTACAACTTCGTAGMGACAATCAATCAGATGACATCGGAAGGATGACCCTGAATTAAAATACCTACTGTATAGTCCTGACCTGAACTTAGTGACTTTTTCTTATTTCAGGTCTTGAAGAAGAACCTCCAACGAAGGTTTTGAGTATCGGGTTCAAAAAATGCTGATTCTGACTTCACATCCTGTATTTACATATTTGTAACGAAATACACTAAATCCAAACAGAACTAGGTAGTTATAAACCGTAGTATAGAACACTATATTGAACTCGCTAGCACTCAAAGCACTTTTGAACTCCTGGTTCGCTCTATTCACGCTTGCTACTACCATTCAAACCACACATCCTCTCGTTTCTTTTCAACGGACTATACTTATACAGGTTGCCCCAAAAGTGATGGTCCAAACCGAAGCAGTGGTAGAGTGGATCATATCCAATCTATATAACCACCTATGCTATTATCCGATTGTTTACGGTTTAAAAGTTACAGATATTTTAGTAGATTTCATGAAAATCACTGGCCTGGCGCACTAAATCAAGTCTGCCATGAAAACTAAAGATAATCTTTGTAATACGTTTCATGATTAGTACCACGGGGTATAGTTAGTGATCAACTGTAACAATTTTTGGGTAATTTCGATTGAAAATGACCCACTCTACCATATATGCTTCAGTTTGGACCTTTTTGGGATACCCTGTATACCACCACCGTCGAAAATTTCCGATGTTTCCAGAGACATCTCACTGTCACCGTCGAAGCTTCGAGAACATTCAATTCATAAAATGTGGGCTCTCGAGCTCAAAACAAATATATAAAAGTAAAGACTTATTAAATTCTAACATAAGAAGAACATTATGTGAATCTCTGGTGCTGTCACATTTTAAACATTGTGGTGCTATCTTTGGACCATTTTTAACACAATATAATATGAACAGACTTCAGAGCCTTCAGAACTCATGCTTGCGTTTTGTTTTACATTTAAAGAAGCACCAGCATATTTCAGGCCGATATTCTCAGATGAACTGGCTTTCAGTTAGACAGAGCATGTTTCTTCAGAGTGCATATATGTATCACAAAATTTTACTGTATAAAACACCCCAGTACCTATACCATAAAATTCGCTTTCGCACGGATGTCCACAACTTGAATATCAGACGTAAGCAATATCTAACAGTGCCACATCATCATATATACTATAAAATATGTCAAATTATGAATCGTATTCCAGCAGGCATTGGAGCTTTACCTCCTATGACATTTAAAAGAGATCTTAAACGTAGCATTTTGAAGGGTGGCCTGGTAATCTGATGTACACATACTACTAAGGTTTAGATGGTCTAGTAGCACACAAATCGTAATATGTAGTATTGTTTGTTTTTTATTCTGTACCTAAAAATGTGGCTTTGTTTTGGGTTTCCTTATGTGTTGTGAATCAGCAGCAATGTGTTGCGGGGAAATGATTTTGTAGATGTGGAGTGGGAGAACAGGGCTTCTAATTTGAAAGAACCGAACATCACATCGTTAGCATGTTTGTGCAGATCTGTTCTGGTATAATATACTTGTTACTTATACTATACAAATGTACAGCACAAATTGCTAATAAACATTATTATTATTATTATTATATTTCTCGATGAACACTGGGATATCCCTAAAAGGAAGCCAGGTGTTATGAGAGTAGTTGAAGCTGAAGAAGAGTTGAAAGATCGAAAAGAAGTGTATTTTTTACCTGGCCGTGTAGTTTTAAAGACAAAAGAAAGTTTGTGGTGAAACTATTAGTCTGGCTCTTAGTTTTCGTTAGGAGATGTTCATCTGTTTATACAGATTGTGCCAACTAAAATTGTACGCTCTGATTCTATTCAAATTTGGAAAACATTCTGTAACAGTACGGCACATCCTTTGGAAGGTCTCGGGGTCTGTAAGCTTAATTCTGCCTTAGCTGGTTCTGCTAGGTCAGTTTGGCAGAAGTGAAGTCTTTCTTCGCGTCAGCACTTCTTTTTTTCTAGGGCCTCATTCAACTCCCTGTTGTTCTCCTGTAGGAGTAAAAATTCCTTCACAGATTGGGTTACCAATCTCTTCAAGTCCGTAGCAATTGACTTGACTTCTTTATCAACATTCTTGTTGGCTCCTACGAGCCTTGCCAGCTCTTCTATCTTGTCCTGGAGGCTTTTAACTACTCTGGGTGGCATCTGAACTGGTCGCTCCTTCAGGGTTCTTGGGCTAGGGTCCGCTTTCCACTTCTCGTTTTCGCATTCACGAGTAGTGGCTCAGGAAGTCAAGAGCTATTATCCTAGTTGGCAACTCACTGACCACCCTTTTGATCAATGTTTACTTTTAGATTGGTATATGCAATTCTTGTATTCCTGAATCAGTATATGCTTTGCCAATTTGAAATCTATTATGGTTTGTGCTAAAACTTTTCATAGTTTACTAAGCACAACCCAGTCTTAATAAGCTCTAGAAATAAGTGTGACCTTTGTTACTCGAGGGCATTTTTCTCATTTGCAGTGAAGATATTACCTTTGCATAGAAAACTTATTTACTAACCTATTATTGTAAGGTTCAGTTGAACTGCTTCCCATGACCAGAACAAGCCGGATATTGACCTACATTATATCCACACACACACACAGTGCTCAATATTATTATACACAATTATCTTCGCAGTAACTTGTTAAAAGTAGAAGTGGAGAGAACGCCGATTAGGCTCATTCAAAGATGAACCACGTGTGGGCGATGTATTTACATGAACAAGAATTCCATCAGCTAAACCAACAAATTTGCTTGACGGACTAACGATGTATTTGCTATTACTCATTTCTTGCCAAAAAGGTAAATTCACCACATCCGTTCTAAATATAATTCACAGGGGTCTGAAGTGATTAACAAATCACGCGGTAGGTAACCGAAAGCGATTATAGTTCTGCTTCATACGCTACCAATTTATTGTAAAGAGTAGGGATTTGCGTTGTAAACAAGTCAGTGTAAAAGCTGCGTTAGCCCAATTCTTCAGTTTAATAACGTCAAAAATGTGTTACCATTTTGAAGTCAATACGAAACCACGTGAAAAACAAACATATTCTTTTTGGTGTAAATACCATAAAGTCAGGCTGGGTCAATTCATTTGACTAGTTTTTTTAACAAACTTTATTTTAGTTCAAACCATCATCCGAGCAACAATCACAATGACATGTCAATAACTATAACTGAAACTTTAAATTAAACGGCCGCTTTTATTTAATTACACTTCTTATGAAATGTGTATAAATTAGTAGTGTGTGGTAGCTTTGAATTTGGCGTGCATATTTTCTTAAGAATTCTGTTCTCAATATGCAAAAAAAAATAATGAAATTTAATGTAACGTCAAGATACAGTAAATACACTTTATTATTACTACCGAAAATATCCGTTGCTCTGCGAAACGTATCAGGTGCAGTTTCTAATCCAAAAGCCGTTGTAAGAAAATCATAGTGTCCATCTTCAGTATTAAATACATTTTAGTACCGATCCTTCAAAATATTAACTATGCTGTTATTGCTTTAGAAATTGAATTTAAATCACTTATGAATCTTCTTTTAGTTCGACAGAGTTCACGTTTTGTATCTCATTTTCAACACTCTTTCGTAACATTTAACACATTTAACGCCGTTGCGTTCCATTTACACAAGTAATTTTATGTGAACGCTGTTTCTAGTTCTAGTTTCCAAGGAACTTCATTAAGCTGCTGTAGACTACAATTAGCCTTCCTGTTAGAGCTTAAACGAATTTTCTTTGTGTGTTAGTTGGAATCCGCACGCTTGCCCTCAGAATACTTATCTATAATCTAACGATAGATAAACAAATATAATGTCTGCTTGCCACCGATGTTTGTTATTAAAAATGGGTGCTGCAACATAAAATTTTACGAATCTACAAAGAAATATAAAACATTCGCAAATGTACAAAAATGCATTAGGTAAACGCAAAGAAGGAATACAAGGTTACTATTGATATTTCCATATAGCAGCGAAACATTTATTTAGCTATTTGATGTATAATTGGTACTTTCATCTCACAAATTTATTTACTAATACACTGGACCAAAAGTAAAACATCTTAAGTTGCAAAGCCGGCAATGTTAAAAACGAACTTTAATGGAAACATTTAATTGTAATATACTGAAAACTACCCATTACTTAAGCAAAAATCTCACATGTTCTTGACCAATGATACTAATTATCAGAGACCAGATATTAGACATTAGACAGTGTTTTGGACATTTCGTTTTTTACCTCCTGTTTATTTGTGCTAGAGCTTTTCTGTAGTCTTTCAAAACCCCTCATTATTTTTGGTTGCAAAAATACGTGTTTTTAGGTGGCAACCAGTTAAACTTGCAACGTGCAAGTAATGTTGGTGTTGCACGTATTCGTTCTTTGACATTGATTTCTGTCATTTTTAATTAATAGAGTATTAGTTGTACCTTGTATTGTATTCTACCTCAATCCAGTGAAGATATTCCATATGGTGAAGATGTGGAAGTTTTCAACCAAGGTTTCGACATAGATTCTGCAGTTGCATCAATCTACAGGTTTGCCCCTATAACTAGTGTTGAAATCGAACGTAGTTCTTCTTGTAATAAAAGTAAATTTAATGAGAGGAGAAATTTTCAATAGGTAACTTAGAAAAGCATCGCCTTTTCATTTAATATAATAAACTATAGAATATTGAATTTTTATATTGTTTAAACCGCTTTTTTGCTATTTTTGTGCCACGACAGTATAACGTATGTCCCATAAGTTGTGGCACAAATTTCTTGATGCTGACACACGAAACATGAGATGCAATTTCGAGTGTGCTTTGGAAACAATAGTTCCTGAGTGTTCTGTAACAAACTGCATATTGAAAGCGTCGATATGTAATACAAATTAGAGCTCCGCAAAAGAATCTATAATTTAGTTGGACAAATGCCCAAAGTGGAAATTGTTCGGCTGTTCCAACATCAAAATAAATGTGAGCAAGGTATCCCATGTCTGAACTTGCCAAAAAGCGGTCGACCAAAAGTTCTTACTCCACGCAGGGGGCAAGAGCAAAGAACACCGCCCGAACATCTGTCAGAAAATGGGGATGAAGATATAATGTATCCAAGAGCATTGTCAGCATGGTGTTGGCTAGAAATGGTCAGAAATACCATAAAAGGCAGAAATGTATAAAATATACGACAAACCAACTGGCTACAATACCAAAATGTTGTCATAATTTGCGAAGATACCATTTTGCGGACAACAGAGTCATTGTTGTGGTTTGTCCCCAAAAAGGCCAATTCACGAAACCTTCCACGTTGAGGATTGCTGGGAAATCCTTTCACGAGAAGAGTATGATGGAGGATGGGAAGCCGAAAACGAGGAACAGCTTAGGCGTAGACTCCAACAGAAGCTGCGCACCATGGACACTGGAGTTGTCCAGAACCTTATGGATGACACRCGACGACGTGTGCGCGTGGTTGAGGACCACGGTCCTTTCGCTTTACTCGAATTAGCTTATAAGATACATGAAAGTAGTGTGAATAAAAGCGTAAAACAAAAGCTTGATTAAAATTATCAGGAGATGAAAAACTTTAAAATCGAATTTTGTGTCAAAACTTATGGGAGATACTAAATTTGTCATCTTCTACCTCTGAAGGGCAATTTTCTTTGCTGCAGGAGATTTGATAGCCCTGTAACATCAGAAAGTTCGTTTCATAGCTCATTTACTACACAATTCATTCCATCACTGTGGAATATCATCCCGGCATGAGACAACTCAGAAATAAACCCGCCTTTCTAAGAATGCCATTTTCTATCAAACCACTCGCTCCCATTGCCGATGTCACCGGTAATTGACAACTGCAGAGCGCGCGGCAACACAATCTAATAACAATAACTCGCTTACGGTTACGGTCGCTTAGAAAAGATGGCCGGCGCACCGCTATGGGGTATTTGTGGTGGACGTACTCTTAATTACTTCTACCAATTCCGCAGGGGCGCGCGCGGCGGGACGGGTGTCGGCGGCGAGATTATTTTCATTGTCAGTGGAACCGAGGTTGTCCAAGCGAGACCTAACAAATAAAACTGTATTGTCATCGAGTGTGTCTAAATTGAGACTTAATAATCATCGGCCACTTGGCGATCGCGCCGGACGGTTTTTGACTTTTTCCGAATGAGTTATCCAAATTCGGACGGTGTGACCGGGGGGCTTTTGATGCATAAATGACAAAATATTGGAGTGTTAGTAACGGCTTCAATCACGGCGATGCTTCATGCTTCGGCGAAATAAGTACATGCGGTTTCCTGAGTCTGTACGTCTAACGTCTAAAGTGCAGGTTTCCAGTTTATTAATATTCAGTTCATAATACTTTTTTAAAGTTCTAATGACAATTGATTACGTTATACATACCTTCATCTTGTGAACAGCATCTCGTTCTGAGAAGTATTTAATCTATTAAAAAAAGCTTTGGCTTTAGTTTAATTCTTGATCAGATATCTTAAGCCAGATATGAATTTATCTATAAAATTATCGCTGCACCTATGTCAGCGAGAGCCAATGGCCATACTGTTCAAGGGATGGCATTGTCCAGAAGTTTCGGAACTACGACTTAAATACAATTCAGTGGAAAGGGCCAACGCCACTCCTAAACGACCTAAATACGAGGCATGTTTTTTAAGTAAGTACCGTTTTGGAATTAAAAAAAGACGTGCAAAGATATCGCAATAATTTTATCTTACATGAAAGCCTGTACCTTAATCTACTTTTCTACATAATTTCCGTGAATATTGAGGCACTTGTCATAACGTGGCACCAGTTTTTGAATACCCTCCTCATAAAATTCTGCCGCCTGACTTGTTAACCACTGTATCACAAATGTTTCGACATCGTTATCGTCTTGAAGACGCTGACCACCCAGGTGTTTCTTCAAGTGCAGGAACAAATGGTAGTCGCTGGGCGCCAGATCAGGGCCGTATGGAGGATGATCTAGAGTTTCCCATTTAAAAGATTTGATGAGATCTTTGGTCCGATTAGCCACATGTGGACGGGCATTGTCATGCAGCAAAACTATACCCTTACTCAGCTTGCCACGTCTTTTGTTCTGGATTGTACGACGCAGATTGTTCAATGTCTTACAATAAGACGCTGCATTGATTGTCTCATTACGAGGCAGAAACTCCACTAGCAATACTCCTTTTCTGTCCCAAAAAACTGTGCACATGATTTTCCAGGCAGAAATTGTTTGCTTAAACTTCACTTTTTTGGGTGATGATGAATGTCGCCATTCCATGGATTGTTGTTTCGATTCTGGTGTGACGTAGGCCACCCATGTTTCGTCACCAGTAACAATTTGGTCTAAAAAATCTTCACCTTCATTGTGGTACCGCTCAACGAAAGTCAATGCACTGCCTAAACGTTAGGTTTTGTGTAAATCCGTCAACATTTTCGGAACCCAACGTGAACACAATTTCCGGTAATTCAGGTTCTCGGTCACAATGCGATACAAAACACTACGAGAATATTGAGGAAAGCAGTCGCACAATGATGAAATTGCAAAGCGTCTGTTTTCTGTCACCTTTTCGTTCACTTTCTGCACCAAATCTTCATTAAGGACCGAAGGACGCCCACTCCGTTCTTCATCATGCACATTTGTGCGGCCATCTTTAAATGCTCTCACTCATTTCCTTACCATTCCATCACTCATAATGTTTTGTCCGTAAAGTTCACAGATCTCACGATGAATATCGATCGGTTTTACGCCTTTAGCACTAAGAAATCGTATAACAGCCCGTACTTCACAATCGGCGGGACTCACGATTGTCGGAGGCATCTTAAACACTCAGTAAACAACGTATACAATGAAGAATCAAACTGTAATGGCGTCAGTGCGTAGACAAGAGATGTAGGTAACCAGCGTGCATGCGCGGAACGCCGACCGTAGCGCTGCGGCGGCGGAATCGCAAAACGGTACTTACTTAAAGAACATGCCTCGTAGTTCAAGTAGTTCGCATTATAGAGGGGGATACAAGAACATTCCAACTAGGCGGAAGCACTGAAGAGGCAGAGGATACTGAAGAACAAATAAACATTGTCCACATAGTTCAAGGAGAAGTAAGAAAGCACTATACATAAACCTGAAGAGATGAAAATCATAACTCCCACTTGCAAAAGACAAGAAAATACTGTAAAATATCTGTACACAACTCCAAGATGAAGAATAAGGCAACTGAGCGAAGCCCACATCAAACAGGATTCGCTGGTTGGGTGCACCCAACTTCCCGTAGCATGTGCTACGTGAAAGCACACTGGCAACAAGTTTTGCCACCCCTCCAACCCAGCGTGAAGGATCGGCCCACGGTATATCCGGGAGCGGCAGAAATACCTACCCTACGCTGGTTTAATTAATCAATCAATTAAATTTGTTTAACCCTTTTTATGAGATAGCTCTGTTCTACAAGTTGCATAGACGATTTTGAATAAGTATTATTTTATGGAGAGTAATACCAATATATATGTATAATACCAAAACATATATATATATATATATATATATATATATATATATATATATATATATATATATATATATGTATTAGACTCTCGCGAAAGCAATACATTAGCGCTTTCTGACTCTCATTTTTGCTTTCGGTACGAGACAGAGAAAGTTCTCGTGTCTTGCGGTGCTATCATTATAGCAAGTAGTACTCATTAGGCAGCTAGGTGGCTTAGTCATCATGTCAGTGTAATGCTGACAGATGGCATTGCCATCTAAGTTTCTACTTACACTAATCTAATTAAACACTAGTCTAATTCTTGTTTGCTTGTTTCAGGTAAGGCATCAGTATGTACTGGGAGATAAAAAACTTGGATCTGGTTCATCCAGCAAAGTATGTACCTAAATCAATGGTTACAATATTTTCTCAAGAGACTTAAAATTGGTAGCAGTAGAAGAAACCGAGTTAGCTTCTCTTAAATATCGTTTCCTGGTAGGAAAAACAATATTCATTTTGCGTTCTTTATGCTTTTTATCTATGGTGTAAAAATTCTAAAACATTTCAAGTGTTTAGTACTGTTTTCTGCAACTCAAAATAGATATACACGAAAACTTTTGCAAAAATAAAATAAAATGGAGCTACCGTTGTCTACAAACAGGGTTTCTGAAGAATGGGATTAACAAAGCGAAATAAAATAAACAACGCTAACGTCTTAAATGACTAAAAAAGTTATACTCCTACTTTTCGTTCTATGAAAGACCTATTAGGAGGTGCAGAGAATATGTAGCTGTATAAAGGTTGTTTCACGAATTATAACGAGCCTGATGAGACTAAAAATGAAAAAGGATATAAATTTGGGAAGGTAACATAGATAATTGTTTTTGATTAAAACAAAACAGAACTGCATGAATTTGTAAATTTCAATTATTTGCTTGTCAATTTTAAGAATGTTTATTCAGTAACATTAATGTAACAAATGCTCAAAATTTGCCCCTCGACTGTTTTTTTTGTCAAGCTTCAATTCGTGCCTAAAATGACCTTCTAATACATAACACTTCTGGACTAATGGATCTACATGAAATAAATATCTTATATATACGCCATCAAGTCTTTCTTCATAATTTTTGGTGTAGGTCATTCTTTCGTTAAGAATTTAGTAACTGTACTCAATTTTCATCGATGAGACATTTTCGGGATACTTTAGTTTCAAGGTGCTGACAATTAACAATTATTTGACATAAATCTCTAATTTTGTTTCCACAGCCTAGTAAGATAAGATAAGATAAAATGTCAAAATTTCATCCTGATAAAATATCAGCAACTACGTCAGGCCGAGAATTTTTGGCGCTTATCTTGTATATTATATTTGTTAACTCCACCATTATTAAAAAATGTTTCATCCGATAAAAAAATATTACCGTAAAATTTGGCAAGCAAATTTTGGTTTTCTCGAAGAAGATAATCCATCTCTTTTAAAGGTTTAATTGCACGTGATACTAATGAAGTTTACTGCCTTTAATTATTATTATTATTATTCATAGGAAAATCACATATGATTTTTCTAAATATATTTGTCCTACAAAACAACCTTTATAATTACATATTAGTACGATCTGGGACAAACCAGCGACCTAAAAATCCCGACGAAACACTTCGTTACCTGGCCCGCTCGCGATTATGCCGACGCCGAGTGTCGTTGCGCCATTGTTTTATAATGCACATCAAGTTCTGTATGCGATGAAAGTAAAACTCGAGAGACGGCGCACCTACATCGGCAATCCGCATTTACAATCGTACAAATGATTGTTTCCACTGCCACCTAAAGAACGAGTGGGTGTCCGCCTGTGATAGACCCGGCCTGCCTAGATCGGAAGTACGGCTCGTTTTGTTTTTAAAAATGCTTTGAGAAATGAACGCATTTAAATGCGGCTGGTAATGAAGTCATTAAGAGCGGAATTCTCTTGAGCTGTTGCTGCACACACAATGAGTGCTACTTGTTCAAGGATTGTGCGAGCTGACTTTGACAGAAGGCTTTGCCGGGGTACTTATTCCGATAGAGTTGCAGCCGACGTTCTGCTTGTATGTGCATGACAGATAATCAACGTGATTTCTGGAAAAGCACAATTAATATTGCAAGCTTATAGTTAACGTGCAAAGTGTTTTATGTGAACTGCTTAGAATTGCCATTTTTTCAGTAAAACACACATTAGAAAGACTAATAAATACGTAAGCAATTCTTTATTCATCATCATGAATATGCAAAATATATTTGTAGTTCGAACATCAAGGATCTTCACAAAAATTCGACTTTACCATTTTGAATAATTTTTTTATTAGCCCTTGTCAATTTATAGAATTCTTAACATTTTTCTTAAAACAAAACAAGATCAGCAACTCTGAAAAACACAAGTCCGAAGATCAGGGACGTAGTCAGCGATAAGGCCTGTAGTGGCCAAGCCTCCTCCGAAAATCTGAGAAACCTCTATTGCTGATAAACCTGAGTTCTGAAATTTTTCCATAGATGATAATATGACTTTGACATGTAGCCGTTTTTGACACAAACATGCGCTAATTTTACACACCACACACATCCTTATTCATTACATATATCAATCAACATTTTTTGACTAATTGCATATCTCAATCTTATTTCGATCGCAGACTATCACGGCAAACGGCGGTCTGTTTACTTGCAGCACTTCAGAAAAGCGTTTTTGGTTTGTGTTGTGACAGCATTTTCATTTTCACGCTTTCTTTGTCGACTGCAAGAAAAATCACCTAATTTGACATCACCAATAAAGCATGCTCACGAAATTGTCGAAACGCTCCAAGAAGCAAACACTTTGAAGCAAAAAACTTGTTCTAATAATTTAAAAATATTTTTACTTATAGAAAACCTTCCAAAACATACTCTAGAAAGAATATAGTTATTTCGTTATTAGTGAAGGTTTAAGTTGTTAATATATCTTAATAGGGTATATTATGTTGTATCTGAGCTTTAGTCTAAATATGACAATCATATGCATGTTTTTTTAGTTGTTAATTGGTTTTTTGTTATCACACAGAATTTTGTTTTTGGTACTTAGACCTTTTGCAAGTTTAGTCTTCAAATATTAAACTGGCTCTGTTGTAGAGAAATTTAGTTGTGCCATTTTTATTCCTTATGTCGATAAGTTAATTCAGAAGGATTTATCACATTTCTTAATGAAAATGGGAAAATCTTTCCAAGCTTGCAGATACTTCTTCTTGAATTTACTTGGATCATCTTGCTCTATCGAGCCTCAAAGTCCGCTACAGAGTAAAAACTGTGATGTCAAAATTATCAAGACTTGAAAAATATGTTAAGGTTGTGGAGGTTTTGAGACGTTGATGTAACGTCAGGTCCTTTGACCGGGAAGACGATGGACATATGGCCCAAATAATTCAAGATTGAGATTAAATATCTTTTAAAAGTTTGGCAACTCTTTCGGTCACAACAGTAAGTGCGGAGACGTCATTTTCAACACTAAAAGCAATCAAAACTTACATATACCTATGGCGAAATGAAAGACCAGTGCGCTCGCCGTATTGACAATCCATATGGATTGCTGTTTATGCGAATGAGGTTCTCGATATTCTGGCACCAAAAACACTTCGAAACATTAAAAATAGGTGTTGACACTGACATTATTTGTGGAACTTTTAAAAACGTTTTACCATTTTTTGATGTAATAAAATGAAAGCTCACTTTCAAAATTTTGACGTTTTTCGAATACGGCAGTCTTTACAAGTTAGTCCTCATCCGAGAAACTCTCCCTATTCCAACACTGAACTTCTTGTAACATGCGCTACGTGGGAGCCCACTAGTATGTCACCCCTCCAACCCAGCGTAGACGTAGCTGACCCGGAGATATATCCGGGAGAAGCAGAAACGTCTACCGTATGCTGGTTCATCAATCAACTAATCAATAATATGCCAGAAGCCTTGGTTGGTTCATTGAAGTTACTGCGGAATTTAAGGAAATTTTCGTATCTTATTCATTAAAACAATCTAAACTTGCTGTATTAGATCTTCGGACTTACGTCATCAATTTATGGCAGAATCAAAGGCAAKACTGTCAATAAATTTTGATAAGAATTAAATACAGACGGATGATTTAGTTAATTCTGTAAGATTTGATGTTAGAATCAAAGATCTAATAAAACCAAACGTCGATAGAGCCTGCATAATTTTGCAACCGATGAATACTGAAGCCATCCTAAAGGGGGGATAGCATATCGCAGAATCAACAAGAACTTAAAAGAGCGAAGACTTTGGACAAAAAGCCATTTATACGATTATCGACTTCATGAAGCATTATATCGTACAAAAGATAGAAAACTGTACTGTGTATGTTTATGATAAAGTTGCCTTTGCTACCAACAAACACGCAGACAATTACGACTGTTATAAGGCAATTTTATTATATTTAGGCCGCCTTGCCTTGCCTACAGCCACGTGACACTATACCTGTTGTTTTGTTATGCTGGAGTCAATAGTATCATCTACKTCAGTTTAATAAGATCTTTGGTCGGATACGTTGCCATCACTGTGAAAGTCACCATAAGTAACAACAAAGATGCATGATGTAGTTCCAAAGATCTAATCCGGTAAGTATGATTGAAGATTGATACTACTTGCAGTAAAAGTTGTTTTTTGTGCAGCTACTTTTGTGCTGACGTTGGCTACCATAAAAAAAATGAACAGATCTTGCAAAATGGTTCTTTCGACCCATTAAAGAAACGTCATTATACATTTATCAATAAAAACAGATCTGCACGACTGTCGACTTGTAATATTAAACATAAGTTTTTGGGCATAAAACGCTCTCACATGATCAGCATTGTTTCCCCACAGAGTAACATTGTAACTAAGTACAGTGTATAGTAACGTAATGCAGTCGAAACAACTCATTACTGTCCAAGGTGTCCCTGAGTTGAGGCAACATAAAATAAATCCTATTATGTCCCTTTTTATGTCATCGTTTATTTGCTCATACCAATTGAGGTTATCATCAACAGCAGCACCTAAAATTGGATTGCGGTATACGAGAAATTCAAAACTGCAGTTTTTTTTTAATTTAAGATTAAAGAAATTGCGATTACACCAACTTTGGAAGTCACCGATGAAGTTTCTTAGTTTGGCAAATCTTGTCAGCACTAACGACGACAGCTAAATCAAAGAGAAGTGCGCCCAACACGTAGGAATGTGAAGCTTATGCAATCAAGAGCACGTTATAGGTAAAAAAATTCAGCGGCCCACGTTCAAGCTACTCTAAATAAATCGGATAAAGTCAAAAGCAGCATAATCAATAGAAGATCAGCACGAATATTACAGTCCCCACTAATAAACTATATATTTTATCACCATCCCTTGCAGACTGCAAGACAGTATCAACCTGTTACCAGTAATGCTACAAAAAAGCCCAAAAGGCAAATTAGAACGACGGCGTAGCATGTGAAAATGCATATATATCATATTGGCTAATGCGAAAAAAAAATCTTGTGATTTGGAACTTGGCACTCTGACAAACTGGTGCACTATTGGCTTGTGAAAAGAACAATTTGAAGTAAAGAATCAGAAAAAGGAAAACTGATCAAATCAACAAATAATAAGGAAGCGCAAAAAAATAAAAAATTCTAAATGATCCCCGCCAGTTTCCTAGCAATCGCCGCCAATGACCGTGAATATTAACTTGTGTCGGTTTGCGGTGAGTTCGAGTAATTGGTGTGTAAATAATCGGCCGGCCAATCAGATCATAAGTCGGACCTGCGCAGGCCGCCAATTAAAAGTCTATTAATAATTATGTTTTTACCTGGGGGCCCGGGAGTTTGTTTGTATTATCGCTAAGGCTGTACTGTTCCGCAACGCTATGGAGCGGCCGTCCAGTCGGACGGAAACATTGACCTTTCTAATGCAGTGTCACTGTCAAGTTGGGAAATCTTTACCTTCGCGTGGCACCTTCTGCATTACCAATACACGACGAACACGGGTTATGCGAGAAAGGGAAAGAAACGTGGGGAGAATTTAATTTCTGTCACGTTCGATTCGACATTTTTGCACAAATAAAACGAATATTATTTGAGGTGGAATTAGTAGTCCGCTTCGTTCATCCACATAAGCGTATGTATCTTAAAAAAATGTAATATGTATTTCATGATTTTCGCAAAGCATGTGCTTCACCTATGAACCTCATAAAAACGAATAGGGACATCATTTGCAAATGCATGATATTTCAAAGTCTTTAATTATTTATGCATATTGGTGACAACCATTGTAAGTAGAATTCTAATTGCAATATTTCTTTTAGGATAATGTGTCTCCTTTAAGGCCTGAATCAATTGCAAGTGATACGGATGAAATTGATTGCCTTTAATTATTCGGTGTAGTGACGACAAATACCGGTTGCTCTTGAGACTAACTACCCTTTGACTAATATGAGGATTTTCGTCAATCATTTCCAATATTTTAATTTCACTGTCAGGACCTGTTGCTGTTCTTTCTCTTGACTTTTTCAGTGCTGGCCAGTTTGTCCATAAATTTAATTAAAGTCTCTTGAAAATTGTATCGGCAGGAGCTCTTCTATTTGGAAAACGTTGTCTGTATAAACGGGCAGCAGCGGAAGCATTTTTCTTGCATTCACCATAAATCAAAATCATATCTATTTTTTCATCATTTGAATACATATTGCCTTTTAATAAATACAGTGACAGGAACCATAGCGCATAGCCGTCATGGATTCCCAATTTATTTTTAAAATAATACCATTATGTAAAATAACCACATTGGCTATGAGAATATATTTTTGGTTGCATTTTTAATTTCGTCAGGGTCATTATCATTCGTGAAACATCCTGTATATGATAATTATATAACTCGGCCAAAGATATACATTCTTTAAGTTTTTTTTATTGTAAATTAACGTACGGCTAGGCTAATATAAAGTGGAAAATTAACAATACTGAAAATAAAGCAATATTACATTTTGTCACTAATCTAGAGCACATTTCAAGAATTACATCACTCGCAATAATTCCGGGTCTCATTTGTTTTGTGTTTTGCTGTAAGAAATTGTACCTAGCTGTGCCGAAATTATTATTTTACAGGTTTGTATTTAGTAAAATAAAAGTATTAACTACCTTGAAGGACCATCTTTTTGTTTATATTTTTTTATTATTCTTTGCAAATACATATTTTGATTATAAAGAAATAGCTCCTTTCATAAACTCAAAATGTCTATAGATAAGATGATTAAATATATTAATAATCGCAGTCTTTAAACCCAGAATAAATTATTATATTTATACCGGTGGGTAGAGAAAAAATGAATTATCCTTAACATCATTTGGTGTATTTTGTGTATACGTTTTAAACTGCAATAAATTCGCAAAGTTCTGTGCTAGATTAACTCAGGACAGAATTGCTATGGTTTACAGCCTACTTATTAAAAATTAATACTGCAGGTGTGGTCTGTACCCTATCTGTTAACTTCCAATAATTACCGTGACACGTTCAGATTTATCAGTTATATCACCACACATGACGCTTTATCATATACAGAAATCGTACCCAGAAAATTCATTACTTTCAGCGGACTCGTATACCAGGACTAACCTAATTTCGCAATCGTTGGTATCAGTCAAACATACGGCCATTATGTGAGCTCATGTCGGCCATTTCTCAATATTAAATTAATGCAAATAAAGCGCTAATGGTTTGTTACGCCATGTCATTAGAAAAAAGCTCGTGGCAGTGATAGACGGTGCTTCTGTTTGCTATTGTCATCGGGCAGCAAATTGGTTTGGGGAGGTTAGGCAATAACATGGTCAAAATTAAAATTGTATTGTTGGATGTAATAGGCTGTTACTGATACTTCTCATTGTGAAATCTGTGTCGTAGTGTCCTTACTTTACAATTCTTTCTATACAGAAACAGGTGACAGTAAAACAGGTTTCATTTTTTGACCCTCAAAACCGTCCCTAATTGAATATTGTGACAATACATCAGTTATTAAAGAAAATATTTACGAAAAACTAAAAGCAAATTGAACATTTGACACACTGCATCTCTGAAATCATCCACTTTTTGACTCAGGTAAGTTGGGTCATCTTGTAGCCTCAGCAGTTTGTGGTAGCATTTTCCCCATCTTTTAAAAATATTTTTAGGTTTCTTTTACCTTATACGAGGGTGAATGCTTCCAGCGTCCATAATATAAGACAATATTTTCTCGGAAAGATCGCTGTCTCTTGAAAACACTTATGTAGGAAAAAGCTGTAGTTTCATCACAAATTCTTCAGACTTTATTGATATTGTAAGAGGTTTAAGTATTTCAGAAGGTGACATTTTAGTTAGTTTTGACGTGGTTTCTTTATTTACGAAAGTAACCATACCTGAAAAGATAGATACTATCAAATCCAAACTTAATAGAGATCCCCTAGGTGACACGATAGCCAGATTATCTCAACATTGTTTAAAATCTACTTATTTCTTATGGAACGATAATTTTTATGAAAAAAATCAGGTTGTGCAATGGGTTCACCTCTAAGTCCTGTAGTAGCCAATTGTTTGTGGAAAATTTTGAACTGGTAGCGATAAACAGTTTTCAGTTTAAGCCAAAATGTTAGTATTGGTACGTAGATGACACTTTTGTTATTTTTCCCTATGGTATAGAAGAGTTGGGCAGGTTTCTAAATCATGTGAACAGTCAAAATCCTGACATAACATTTACTATGGAATTAGAAAGCAATGGCAGTTTATAAACACTGGACAGTTAGGACACAAGGTTTACAGAAAACCAACACACACAGACAGGTATTTACATGCCACATCCCACCACCCTCCCTCTCAAAAGAATAGTCTTATAAGGACGTTATTTGTTAGAGCACAAAGGATCTCAGACCAAAGTTCTTTACAAAAAGAAATATATCATCTTAAATCAGCGCTACTGAGGAATGAGTAAGAATATTTGGTCAGTTTTTAATAAAAGTGCTCATCAAAATCTAGTAAATTCTCAGCGAGGACAAAGTAAATTGAAGTTGAGTTTGCCTTATGTACAAGACCTTTCGGAAAAATTTAAAAAGGATGCTTAGAAAACACGATATTTTAGTTGTTGATAGTATATATAATAATTTAGATAAAATTTTAAGTTCTACTAAAGATAAAGTACATTTAGAGAGTGAAGGTTTTTACAAAATTACTTGTTCTTGCGGCAAGTGTTACATAGGTCAAACTAAAAGAAAAGTAGGTACGCGTTTGAAAGAACACATACGTGCTCTAGGTTGCAAGAGATAGATAAATCTTCCATAGCTGAACACTAAACACATGATTGACTTTGATAAAACAAAAATTTTACATGGAGAAAAATAATATCACAAACGTCTAATAAAAGAAGTTATAGAAATTTGTAGGAATACTAATAATTTTAATAGAAATTGTGGAAATTATGAGTTAGGTGACATTTGGAAGGCTATTTTGTAGTTATCTTTTATCAAGTAGTTCGTGTATACCTAATAGATAGGTAGTTCCTTTTTCGTCGTCAGGTTCTTTTTTATCAGGTTGGCACGTTGTTTCTATGACGTCTCGCTTCCTTGGTGATTTGTTTGTTAACTGTCAAAATTTTGTTTGTACTTGTGTCAGGCAAATTTTGACAAAGATCACAGGTGTAATCGAAATGTCAGACTTATAACTTTTTGTCAGTGTTTTCAAGAGACAACAATCTTTTCGAGAAAATATTATCTTCTTTTACCTTATTAATGTTCTCTCGTTGAATTAAAAACGTAGTGCTCGTGTTACTCTGATTCCAACTAACAGTGTAAGACGGAACTCTCAAAAATTGCGAGCCCGAGATCGATCTCCGAGATACCAATAAGACAGCTGTCTTATGAGAATGAAGTAGCTAAAAGAACCTGTTGCTCATTTTACTGACAGTTGCAGCATGTACCAAAACGACGAAGAAGCGGCGCAGTACAACGTCGGACAAAAATTTTGTGACGTTATCTGCGGCCCCCGACACTGACAGTTACTAATACGCGTCCAGATATCTTCGGTGGCCAGCCATGCGGGAATAAAAGACAATAACTAACGAAGTAACGGTTAGAATCTGATAAACGACGCATTGCGAACATTCTTATGATTCTACGATGGCCCGCGGCCGGTCTACATTCCCTTCGTTTTGTTAATTTTAATCCTATGTCCGTGGAACTTCGGATGGTTGCGGTCGAGCAGCGGCGTCGACTTTTTCAAGTGGCGGTTTTTTGCGTCAAGATTATTTGATTGCATGTTATTCGAACGCGATAGCTATCCCGTAGAGAATTGGGAATTGCATTTTGACAATGTTTTCCGCAGTAGCAAGCTTCTACAAGATCAGGGCGAATATAGTTAAGGAAAAAGAAGTGAAGATGATAAGAAGTGCACTTTTGTTTGTTATGCGCTCGAAAACGAAATATTTTAAAGCTAAGCTGATTTCTTGTAACAATTCTGACGATGACATTTTACTTCTGAAGATGCCAGCATTACTGGCGAAAAGGGCTTTGAGCTACGAAATTTAAGCTTGCGTTCGTTGGGATTAAATTAGGAAATGTAGATTTCATGCAGGTACTTAGAATCCTATTCTAGAATTTAAAAAAAATCCGAATTTTATAAACTTTTTTTACAAACCATCATTTGATCGCTATGTGAACGTACACAATTTTCACTAGCACGGAACCCAAAACCCACATTATCATCTATAGATGGACAACTGATGAGCTGTAATGACAGCGAAATGGTACTATCTGCAGTTGGTTGAGGTGTAGACAGCACAACATAGACATGCATTTTAACATCATTAAATGTTTGGACTAAAATTTTCATCTTCCTATTGGTCCTTTTTTAAATGGCCACCTGAATGGACAAACCTTTCTGCATTTTTTTATGCAATAGATAGATAAAAATCTTTTAATAGATATTCCTCTAGCAACACTTCAGATAATGTGGTTTCAACAAGATAAAAGTTCTGGCTCATAATTACGCTGTCGCAAAATAATTTTTAAAGAGAATAAACTTTCCAAACAGGTGGATATTTTATGGGGGAACTCTTTATTGTCCATCCAGAGCACCCAATCTAGCACTACTGATTTTTTTAGTGAGGACAGATACTTCACTTGTTTCTTTATGATTTCCTGCGTTATCTCCAACAATCCCAAACAATTATTATCCATGAGTCTTAGTTTGTATGATCACGTATCTAGATTCTTTGTTACTATCGTTTTGTTCTTTTTAATTCGCTTGTTCTCTTATTAATATAAGAAATAATTTAATTAAAATTGGCCTTGTGGACAATAGTTGTTCTGATAATTGATATTTAGAATAGTATTCATGGAAAGATTCCAGGATTGTGGTGTATTCTGACTGACCAGTTGGTACGTCTTGCCTGATGAGTTCTAAAAGGACGAAACAGAGTCGCAGGCTCAAACTGACGAGCCAAAGCAGACAAATTTATTTGTTTACAAAACGATGTCCATAGAAGACAGAGAAATTTCAGTTTTTGGAAAATAATAAGCACATCTTAGTGACATATGATATGGAGTTTAATTCTTCATCTCACCACGTAAAAATATTGCTACAACGAGGGACTCGGTTACAAAAGCGCGAGGTGGCGTTCAATAGCATTACGCGTATAGTAGTAAACTTCGTCATACATTTTTATTTGAATAGGGCATTGGTGATGCAGTGGCAGCTCATTAGAAAGGCACTCAAAAGATCCGGGTTCAACTCACGGTCAAAGTTGGTAACATTTATATCATTCTATAAAAAAAAAATCAAGTTATCCATGTTTAAATTTGTCTAGACTGCAATCTATATAACAATCGCTATAAAGAAAGTTATTGGTTGGATAAAAAAATGTTCATATCTAGGTCTCTCCTTAACTGAGTGTATTTTAAAAATGACTGGTTTATTTATTTTAATTACAAGAGCAAAAGTCGTGCTCCAGTGACAGATAAGTAATTGAAGATTCCGTTTTCGACGACCATGCGAGAACGCTTTGCCATTGACGCCCGCGGTTCAGTAGAGTTCACATGTGTCGCTTGACCTTGCGCGCCGTTACTTAATTGTACATCATCTTTTCACAATCGGGCCATAAATTATCGTAATTAGCGATTTATAATATGTAACTAGATATTCGTTATGTTAACAGTTACAAATCGTCGGCGTTAGATTTGGTCCTTCGGTGGCCATAATTCTTGAGCGGTTTTAAAATGCTTGTTTTGAAGGTGCAACGCCCACTTCGCAAGTTTTTTTTTGCGCGGTGGAAGAGGAATGGATGACCGTCTTGACTGTCCAAATGTCGTTTATCTTGTAATTTTATGCTTGAAATGAATTGTGCTGGTTCAAACTTTGAATTTCCAAAGGAAATTGTGAAAAAATCACATAATTTATTAATAATGTATTTAAATTAAATTTATGTGTGTTCACTGTGTTTTCATAACCAGTTTTGTTTCCTTTCAAAGTAATCTAGACAGTGTTCTAAAAAAAGGATCGTTCTAATAAAAAACAATTCCTAACATTAAAGGGCTAATCTTATCTCATAAGACGATGCAGGACAGCATCCGAACGTTTGTTATGTTCCATCTTTTCTATAAACAACATTATCGAAATGACACACCTTCAAGCAATTGGCCGATTGTTTTCTGGCTGAATACAAGCCAAGCGGCAGTATTCAAAATTTAAACCCTCCGAATGAAGTAAGAAACGTAGAAGCCAAACAGTTTCTAACCAAGGGAATTTGCCAAAACCCATTATTGGCGTCTAGTTTGTTGAAAACCTTAGCATTGTGTAAGTAAAATCAGAATCTGGTATAAGAAAGAATTTTCTAACAATAGTTTTATTTAACTGAGATGGGTCAACCCACAAGCGAATTATTAGTATATTTCAAAGATTGAGCCATTTATTATTTGTGTGTTTGATCGAAAAACGTATCCAGTGCAGAACCACACGAGAAACGGGGGAACGAAATCCAGTCAGGTGGGAAATATCGATAGAAAACATACTACATCGCTGAAATGTTTCTGTACCACTGGAAAACAGCCACAATTTTAGTTTTTGTCGTAACTGAAAAACGCTACATGCGACTGAAGGTTTGAAGAAAGGCGAAGCAGAAGTAGAAATAGTGTCTAAAATCCTGCTTTTAAATTATGGCTAAAGGGAAAAATAGCTACATTTTTTCCTTCGAAACTCAAAAACACTAAGTGCTACTGATCTAAGGTTTGAAGCAAGACGAAGCAGGAATTTGGTTGCAGAAGTAGGAATAGTTTGCAGATATCCTGCTCGTAATTTTTAGCTAAATAATAATAATAATAATAATAATAATAATAATAATAATAATAATAATAATAATACTTTATTACCCAGCAGACAATTAAGTCCTATTACAGGATAAATACAAAAACAGAAACAGTCAGCAAAAATGTTCATGTATGCACAAATTGAATTAAATTCTATAATTCAAAGAATACAAAAAATGAATGAATTTATGTATAACAAAGACAATAATGAAAAAAAAGTACATAAAGTCAGAGTGGAATTCGAGGAATAAACACTATGGAATACCAGTTATTACACTTTTAGAAATTTTCTTAAATGTTAAGCTACTACCACAAAACAGGTCAAGGGTTTGGTTGTACTTATTATAGTTTCTCACAGCAGTATATAGTGGAGAATTAAAGTGATGCATGGTACTAGTGACTTCATAGCTAAACAGAGTAGTGTATCTACTAGCTGGTCGCGGGATCTGAAATTTTAGCATCTGTAACAATGGTTGAGATACAAAAGTGCCATCAACTAACTTATACGAAAACAAAACAGAAGAGTAGCATCTTCTATCGGCTAACGCAGATTGAGAAAAGTTGCAAGTAAAACACATTGTGGGTAGTTTTGTACAGGATAAGCGTGATATTTAACAAAATACAAATATTTCAAACCCCTTCGTTGAACTCTTTCCAGGGCATTTACATGATTGTCATAATGGGGGCTCCAGACCAATGAACAGTATTCTAATTTGTTTCTAATATAACAATAATACAAAGACAAGAGCGTATCAATATTTACAAAACCTCTGGTATTTCTCTTTACAAAACCGAGCATCTTCAAAGCATCCTCACAAATTTTTTCAATGTGCGGAGAGAAGGACAGCTGACTATCAATGACGACGCCAAGATCCCGAACTCGAGAGCGTTTCTCCAAAATAATGCCATTTATATTATAATCAAAAGTAAAATTACTGATTTTGCGAGAACACGTTAGTACACAACATTTAGTGATATTGACTGTCAGTCTATTGTGGCTACACCACTGAACAAAGGAATCAATAGACTTCTGCAATGCAACACAATCAGATTCCGAATTAATTACATTGAATATTTTTAAATCATCTGCGTATAGCAAAAACGGACATGACAACTGCTCCTCCACACTATTAATGTAAATATTGAAAAGTAAAGGACCAAGAATTGAGCCTTGTGTCACACCAGTTGGTGTATTGAATTGTGCAGATTTAACATTTCTATATTCAACAAACTACCTTCTACCGTGCAACATTGAATGAAACAATTTGATAAGATTATCACAGAGACCGATGCTATCCAGCTTGCTCAGGAGAATATCCACGTCCACAGTATCAAATGCCTTAGACATATCCGTATAAACTACATCGACCTGCAACCTTGCGTCAAGTGCACTTGACAAATTTTGTACAGATTCACATAAATTGGTTAGAGTGGATTTTCCTCTAATAAAACCATGTTGTTCAGCAATAGTTAAAGACGAAAAATGACTATAGAGAACGTCCGATAAAATACATTCAAACAATTTCGAAAAATTGCAAATATTAGCAATCGGTCTGTAATTTTGTATGTCGCTACATGCGACTGATCTGAAAGTTTGAAGCAAGGCTAACCAGGAAATGGCTGCAGTAATAGAAATAGTTTCTAAAAATCCTGCTTTTAAGTTGTAGCTAAGGGAAAAATAGCTACATTTTTCCTGCTCGTAATTTTTAGCTAAATTTGAAGATGACCACAATTAAGGTTTTTGTCATAATTCAAATTCGTAAAGTAAAAATTCTGAAAATTTTTAATGTTGGTCCCAAACGATGGCGCGCCGCTGCTGCCATCTCCCTTCCCGCGAACCGGTTTCCCGGCGGTTCGTGCAGTTTGTATTTAGTGTAATTTTATCTATGTTGCTATCTGAGAACATAGAAGACCATCGGCATTCGGCGACGCGGTCCCCCTTTTTATTAAGTTGAATGACACGAAATCAGTTGTACGCCATTAATTTCTTATAAGCGTTTTGTTAATTACGGCCGGGGACCGTTCGATCCATTGTTAATTGCTGCATCATTTTTATCGCTTTTAATGACATGCACGGGCTTGCAGTCCCAATCCACCCAGATACGATCCGGCAGGTAAACGGTTCTTGGAGACGGACAAAAAAATCAAATCGAACGGTACAATCGGACAGCGATGTCAAAATTGAGTACGACTGGTCCGAAACAAACAGTTCGTGGGATGGAGTCCAGAAAAGTCTACACCGTATCAGTTTTGTTAGTCTATATATTTTACCAACATTATTTGAAATAAAGTAAAGTATAAAATTCAAATTTTTTTGCAAAAAAACGAAAATTATGTTACTAGAGAAACATTATATGACGTCATCAAATGTTTTGTGATAGAACCATAAAATGACGTTCAAGAAGAATTTTTGTTTATGACAGGTGTCAATATTCAATACCCGTGCAGTATAGATACTACTCAAAAGTAGTATTCAAAGTATTAGAAGTATCGAAAGTATCAAAGTATTAAAAGTACCTGATATACTGAAAGTATCGAAGTATCGAAAGCATCAGGTATAGAACTACAGAATATAGAATGTATCAAAAGTATTGAAGATGCTTCCATATGGGTACTATATATATATGAATGGTTAAATCACAGAATATTGCAATAATTTCGATTCTTCGTATACTTTATAAATCATTCATATATTTACATACCCCCGATATCTTTGATTGTGACAATATTGTGGACGCTACTATTTTTTGATACGTAGTTTTACAATTTTGTAATAATTTCAGTACATTTGATACTTTTGAATATGTTTGATACATCTAAATACTTTCACTATTTTTGAATACTTTCGATTCTTCGATACTCTTGACTACTTTCCATACTTTTAAATATATAAAAATCCGCTCCAGATGGGAAAGAACTTTTATACATTCATTTAAGAAGCTCAAAATTTAACCACATCCTGATATCAAGTGCGATAGAATAGTGTTCTCGATTGCTTACAGATTGCAATATTCTGCTGCAGGTCTGCGCGGAAAACGAACTGATAGTAAATCTTTCAAAAAGTTTCAAAAATTGGCCTCAAAAGCAGTGCAGAAGAATACTTTAAAGGCACTGTCGATTGTTGTGGATAACGTAGGTAACAAAAGTTTTGACACAAAACAATTCGCGGGATTTTTCGAAGTGCATTAGCATTATTGTATTACCATTGCATGCAAAACAATAACAAATGTCAATACTTGTGACATCTGTACTGATTTAGTTTGTAATTACTTTAAAATGTCTTACAAAATAGATATACGTAAGAGCATTTATACATTAGTTGGCCAACTTTCCAAGAGGGAAATTGTGAGCATATTTCAAAATCAAAGTATTTCCATCATAACTATTGTGAGCCAGGAATTCCTTGCATAAACCTGCCAAAAAGTGACCTCCAGAAACTGTCAACAGAATGCTGGAGAGTGCAAAAACAGGGTTGGAACTTCAGCGAGAAATTTAGGTCAAGGATTTGAAGTTTCCCATATGACCATCAGTAGGGAAATTTCTAGAAATTTCGTAAAAGACATACAAATATCCTAAATATAGGAATGCCCAGTAAGAAACGATACTGCGATGTTGTAGAATGCTACGGACAGCTCACTTTGCAAACAACAAAGTGATGGTTATGGACGACGATTTTACTTTGGTGAACGCGGAAATGAAAGGAAATCACGGTTTTTTTACAGATGATATCGAGAACACTATGGATAATGTTGGATTTAAATGTAAAGCAAAATTGACCTACAAAATATTAGTATGGTGTACGATTTCTGAAGCTGGTGTTTCACGCCCCTATGTTGGATATGTTAGAGACGAAGCTATACGAATAATAATTACCCTGACGAAATAAAAAATGCAACCCAAAATACATTCTAATAGCCAATGTGTTATTTTACATAGCGGTATTATTTTTAAAATAAATTGGGAATCCATGACGACTATGCGTTATGGTTCCTGTCACTGTATTTATTAAAAGTCAAAATGTATTCAAATGATGAAAAACCAGATATGATTTTGATTTATGGTGAATGCAAGAAAAATGCTTCGGCTGCTGCCCGTTTATACAGACAACGTTTTCCAAACAAAAGAGATCCTGCCGATACAATTTTCAAGAGACTTGAATTAACGTTAAGGACAAACTGGCCACCACTGAAAAAGGCAAGAGAAAGAACAGCAACAGGCCCTGACAATAAAATTAGAGTATTGGAAATGATTGACAAATGCTCATATTAGTCAAAGTGTAGTCTCAAGAGCAAGCGGTATTAGTCTGTCTTCAGTACATTGAATAATTAAAGGCAATCAATTTCATCCGTATCACCTGCAGTTGGCTCAGGCCTTAAAGGAGACAGATTATCCTAAAAGACTGGCTTTTTGTAACTTTTTTCGGGAACACCAAAATTTGAATGTGAGATCTTATGACATTTGCTTCTCAGATGAAGCAACATTTTTTAATAATGGTAGAGTTTCAAACATAACATGCATTATTATGCGCAATAAAATCCACGTTGGATTCGAGAAGGACATTTTCAAACTATCTACTCGACGAATGTCTAGTGCGGAATATTGGGGAATCAAATTGTTGCGCTTTATTTTTTTCGCGATAGTTTAAACGGCAATTTTTTTTAAGAAACATTTTACCGGTACTTCTACAAAATGTAAATTTACAAGTAAGACAAGATCTATAGTTCCAACAAGATGGGGCACCTGCGCATTATCATAGAATAGTGCGAAATCATCTTGATTTGGTTTTGCCTAACCGATGGATAGGAAGAGGTTCAATTAATCCTTCCCCACCGAGAAGCCCACACCTTACTCCTTTGGATTTTTTTCAGTGGGCAATGGTAAAAGAGCAAGTATACCAAACGCCAATTGAAAGTGTAGAACATTAAGAAAATAAAATACGTGATGCATGTAGATCCATCACTCCAGAAATGTTAATGTTAATTTTGAGCATTTATTACATGAATGTTATTGAATAAACATTTTTCAAAAATAAAATTTGTTTTACAATACCGAATTTACTTAAAGCAAATGCTTGAAGTTTATGTCAAAATTTACGAATTTATACAGCTCTCTACGTTTTATTTTTTGAACAATTATCAATGCTACCTCTGCAAATGCATTTTGGGTTGCATTTTTAATTTGCATAATCTTCGTGGAACATCCTGTAGATACAAATCTATACAAGCGAAAATTATTAAATTTTATTAGAACGCATCATAATGGAGGCGACGTTATGTTTTGGCCAGATCTGGCATCCTGTCATTATGCCCGAACAGCCAGGGAATGATTGGCTACAAATCGCATACCTTTTGTACCAAAACAAGACAATCTCCCAAAATCTTCCACAAGCACGACCTATTGAAGAATTTTGGAGTTTACTAAGTAGAAAGGTTTATGATTAATGGCTGGAAAGCATAAAACGAGGAGCAGTTGCGAAAACGCATTTATCAAAAAGAGCGAGAAATACATATTGGAATTGTCCAAAGGCTGATGCGACATGTAAGGGCAAAACTACATACCATCGAAGACCGAGGACCCTTGTCAGTGATGTAATTCTTAAAATGTGCTCTAGATTAGTGACATTATTTTCAGTATTGTAAATTTTCTACTTTGTATTAGCCTTCATAAATTTTTGCCAAAACTTTTGTTACATATGCTAGTGTGAACATTTTTTCAGGATTTTTTTTTGACGAACTGTGATTTTCCGTAAGATAAAGTTTGATGTTTCAAGAACAATACCGCTTATCATGGAAATCTATTGACAATCACTAAAATATAAAAGAAGTCGGTAAAAATAAAAAAGTGTAAATTAGAAAAAGGTGAAGAATTGCCTGCACGTTTCGTGAGACACTTCCATTATTAAATTATTATAATAGGACCATTACTTTTACGTGATCCGGGCCAATCTAGCCAACCCATTCGCGGTGTGCGCTTCAACTGTCAAAACCGTCAAAGGCCTCCTCCCCCCTTCGCAGCCGGCCTCCGCAATCAAATCAAACAAAACAATAGTCTCGGTCTAGTCGGCGGCTGAAATAAAACTACAGTTTGATATAAACCAACTCGGGTGCCCCGGAGGAATCCCACAAACGGCGGGTGAAGCACGCCAACGAATCGAGAAAAAAAAGAAAGGCAGCGGGACCCTTATGGTCGGAGGAGAACGGGCCGAGTATCGCCTGCCCCGGCCGTCTCCGCGCTTATCGGGCCCCCGAGGTGAGCGATATATGATAAAATGCCCCCCGTAAAAAATATATGATCGAAATAAATGGTTAGATCGAAGACGCAGATGCCGCACTCGTGATATTGAGATCAACATATCCGTTCGCAGTGCGTCTGACGGAGAGGCATCGTTTAGAATAATGGCTTTATTGATGTGTCACAGTTTGTAATGGTGCGGGGGGCGGAAGGAGGCACATCTCCAACACGGCGAAGAACTATGCCTTCGAGCCCAAGACATTGCACGAATGAGATCTCTGTGCGTTTTTTTTAAGAAATAGTTCAGCTCCCTCGGGAGCTCCCCAGTTTCAAGTTTAAGATTTACATTTTTGTGTGCATTGCTCAGTTCAAATGAAGGTGCTCTTAATGAGAGAAATAGAACCCTGTCTTAAAAAACCTACTTCCAAACATCCCGAGCTTTATGCGTAAAAGTGACAATTTTCGTGCAGCGCACAATGGTCGGAAACCATCAAAAAGCTTGTCGAAAGTCAAACAAACTGTTTTTTTTTTATTTTGTCACAAAATGTATGAAATCCGGTAGAAGCTGCTTTTGTGTATTTAGAACCGCAAAAACAGTGTGCTATGTTCAATATCAGCAGCTCTGATGTTAGCGGTATCCAAGTTACACACACGTCAAATTGTCACAAAAAATTGTTCGCGCTTTAAAAGTCTGTAACTTTTGTTCTAATTGTGCAATTTAAATTCTGCAAAATGGAAGATAAATCGGAAGGTATATAGAATATTATTATGTATAACAATTTAACTATATATTTATTATTTATCGTTTACTATGCTATGCTATGCCGTTGTTGTTTAATAGTTTGGGAAACCTAACTAAATTAAAAATCTTCAATACTGGGCGCCACTCGGCACCACTGTGACTTTCGGTTGGGTTTTAGTATTAAAATAAAATACATTTGTATCAGTAGGTTTTTCGGATAATGGACAACAAATCTGAATTGAATTTATTAGAATACAAAAGGCGGGAGCAATATGTTTTTTTTGAAAAATAACTATAGTTCTTAAAATAATTGAATTGAATTAAAATATTAAGCAATAAGCTTGTATTAAATCTGAAAAAAATTGTTTTTACGCTTCTGATACAAAATTTGAAATTCTGAGCTCAGATTCTCATTCAACGTTAAAAGTTTTTGCGGTATGCTAAATTTTGTTTTAGCGTGAACGGCTTCAAAACTAATTTTTAAAAACCGTCTTCAGGGTGCTCCTTTTGAAGGCTTATCTCCCTTAGAAAGCATTTTTCGACAAATGCTTATATGACTCTTTTCTCATAATAATACCCCAGAAACCATACCTTGAATTTTTAATAAATGTTTATGAAACATGTTGTATATTGTACTTACTGTTGTCTTTTGAATAACAATCAGTTAAAATTTTACTTACATGAAATTATACCCTTTCATAATGATTTACGTTTCAACCGTAAGGTCGAAATCACTAACCCAAAAAGAACTTGTATACTAATTTTCGTTTAAATCCCGTCAGTTTTTAGGCACCTTGTCCGCCATGTTGGATAAGCCATTTTGAATTTTTCAATCTCAACTTTGAGGTCGTGATCAGCAATCCAAAACGAACTTGTATACTAATTTTCGTCTAAATAAAGTTAGTTTCTACACACCCTGTTCGCCATGTTGGATATGTTTTGAATTGTTCAATTTCAAACATTAAGTTCGTTATTGGCAACCCAAAAAATCCTGTATACTGATTTTCATTTAAATCAAGTTAGTTTTCAGAAAATCAGCCATATCGAATCGATCATTTTCAATTTTTTACTTCAAACTTTAAAGTCATAATTGGCGACCAAAAAAAGACTAATTTTTGTTCGAATCGATTTAGGTTTTACATAATTTTACATAATTTCAAATTTGTAATCATCGACCCAAAAAACGTTCGTATACCACATTTCAAATTTGTACAAAAATATGTCTACTTTTGACCAACTTTTACGTGAATTTAGACCACTGTGCAGCATGGCAACAAGCTATTTGGCCAAACAGGGCTTTAGTATCGCGGTTTTTAAAGAAAAAGAGGGTACCATCCGACCAATTGAACGCTCTTCAAAATTGTCTCAACAACTGATTTTAAGTAAATCCCCAGTTATCCTAAAGGTACACTATCAAAATGTGCGCGGCTTACGTACTAAGTGCGAAGAGTTCTATACCTGTTATCTAAAGACATTAATATGTTAACGGAAACATGGCTATCTGATAGTCTTTTTGATAGGAAGCTATTTGATGATCGTTATACCGTAATAAGGAAAGACCGTGATTATTCGAGTGTAGTTACCAGAGGCACTGGTGTACTCATGGTTGTCAAGAGATTTTTGAAGTTTGAACCAGTTAATAGCAACTTTTCATGCGCTCTTCCTTTTTCGTATCTGCTGTGTATTTCCCACCATATGTTGAAAAAGACAAAACTATAGAGTCCTTTTTGAGAAAAAAATTAAAATCCTCATAGCGGGAGATTTCAACATTCTTAAATTGGATAACGTATTGTGTGATAAGAATAATGCTTTATTAGATTTCTTACATTTTAATAATTTAAATCGAGTAAATGCGACAGAAAAATGTCTGAACAGAAAACAGCCAATCCACTGACAGAAAACGTCAGTTTATGGTAGCAATCAACATGTTTTACAGTTGAAATATGTGCTAAGAAGGGCCTAAGGGCGATTTTCCTTAATTTAAACTGGGAAAACGATTTTTGTATTTAACAACTATCCTAAATTCATTTCGACCATACCTGTCTATTTTGCTGATTTCTTCGATTTTACTACATAATCGTCAAAATCATATATAGTGCCTTTCCTTTTCAAAGGACTCTTAAACGTATGGCCAGGTTCAAAATACGTTAGAATTGTTTTTTAATGTTTGTCTCCCCACTCTTGATCAAACATACAAAAAGGAATACAAGCACCAACTTTTGCTTTGTGCAGAATAATAACACTTCAAGTCCAAGAAAGTACTGATAAAAGGTGCTAGTAGTATTTTCCTTCGAATGACATCGTGCCGCAAAACCACTGTTGTTTGTGATTCACACTTCTTCCTAAAAGAAATAAACTTTTCGTTGTATGTGACAAGTCTAAACACTATGATAGTAGTATTTTTTGAGTCTGTCAGATATATCTACTTGTCGAGAAGTTTAATTATTTTATCGATGACTTGAAACTCATCATTGCAGATTTTGCATTCAGAATCCAAATTCTCTTTTGATGATTAATATTTAATGACTTCTCAAGCCCTAAGTAGCTGAACGGAATATTCTGGCTAGCAACCACTTCTCGATACAAGTAATGCGAAAGGTATATATCGGGATATTTTTTCTTACAATAATTTTCATACACAGCAAGCGTGGTTACGTCACTGGGAAGATTTCACCGTTTTATGAAAATGACGGTGGCTTTTACGAACTACGACCTAGGTTGTTACGATCTGTAAGTAAACAGACCTACATCAAAGGAGGGTTTAAGCCCATCGGAGAAGGCCAGCTCAGTGAAATGAAATTATTTTGAATTATTAATGTTTGTCATATTGATTTTACCTCAAAGTTAACTGTATCCTGTACCACGTATTTAAGATAGACCCGTCCATGTCAAAGCTATGAGTGTGTATATAAACCATGTGCTACTGGAGATTTTTTTAACCAAAGCTCTCCATTTATCGAATTACTGTTTTACAATCAAGCTTTTTGTTACCAAGATAGCTTGGCAAGACTTTTTTAATAACCTATTATTGCGTGTTTTAAATCCTAAAGCTCCTAAAAATGTTGTTTCTTCTAAACTCTTTTTAGACTTCTTTTAGTATATGTACTTGTTGTGTACCTGATATACTTCTCTGATTATGTTTTACGTCTGTTTTTACTAACATCTCTCTGTTGACAGCTTTTTTATTAACCAATGTATACAGCATGTATACAATGCATTTGGAGGTGTAGTTAGCAAAAAAACAACTCTGGATCCATATTTTTGGTAAACCAATAAGTTAGTTTTGTTAATTTTGAGCTAAATGAATATGACAAATATTAACCATTCAAAGTAATTTTATTTCACTATAGGCCTTTTTTCTACTACACTTTTCCCATGGGCTTAAACGCTTATAACCATAACAACCTATATATGTGTTTTTTCTTTTACTTTTTCTTGTTCAACTTGAGCCTAATGGTATCTTGTAACAGAAAATTAATTCATTTTCACTTCCGGCTGTTGCATTCTCTCCAACTCCAGTACAGAATGAGCAGGTGCGAATTAAATCAATAATACCTGTTCACCGAGAAGCAGCACATAATAAACCCTTTTTATACAAGAACTGTGGCGATCATAAACAAAGCCAAGATCTAATTGTATGCCCGCATGAAGGCGTCCTGAATTTTATATCGAAAACGAATTTATTGCCATCGAACGCTTTCGAAATTTTAATACCAACACACGTGTCTTGCATGAAACCGAAGGAACAGCGGTGGAGAACCTAAGCACGGGTCGTTTTAATGCAGATCCTATTGCAGCGTGACGGCTCTGTTACGTGAAAACGGATATCTTTACCGTCTATTGTCAACTTGACATACAGATGTTACAAATTACTGCATGCTAATGATGACAACTGATGAAAGTAAGGAACACGTAAAAAAACACTCGTACGTCTACGACTTGCTAATTCGCGCGGTAATAACTATGTTGTTAGTTGTCAGGAAAGTATAATTTACCTTATTAGTACGTTCAATACCACATGCGAGAGCAAAATAGTGCAGGATTAGCTTCTGAATGACTTAGGTGTAACTATAAGCGACACAGTTACCCGGAGATTAAATACGCCAATTTAGTGATTTAATTATTCCACCAATGAAAGCCCTTACCTCTAAGGCAAATTTTTATTAAATAAGTATTGAAAATAAAGCAAAAATGCGTATTTAGCGAAGTAACCTCCCAAAACGCTGTGCAAGCTCGACAATTTCAACGATATCCCCGATATCGACATAACAGATTGCTGATGAAGCTTACCTTGTAAAGAACAGGCCTTCATCTGTCCAGACAGGGCGTAGGTCAAGGGAACCAGTGCCTCTTCTCCTGCAACAATACCAGTGAATGCAGTTTACGGGCATATACACTGACTACACAAGAAAGGTCACATGTGAGATAATAAAGTCACTCTTTTGTCATCCTTACAAGGCAAAGGCGGGGTATGGTGTAACATGGCATCAATAATCTAATATATAACCAATATATCCATAATTGGGAATATCTAAAGAAGTAGATTTTGTTGCTAATATTACGTTTACCGCCATCATTTGTATAGCTGCAATAGCTATACTAGAATCAGTAATGCCGATGAGCAGATTGTATATTACTACTTAAAAGTAATACATAGGTCATTAAATGTAATTAAATGTGGGGTTCCATCTCGTAATAAAAAATAAGAAGCTGTAAACTTGTATAAAGCTTTATTACGACATTCCAAATGCTGGCTTAAGATATTGAAGGTCAAAAGTCGCAAAAATCCGTTTTGTTCAAATATATTGTTTACTATGCTTTAAATTTAATATTTTGTCAAGCTCTTTTTTTTATAATTTAAGCGTTTTTTGAGATAAAGCATGAAGAGTGAAGAGCACTTCGCATACATAGCATAGCGCAAGGACGTTCATAAATCCCGGTCCATAATATGGATATTAAACTTAACTATTGGTCGAATATTGTATTTATTAACTATTTAAAATACAGTATTTATAAATAAATCCAGTACTACTCATTTAGTAATACTTACTTCTTTCCATTTCTCGTTTATCTGCACTATAAATTAAGTGGGACAGAAATTTAAAAATACATATTTCAATATTTTTATTTGGCAGTTATGTATAAGTGATTGATTAAAAATCAAGTATAAGTGTGGGATGGATTCTTTTAACTACAGTTATCAGTAATAAACTTGAATTTTATTCTTTTCCGGTAGATCAAGAATTTCGTATTGATAAACAATACGATCGTCGTTATCATTGACGGTTCGTCTCTAATGCGCTTTCTTCATCGAGATCATATTATAAGGATCCATATTCCAGGTATAATGCACTACGCACTCTATATTTCTCTTATATAGATGTGCAAGTGTTTACAAATTTTATGGAAAAATACTTATTTTCTTTCCTACTTAAAATGTAACTACTATAAATAAGAATATAATCGAAATATGTTAATTATTCCCTAAATTATATTATAATTTATATAAAATGGGTAACTATTATTAAACTTTTTTTGACAAATATAATCTTTAAGGCATAATTAATTAAGTTAAATATTACCTACCTTTGACCTTAAATAATTTAATACTCGCAGACGATGTTTTTTGCAACTTTTGAGTCAACTTTAGAATGTCAAAGTAAAGGTTTATAAAGTATGTAGCTTCTTAACCTTTATTCCGAGATTGACCCTTAGCACCTCTATTTGCCTGGTAAAAGTACTGTTTATAAGTTCATTAAATTATAGCCTGTAAAACGTAAGAACACTTAAAAACAGACTTAGTAAGTACCTACTGAATTATACTCAAATGTGCTAATCTATTTAAAATCAACTAAGAACACGAGAGGAAATCACAAGTGTTCATAAGCCGCGATTTTTTTTGATATAACATTTTAACGTTTGTTGCTGTAGAGTTTTAGCGAAACGTTTTGAGGTTAACCGTAATTTCGCAATTCTTAATGTACGATTCCGAACGAGAGTTTTAGCAAATGTCTATGGCAAGGTGTCAAAATTACTACGTCGAAATAGGCTTGCACAATTAGCAATAATTATTAAAGTGTGTAATCAGGGGATGTGTATTTTATTGAGAAAACTTGCTTATCCCTATTAGGATTTACTACGTAAATATTATAGATTTGTAGCACATATTTGGGTCATCTGAAAATTATATGTCTACCATAACCGCTAAATATTAGTCACAAGATGTGATAAATGTATTAAAGTTAGAGGTTATATTGAAAAATGGTTAAAAATCATACAGTAGGAACTTAAGTTTTCACGGCCAGATTAAATCTTGCCCTTAGGGTCGACAATTCATCCGTTCTTACTAGGCACCTACGAGACAAGAATATAGAACCAAATCTTAAAGAATCTTCCTTAGAATTTCGATGATTTTCTTTAACTGAACTGCGTATTTGTTACATTCGAATCTTTTTACTTGAGAATTAAGCAGGTGCCTCGAACATTCTCTCAGCGGTCGATCCAAAATGAATCACCACAAGGAACGCTTGTCCGCTGGCTGGTGAACACGACCCAAGAGCCTCGGATTTTCAACAAACAAAGAGCGTGTTTACACGTCGGCTAATGAAGACCATAACTATAACATACTTCCACATTATCATTCTGGTGGGAAAGAAAGCCAGATAGGAATGTCCGTTTTATGCAAATGTTATTTGTCGCATACGGCCGTACAAGTGGAAACGCGAATACTCCAAAAAGACGATCGGAACAATTTATCCCCTTCGCTGTCCCGACGTGAATCATATAATCATAAGGGTACCATAATCTCGGAAGAGCAATTTTAAGTAGCGTTTCGTGTATCGGCCATATTTATTGGAATCTCTTTATCGAATACATTATTTTAATCTGCGATTTTGAAGGGTTTATGAATGTACAAGAAAGGCTACTTTAAATTTATATTTTGCTCGGCCTTTATTGACTTTCAACTTAAACCAATAATCTTTTGTTTGGCTTAATGCTCTCATCCCATTACCCCGATTGCCCGGCCTATCAGATGATTAATTTCGCGGTGACGTATCCCGAGCACGCCGCATTTCGAGATGCATCACTCGGAGCTATGCAAAGATAAACGAACCAGATATCAGGAGGCGCTGGACAGCTGTAATAGTATTGATGACGGGCGGTTACCAAAACTTTAATCTACACGAGGAAAGAACGAAATTCCAATGCAACGTCTGTAAAATTCAAGAATCCACACTGATTAAAATAAACTTCGTTCCAATGATCCGCTATTATGCTAGACTGTTTCATTTTCATTTTTTATTTCATTATCTTATTCCTGACCCATAATTACCTATTTAAAAGTACTATCTTAATAATACTTTACCAAAAAGCTCTCTATAACTCTTGGATCAACCATAGCAGTTCAAAATCAACGTCCCAATAGTGAAAACACGTTACGACGAGCCTAACTAACACAAAGAGCACGCAGCATTCTCTTGCGTTGTTGATGAAACTTGAGCCGTTACCATGGCATTCAACTGAATCAATGTCAGATTTATGATAAAACACCTACAAACGACCTGCAGAAGCTCAGGTTTACAAGGCCGGTAGGTTGTTGTGAATTATTATGAAGCGAGAATGAATGATAATTGTGATTAACTTTATTATATGAAGCTTTTAGTTGAACGCGGTATTACTGAACATATTTGTATGAGATGGAATCCCGTAAAACCTTGGCGGTTCTCAAGCAAAATATTTGTCGAGTTATAGAGCGAATTAGAGTATTATATTGAGTCTTCAAGAGAAGATGATCATGACATTAATGAGCCAAAAGAGTACTGACGAATTAAAAATTCAAAAGCACTAAGTCTTTTTGAATAATAAAACGCCATACCAACATAAGGAAGCATTGCATAAGTTTCTATTAAGTTTGACAAACCATAAATACAATAAATCAAAATATAATACACAAAAATTATAAATCTTTGATAGAGGATAACCAAGTTCTTGTTGCTGGAGACAAACAGTGAATTTCAGGAAAGCCTGTGGGAAAAACTTGTCAGACCACAGATACTTTAACAAGGTGTTGTACAGTTTTTTCTACTTGACTACATTGACAATATGGATTTTCCAGTGCATTCCATTTAAACAACATCGAATAACATCTAGCATGACCAGTTCTTAATTTGTTCAATTTCACCCAAATCCATCTTGGCTGATCTATTCCTGGTACAATTTTTGTAGAATCTTTTATTAAATCTTTATTAAAATATTGGGAATTGGACTGGACCACAAGAACAAAGAAGTTTTCTAGATTTTAGTCGATTTTCAGTAGTAATCAAGTCAGACCAAATTGGATGAAAACCTGTACCTTAGTATACTTTTCTAAATAGTTTCCGTGAATATTGAGGCACTTGTCATAACGTGGCACCAGTTTTTGAATACCCTCCTCATAAAATTCTGCCGCCTGACTTGTTAACCACTGTATCACAAATGTTTCGACTTCGTTATCGTCTTGAAGACGCTGACCACCCAGGTGTTTCTTCAAGTGCAGGAACAAATGGTAGGTATGGGGGATGATCTAGAGTTTCCCATTTAAAAGATTTGACGAGATCTTTGGTCCGATTAGCCACATGTGGACGGGCATTGCCATGCAGCAAAACGATACCCTTACTCAATTTGCCACGTCTTTTGTTCTGGATTGCACGACGCAGATTGTTCAATGTCTTACAATAAGACGCTGCATTGATTGTTTCATTACGAGGCAGAAACTCCACTAGCAATACTCCTTTTCTGTCCCAAAAAACTGTGCACATGATTTTCCGGGCAGAAATTGTTTGCTTAAACTTCACTTTTGTGGGTGATGATGAATGTCGCCATTCCATGGATTGTTGTTTCAATTCTGGTGTGACGTAGGTCACCCATGTTTCGTCACCAGTAACAATTTGGTCTAAAAAATCTTCACCTTCATTGTGATACCGCTCAAGGAAAGTCAATGCACTGCCTAAACGTTGGGTTTTGTGCAAATACGTCAACATTTTCGGAACCCAACGTGAACACAATTTCCGGTAATTCAAGTTCTCGGTCACAATGCGATACAAAACACTACGAGAATATTGAGGAAAGCAGTCGCACAATGATGAAATTGTAAAGCGTCTGTTTTCTCTCACCTTTTCGTTCACTTTCTGCACCGAATCTTCATTAACGACCGAAGGACGCCCACTCCGTTCTTCATCGTGCACATTTGTGCGGCCATCTTTAAATGCTCTCACCCATTTCCTTACCATTCCATCACTCATAATGTTTTGTCCGTAAACTTCACAGATCTCACGATGAATATCGATCGGTTTTACGCCTTTAGCACTAAGAAATCGTATAACAGCCCGTACTTCACAATCGGCGAGACTCACGATTGTCGGAGGCATCTTAAACACTCAGTAAACAACGTATACAATGAAGAATCAAACTGTAATGGCGTCAGTGCGTAGACAAGAGATGTAGGTAACCAGGGCGCATGCGCGGAACGCCGACCGTAGCGCTGCGGCGGCGGAATCGCAAAACGGTACTTACTTAAAAGGTTGCTCTTCGCTGACGATCTCAAAATTTTCTCTCAAATACATACTGAGCGTGATTGTAAAAACCTTCAAAAGAAGCTTGATACGGTGTGGAATTGGTGTATAACCAACAAGCTATGTTTGAATATTTCTAAGTGTAGTGCTATGTCCTTTAAACGTAAATAACTTCCCACAACTTGTAGCTATGAGATCGACGGTGTAAAACTCGAAAGACGTACAGAAGTCAACGACCTTGGCCTAACATTTGATTCTACCCTGTCCTTCATACACTTATCAACATCGTTTCGCCTGCGTCAAAGATGTTTGGTTTTGTTGTTAGAAATGCTGGGGACTCTAAAAACTTAGATGTACTAAAGTTACTGTTTTTTTTTACGTTTGTCGGACCAAAATTAGAATATTTTGCGTTGGTATTTTGTCCCTTGTACAATCAGCAGGCACAAGCATTGGAAGGATTGACTGCCCTTATCTTGTCGGTTGTTTGAGGTTTACTATTCCACGTTCAACAGCACGACACTGCCTGACTTTTTACACTGACAGTTGTAAAACCAATTTGTTGTCGAAATCTCCGATATATGTTAGGTGTACCAACTTTAATAAATTTGCAAATGATAGTTATGTTAATAACACACCGATTAAGCAGTTGCTAAAATTATGTTCACTGTATGCCTCAATTGTGTCCTAATCTCCATGTTACCTATAGTTAATTCGGTATTTTAATGCTATTTAATGTTATGCCTTTACTATCTATAATTTATTAAAATTGAATTTGTATAATTTGTCCTGTATATAGTTAGACAATAAGCTGTAGATCCTTAAGGTATTTCAGCACTACGTCTATAGGTACACTAAGGAATAGCGAAGTTACATCAAATGAGACTAGAAACGCGCCCTCCTCAAGTTTAATGTTCTTAATTTTGTCTAAAAATTCTATGGAATTCTTAACCGAAAAATCTATTTAAGGTGTAATTAAGCTACTAACCTCATTGGTCAACCATTTTGAAATCAGGTAAATGGGTTAGTTAGTTACATAAGGGATTCACTCAGATGTGAAATTCAAATAGTTTTAATAATGATCTTTTGTTGACCCTACTGCATCTCCGCTGAGGACCTGATGAGGAGAATATTCTTCGGTTCAAGAAGGTCTTAGTGCTTAGCCGCCGAAATACGCATTTAGGCTCTCTAATCATTGTGTTTAAGGTATTTACAGTGTAGTTTTATTATTGTTTGATGAATATCTTTTGGTCTTCCTCATTTGTCAGTATAACCATTTTTTGTTATTATGAGCTTCTTTTAGCCATGCACAGCTTTAGGTGATGGTCAAACATGCAACAGTCTTCCCTTGTCTTGATAATTCCAGCACCTTCGCGTTTAGCAACAACCACCTGTTGATCGCCAGCCCGATCCCGCGATATCCCCGCACGGTGCATCGGAAATTCTCTTTTTTGCCTTTCGAGAAAACCTGAAAATGCCTTTAAACGGCCCGGAGCTGGGGCGAGCCGCGGCATAGCTAATTCGAGACAGCGAGCCATCGGAGAGCTGTTCGTGTCGGACGTGCATCGGACTAGTTCAGGAACTTCTTGGGCAGATTTATTCATACAGATTATCGGACATCGGAGAACGGAGTGATGTATGCGACCGACGAAGCATCTCCTCGGGCCCCATCCCGACTATAATCTTTCTATCAAAACTGAACTGCACAAGAATCGACCGTGATCTATCGATTTGAGCGTTAAGGACCGGATCGATACGAAAAAGGCAGCGGCGGGCACGGGTGTAGTCCACACGAGCATAAAATGCAAGAATAAAATTATTTTGAGGCTTCATTTGAATTAAAACATATACTTATTTATTACTAACTACTGAACATATTGCGCTTCATGCGAAAAATGTGGCCAGACAAACAAAATGTGAAGATTAAAAAAATATATATTCCAATTACCTGTACATATATTTTTTAAAGTATTGCCAGCTTGACTAGGAATTGAACCTGGGACCCTTTGATTGCTAGCCAAATGTGCTAACCACTACACCATCAAAGCCCTATTCAATGAACGATTAGCTACAAGAGCACCAGATGGCGTTCAGTAGCATTACATTATGAACCGTGACATATACATATGTGTCGCTTTGATCCGGAAATCGAATAGGGCTTTGAAGATGTAGTGGTCAGCACATTTAACTGGCAATCAAAAGGTCCCAGGTTCAATCCCCGGTCCAAACGGGCAATATCTTTTCAAAAATATATTTTCCTGCAAAGCTCATTTAAATACCTTTTTTATTTTTCTGTGCAGTTTTCGGTAGCATGAAAATACAATGACGATGGCTATAGGAAATTTGTTTTTTGTTAAATAAAACAATACTGGCACGTATTTTCATGGAATGGAACACCGGACACCCCCACAAACGGTGTTGCCGGTTGGGATGCCACATTCAGGTACTCCATCAATGATTTTGTAATATTTTGTAACACCCGAGGAATATATCACAAGAGTAAAGGGTTTTAGTAATGTTCCACGATTGCGAGTTCTTCCGTCTGCTTATCAATTATCCAGAATGTTCCAAACATCCATTTTCGATATTTTCATTTGACAGGGTTACAATAATGTAACACACTTGACAGATCTTTGGTCATCTATAGAATGTTCTACAAAATGTTTTTCCATCGCCAGACAATTTCAGCTATGTGCCACACTTGACTGTTCTCTAATTTTTCTGACCTTCTCGAAACAGTTCCCCACCTAGAGACGGTTTCGACAAACTGCCACACTTTAAGAATCTCACCTCCTTTATTAAATTCTCAAGCATATTTAGTGATATTGTGGAAACGTCAAATGTTCTCGCCGCGAGGAATTTTCCAGAACGTTCTACGACCTTCTCGAAACGTTTATTTTCGATCTATTCATCATGAGACGGTCTCGGCAATGTGTCACACTTGTGCTCACAGCAGTTTTAGACCTTGCTTGAAAAACAGTAGAAATTAAAAAAAGGAAAATCTTTCGTAATTCCTGCTTTTCCAGCATTTCGGTTTTAAAAAATTAGATACATTTTCACAAATTTCACATTCTACATCTGAAAGCTAACTAACTGGCTATTAACTATGCTGGTATACCTCTACTCACAGTAACATTATCAAGGCATATAGTTTAGGTATTCCTTCCTCCTTAAATGTGGGCTTCAAATTGGCAGTAGGTAAATATTGAATTACAAATGAGTTACACTATAGTGCGAGCTTATATCAACAGCTAAAGCATCTTTTTTATTTACCTCTGCAACATTAGTACTTCCAGTGATAGTTAACCATCGGTAACTCCAATTTTTTAATATAAGCGGTGTTAGATAACATTACTGCAGCTGAGAAGAACTGAATAAAAATCAACAAAAAGATTTTTTGTCAAATTTTTTTCTATAAAAATATCAATAACTTCGGTAACGATCGAGCAACATTTTTTTAATCTAGTTGTTTTGGAGTAGAACGACTAATAAAATGCTCAGCAACCATCAAGAAACTGAACAATCGGAAGTCAATAATCTGATTCAAGGATCCAACTGGCCTGATATTTTAACAATAGTTAGGTGACTTTGTCATCGTCTTATTTTTCGCTAACTTGTTAAAAAATCAAAGTCTGACAAGTTGAAGTATGCAGGTGTGTGTCAATCTGGCATACTACACGTTACTTTAATCGAATTCATGAAGCATTTTCAAATATTTCACACGCATAAAAATTATTTCGTCCGCATTCCCTGCACGCCACTGGCCAGCGCACATATTTCGACTGTCGGTATCCAGACAAGGAATTTGCATAATGCATTCAATCGATGCATTTCACTTCAAGTGCAACGAAGGTATCGTGATATATGACCGGCGCGGTTTGGTAAATTTGCCATTTGCTGCGGTTTTGGGGCATTATTTATGACTTATGACTTCATTTCTCGTACCAAGAGCACGTATGCTCAAACCGGGACATGCCGTGGCCAAACCGCAAAGAGGAAGAGCGTTTTCAGTTTTGCACTGACAGCAATCGGCCTAGAAATGCAATACTCAACAAAAAAGATGGCAAATGAATAAAATTTGTTGATTTGGCAAAGATTCAAGCATAATTTTCTGAAAAACGAATTTCTAACGTTGGTTTATCATTGTATACCCAAGATCAAAGAGCAGATCCTATAGAGGAAAGCAAAAAATGAAGAAAATAACCATCAACACGGAATATTCTTCGAATCTTCTAGAATAGTATAGCATTTCAAAAGTAACAAATGTAATTTGAATATATAACTGTCTTCAAATCGACCATGAGAACCAAATCCCACCAATGTGTCAGCACATTCTGCCGAATTTGCATATGCGACTGGAATTTCTCCTTGTGTATAGCGACCAAATTAAAACGTTTAATTATCCATTGTTACTTGATATGCCTACACAAACGGTGAATTAAGAAAAGCGATTAATAAATTGCATTGACCTTTTGGGACTTTAATAAAATATTCCACCTATGAAATGTAGAGATAATGGAATATATCTCGCATTTGAATAGAATGCAATGTACACGGCTGTGTTGATTCATACTGGATGAAAGTGGACAATGCCGATAAAAAGCTTTACTATGTACTGTCAAATACAAGAATAATGATGTAATAAACTGCAACAGTCAAATGAAATTCCGAATTTGATATTTATAYAATCATACAACCGAAAACAAGTAAGAGTTCAGTCCTAATTTACAGTATCCTTTTTTTTCATTTTCAGAAAAGAAAAATTTAATACTCATAGCATTTGACATTTGAATACAACTAACATTCTCTTCTATGTTTTTTTTTCTGAGCAAGCATGCATGCATTTATCTTCGGTACTGCATATTCATTATATTAACCAGGTTTTGACATATCCCATTCAGTTATTTATAGGTTGAAGAGAGTATTTTAGGCAGCAAAACTGGATTACCCCAGGACACCATCTTGGGACCTTTATTTAGAAAATTAAAGGTATAACCAAATAGGACACGCTATGAAAGTACTTGAGATATTATCAACTTTGCTGCTTTAAACAGACAGCCGTGTTTTGTGACGATTTATGATTACTCAGGTTTTTCTTTGCATTTGTCTTCAAAAATCTACAACTCGAACATTTTTAATTCCTAATTATATTTAGGTATTTGAAAGAATTGATTTCTTATTTCTCCGGCACTTGCTTCTCTGGATTTTACGAAATCTGATTTTCCTTTTACAAATCATCTATTCAAGGGTAGCAAACGAAGATGATGCAGCACAGAAGTCAGAATAGGAAGAAGTCTTTATGATGTATGGTTATACCTCGGGTTATACACTTCAAAATTACTGGTAACATGACGCATTGGAAGACCTTACGAAAATGATTTTATGCAGTCAGTCACTATAACTACCTAATTTTCTGACAACAGCTGTTTATGCAAACAACATAATCTAATTTGCCATTTTATAACATAATTTGTCAGACAATACACGTGTTAATGTTTAAATAAGCAAGATCTTACATTCATATTTTATCTTTAGATATAGGTCATTTTGTTACTGCACTTCTAGTATAGTGCCATAAAAGGTAATGACTCAATTCTAGCTGAGAATTATTATTTACATTATTATAGTAATTATCTGATACACAGCTCTAAATAGTGCTGGACCCATGCTCAAGCTATAATAAAATAGAATTAAAAAGAGTTATGCATTGTGTGTTTGTCAATCATTTTGTTAAGGATTCAGTACGAATCTTTAACATAACWAACACATGTTTTATATTGTAAGTTCGTCTGCATATTTGCATTTTTGTTCTGTTTGCTCTTTCCTTTAGTCTGTGAACAATAWAGMTTTTATATGTGGTTTTGAAGTTTCATCATACCAGAAATATTTWAGAAATAAAACAATAGGACAGTTGTATAAAAAATGCATTAGAAAAATCCAAATACATATGTTGTGGATATTAATATAGTTCGATACTCATTTCAGTAAATAGTCTCAAAAGTCCTAAGTGTTCATGCATACAAAAACTGAAACGTATTAATTTTCACTATACAGTTGGTGTCCCTCAACATAATAATAAAAGGCAGCAACAGAATCAAACAATGCAAAGCTTTATTTAATTAACGTGATTTAAAATAATGTTATATCTCGAGTGTTGGCTATTTCACTAATTAAGACGTGTAGTGAATATGTAAATGACAACAACTATTAGATGATATCTGCTAACACAAGGAAAACATTATTCTCTTGCTTCGCTCATTATTCAATAACCGCATTCATTAGAATGAATATCACACAAACGCGAGCCCGGCCTGTCTTGTACAGCGCATACTTCAAAGAGCATAATTGAATACGTAGTACGAGATTATGACAATACTAGTACACGCCAGGTAATGTATTGCCTTTTGTATTGATAGAACTCGCTCTTTCACAGTTTCTTATTGTTGATACAGTTCGTAAATGGCGTATAACTATTATTTTTATAAGGAACGCGGAGAAGCAACCGTTAGTTTCAACTTTATAATCTCAAAACTCAACTTCTGATGTTCGTGATACAGCAACACGTCTGTAGTGTCAAACGGCAATGGAATAAATGCTCTAAGCCGTTCATTACAAATCAATCACATCAATTAGCCTCGAAACCGGTAACAAATCCAGAAAAAATCCACATGGAACTGGCATTTCAAGCATTTATTAACGTATCGGTTATTTCATCTAAAATCGGCAGTACTCGTTCAGATACGCTTCCGTCTTGACTCCTAAGCGACACCGCTGCTTTCATTTCAAATAATACGACTTAATTGTTGCTCTTGTGGGATCCAAAACTAATTAGCGAAAGTGAGTGGAATTAGCAACGAATGTGTCTGAATTCGAAGCATGTATCTGTCTGAACACGTCTGGTGTTGTGTAAGGCCATCTGTAAAAGGCTTTAAGTGAAGAACGAGGCTTGTGTTTGGTCTAATGGCCATGGATTTGTAAAGTATGAGGGGATTTGACATATTATGTAATATTGATATTGTTCGATGGAAATGATCCTGGGCAGTAATGCTACTGCTAATTGCCGCATGAAATTGAGTGAGGCCCGATGTATAACTTTGTTAATTGGCGTGAATTGCATGTTGCCTTTTATAGCTTTATGAGGAATTGCCAAATAATAGTGAAAACTGTTATTTGCTTTAGAAAATAGTGTCAGAAGAAAGCTGTTCAGTACTACATCAACAAGGTAGTGCGAGGATCAACTGTAGTGTCAATGGAACCTTTCAATATAAAAAGCACAAAAATAAAATAATGTCAATTACTTATGGCGGAACAGAGAGTATCAAAAAAGATTGATAATATAAAATTAGTTTCGCTAAGTTGAAAATTTGTCTTACGTAAGCGTATTTTGATGGCGGTCGATTTTGCAAAAAGTGATATATCATTGTAGTGGTTGTAGCAGTGTTCCTGTTCTGTAAAACATAGAACGCTGCTTTTTCTTATTTTGACTCGAACTTATGGAGACATATGCATCTTTTAGTATCAGTGAAGTGTAAGAATGGGCTTTAACCAAACTTGGACTAAAGTTCCTCATGACGTGATTGAGATAAATATATAATTGCAACTATCAAACAATGAGCTATAGCACGATTACTTTAAAAATGTATCGCGACTGTTGTACAAGTGTAACCAAGCAAAGCTCAAAAACTTTCGTTATATAATGAATACTTTACAGATTAAATCTATTTTGTGATAATGAACTAAAATGAAATGAATGATGGATAATAATCTTCTATTTTGGGGCTTATATGAGTTGTTACAATGCTGGAGCAAAAGTGAAATGCTTAAATTTCTATATAGAAAGAATGAAATAATTGTAAAAGAACTGCGGTTGTTAGTGCAAAATTTTCTTGTTTCAATAATTAAAATTTTGATTAGAAATGGCGAATACTTTTATAAAACACACTTTGTTGTTATTGATACTAATGATTAAAAATTGTTGGCAATTTTTGCGACTATTAGAATACTTTTTCAGTTTATTGTGTATTGAGTTTTATAAAATAAGCACTTTTTAAGATTTTCAAGTTTCTATCGATTTAGTAAAATAAGATTTCTCTGTATAATATTGGCTAAGCAAATTCTTTTGGAAGCGCATTTGTGTTTTACTTCAAGCATTTTTATTTATTTGTAGTAGACGTATATATTTATTGCAACCTATATAATAGTATTTCGAGTTTGATTTTGTACTTTCTTACTACTGCCGAAAGAATTTTATTTACTGTGTTTACAAGATGGACTTAATGGTTTGGTAACATTAGCAAACGCGTTAACTGGTCAAAATAATGTGTAAAATGTTACCAAATAATTTACCGAATTAGAAATTTAAAAAAATAGACTTTCAATGTTAATTTTTAGTACTTCTACCTTTATTTTTAATGTTATTTTAATTTTTGGTCTATTACAGTGCATTTCACGGCTTGCAAATACATGTTAAATGGGACACTAATTTTGGTCTAAATTACTTCCCCTGTGTGCAAAAATTTAGGTGCGTTTATATTCTCTTTTAATTACCTTTGAGGTTTTAACTAATTAATGCGAATCCAAATTTGTTTTGTAGGTACTACTCAAACATGTGTTGTACCTTTTCATAATCGTTTGCACAAAATCAGTATTAGACATATAAAAACATCTTGTTTTTTGCTTAAGCTTTTGTTCTGACGACTATCTAAGATGTTTGAGGAAAGTCATATAGCTAGGACCATTAATAAAGTCCTTCAGAACAAAAAAATAAGTCTTTTGTGCTTTGAAGCACCTGCAGTTTACGAGTTATGAAAACTGTGGAAATTATGCTGCTTTTTTATGGGCATGCCCCTACAGGTTTGGTTCTTGGTTTTCCTGAAAATGCTTTCTTTGTTTAGTATTGTTCTTTGCCTAGCTCGTCTTCTTGTTTTTTTTGATTTTGGTGATCATTCTTCCTGGTTCTATATTTGGAGTATTTCTTTCTTTCATTGAGTATGGACCGTATACCTTTATTATCTTTTCTAACTAGATTACTGACAAAGATGCAGTCTGAGCCTTATATCCTAAACATATAGAACAGTTCACCTTTTACGATACGTCTACTCATATTTCTGAAATAAGTACATTCTTTGATTATACCATATTGCTTCGAATATTGATGGTTATCTTTCCACAAATTATAAGTTTGCCTATGGGTCCTATTATATTTTTATGTTTATCTAATTATCTCTGACATGTATTTCTTATTGCTAATGTACGAGGCATGTTTTTTAAGTAAGCACCGTATTGCGATTCCGCCGCCGCAGCGCTACGGTCGGCGTTCTGCGCATGCACGCTGGTTACCTACATCTCTTGTCTACGCACTGACGCCATTACAGTTTGATTCTTCATTGTATACGTTATTTACTGAGTGTTTAAGATGCCTCCGACAATCGTGAGTCCCGCCGATTGTGAAGTACGGGCTGTTATACGATTTCTTAGTGCTAAGGGCGTAAAACCGATCGATATTCATCGTGAGATCTGTGAAGTTTACGGACAAAACATTATGAGTGATGGAATGGTAAGGAAATGGGTGAGAGCATTTAAAGATGGCCGCACAAATGTGCATGATGAAGAACGGAATGGGCGTCCTTCGGTCGTTAATGAAGATTTGGTGCAGAAAGTGAACGAAAAGGTGAGAGAAAACAAACGCTTTACAATTTCATCATTGTGCGACTGCTTTCCTCAATATTATCGTAGTGTTTTGTATGGCATTGTGACCGAGAACTTGAATTACCGGAAATTGTGTTCACGTTGGGTTCCGAAAATGTTGACGGATGTGCACAAAACCCAACGTTTAGGCAGTGCATTGACTTTCCTTGAGAGGTATCACAATGAAGGTCAAGATTTTTTAGACCAAATTATTACTGGTGACGAAACATGGGTGGCCTACGTCACACCAGAATCGAAACAACAATCCATGAAATGGCGACATTCATCATCACCCAAAAAAGTGAAGTTTAAGCAAACAATTTCTGCCCAGAAAATCATGTGCACAGTTTTTTGGGACAGAAAAGGAGTATTGCCAGTGGAGTTTCTGCCTCGTAATGAGACAATGCAGCGTCTTATTGTAAGACATTGAACAATTTGCGTCGTGCAATCCAGAACAAAAGACGTGACAAGTTGAGTAAGGGTATCGTTTTGCTGCATGACAATGCCCGTCCACATGTGGCTAATCGGACCAAAGATCTCATCAAATCTTTTAAATGGGAAACTCTAGATCATCCTCCATACAGCCCTGATCTGGCGCCCAGCGACTACCATTTGTTCCTGCACTTGAAGAAACACCTGGGTGGTCAGCGTCTTCAAGACGATAACGAAGTCGAAACATTTGTGATACAGTGGTTAACAAGTCAGGCGGCAGAATTTTATGAGGAGGGTATTCAAAAACTGGTGCCACTTATGACAAGTGCCTCAATGTTCACGGAAATTATGTAGAAAAGTAGATTAGGGTACAGGCTTTCATGTAAGATAAAATTATTGCGATATCTTTGCACGTCTTTTTTTAATTCCAAAACGGTACTTACTTAAAAAACATGCCTCGTAGTATTAATGTTTGTAAATAATAACTAATGACATATATTTAGTGTAATAAATAACTMTGAGCAATTAAATACAGTCCAGATCTACTACCAAGATCGACGTCATTAACGAAATTTACATTTAATGATGTTAGTTAAAAAAATCTGCCCTGCTGATCATCGGCCATGACATCAGAAACACATCGCTGGTATCGGTAAACGCAATAAAAATCCTTGTCGGTGGTCAGACTAATTTCTAGACGATCATCTCGCAACAGACGGTCGTTTTCTCATGCATCCAATGGCGGATTTGCCTTTTTCTGTCGAATAGGAGCTTATTAAGAGAGCGGTGGAATGATACGAATTTGAGCAACGATGTTTGGAGAAACAATTAGCAGTCGGAGCGCACGTCTTTCCGTTACGATTCCGGGATCTGCTAGCCCATCAGCGGCGGTCTGCATAGCTGAGTGTTGTCTCAAAGGTTCCGAGAACCCGCGGCGCGTCTACAGGGTGATTCCAATCGGAGATGGTGCCAATTCAATCKAATAACGGCTAAATGCTACTTAGATTATTAATTTTAAAGCACTGTATCCGCAGGATACATTATACTGCATGTAAAAAGCGATGATAAATACTGTTTTCATTTTGATTGACAATGACATGTTTTCGTGTCAGCTTGAAGGAAAAGTGAATATAATCTTTATCTGTCGCAGAAGTTTTTACAACAGAGAATAAGGAAAAACGCTCTCCTGCTTGTTTCAAAGATGTCGCACTTTCTTCTGGCGCTTTTTTCGATTGTTTTAATCCATCGTGCTCGTTCTTGCTCTACAAGATATAGTTTTGGATTTAAGAATGAGGTGAAAATGTTCAAACTTTTGTCTATTACCAGTAATGATTTTATTAAAACAAGAGTATAAGTAATGCTAGGCAGATTTTCGACTCTGTATGACTGTTTAACCAGAACGCGACTGACTCTGGTCCTTTCTAGTCTCTTCTTTTCTTTCCATTTCAAAAATCTTATTGTTTCCTCTTTGTTTATATGTTAACATGTGCCAAACATAATTCACCTACTCTTATTCACCAACCCTCCTACTTTACTAATTCCTCTTAATTCCGTAGCTTCTCAATATCACATTATAAAACATCGCAAATTAATCTCTGAAGCAGTTCTCTATTCTTCTGAACATAACTGCAACCTTGCGTTCTATCACCTTTCCTTTTTAATGGAAAAAAACACTGTTTCTTTCCATTCCTTTCACCTTTCTGTTCGGAAGAACAATTTGGGTATTTAACTGGGTGTTAAGATATTTGCAATAACAGATTTAGGGAACAGCCGTTAAGAAAAAAAAACAGCGTTTGCAGCTTCCGATACAACGGGCGAGTTTATGCGGATGATTTTCTGGTTAACGCGTTAGACTTACAAATCTTGTTTGGGGCTGTTGATGAACAGTGTATGCTGATGTTATTTAGGTGACGTAATCGTTGCTGCTAAAGAATGGAAAGAGATAGTTAGAGCGATTGAAGCTTGTGTTCGCTGCTTTCCCAAAAGCCAAATTTACCTTTAATTTAATGAAATTGAAAATTTGGCGTGGCCGATGTAGTATATTTAGGATTTACAATCATAAAAAATGGTTTGAAACTAGGTCTGGAAAAGCTGCTAAATTTCCCAGAGTAGCTATTGAAAGACCAAGGAGTAATTTTGCAGTAGTATGTACAGTGTGAAGATTCAGATAAAATGATGTAGGAATGCAAGTTTACTTAGTTTACGAAGTTTGAACTAATGGCAATAATTTAATGTGTATAATGTTTACGAGGTTTGCTCCGTGGGATGAAATTTAACATAAACAAGGATCGCCAAGTAATTATGTACTTCAACAACAATTAAAATGTTATTTTCTTAAATTACCAGATGAGTATCTTACAAGCGTACGATTATACAATCGAAKACTATGAAAAGGGACTACATTCGCAGACAACTTGGCTACATTTCCACCAGAAGAAGTTGTAATACTGCCAACGAAGAGCAAATGTTGATTATATAAAGGACTGATGAGAAACTGAAGCTAATTAATAACATTTTACAAAAATTATAACGAGATAGGAGTTGGGAAAAACGTGAGATTGTAAACGGATATTAGTTACGTAACGGAAGACTAATGGTGGAAAAGATAGTTATAGGACTGGCGAGAGAACTATACATTATACAGAACTCGAAGAGAAAGATTGTCGCAGTTAAAAATTACAATTTAGTTAAGCATTTTTGTTAAACCGGGCAATAACTCGAATATTGGAATGATTTCACAGTATGAACATTGCCTGGGAGATAGAGAGAACCATACTACCACTCATTTCGGCAGAAGTGCGACAAGACATGAGTTGACATTGATGTTTTAAGAAGGTGTTACATTGCTATAGCATGAACTTGGAACGTTCTGGACATAGAAAAACAGTCTGAGAAAATGGTTGCGAAGAACTGGAACGGGTTATTAGACCGGACTAATGACGTTATCGAGTAAGAGCAGCAATAGAAGAAACAAGTAAGACAAGAAGCGTTGTCCTGATGAAGACTACTACAATGTTGGAGGAATAGTGGAGATGAGAGCAACACTACTCAAAAAGATTGCAGCCATTGCGATAATAATAATTGTGAGTTACACTATGCTATCTATTGGCAATTAACAGTTCACCCACCGTCTCTGTGGGGAACCTATACTCTAAAAAGTAGCCCAACTTGTAGTGTAATGCCATAGTATCACCCACCACAATATTATTATCATCGCAGACAAATTGCTTATATAAGTGAAAGCGAGATCTGTGCCATCTGCACTGGGACTATGGCTTTGCTGAGAAGGCTTTATAAGCAGAAACAACTGTCCACAGATTGTCGTGATGCAAACAGGACATAGACTAATCTTGTTAAAACGGGTCATTTGTTATAACATAGGTGGTGCCTGCAGATACCTATAGACGTTCATCTCTGGGTTATGATAGAAGCACTGGTTGTATCGACAATAAAGAGATACTATAACCAGACACACAGTGAAGACGTGAAGAGAAAGCAACCTGTACAAGTAATTGCAGAGAAACATATAGAGAGCACAATTCCTCGTATAATCCAGAACATTTAGTTGAATTTAGCTTAATTCTGTTTAGTTTCAAGCGAGGACATTGAACCTGTTAGACTAGCGGGGTGTAAAGTTCAGTTTCATCTAGAAAAACAGTTACTGGAGAGGGAGGAAGAAGCAAGTTAGCGATGTGATGTACAAACAGTAAAATCAGTGCTTCTTAAATTTCGTAAAGTTAGATATACTTTTGTTAACTGTGATGAGGAATTAATTATCAAGGAAGAAGGTGGTAACACACGATTTTCCTGTTTCACTGGTTTGAAACTAGTTCCTTCAAATCCAAATCCAAAATTTCAAACCCTCAAATAATGTTTTTGCTTCCCGCAGTTCATACTCCGAGACCCTCCATAGTAAGTAAAAGACATCAATGGTAACGACCACTCGTCTTGCGGTCAGAATGCGTCTTTTTTGGGCCGCCGCGTATGGGAAATCGGTGGTCATCGGAAACATCGCAAAGTGACGAAAACAAGCGTACACCCAGCTAATACCCGGGGCTCATTAGTATGCCCGGCGAATTAATCCAAAAACAGAGCGGCAAAGGACACCGGCGGCATTTATCGGCTTGCATTCCGGCCCGGCTCATTTCAGCCGCTAAACGACGTCCAGCAGCACTGCAAATATTTCAAAATCGTGCTGAAAAAGTGCTCGGCCGAGCGGACGCGACTCATAAACATCCGAGGGAGAATGTGAGACACGGCCAGGGGCGGACTTGGCCGACAAACTATCGCAACGGTCTTCTAACGGCGATGATTAAGTTTTAGGCCTAGCATTAAAACTTTTTTCTGTTCATGCGGTCATTTTTTTGACATGCTTCAGCGCCAAAAATATTGAAGTTAAGGTGGATAGGCGGACCGAGTATTTTAGAACATCTGCCACTTTAAGTATTCTGTTTCAGTACTTCAGTATTTCAAGTATTTCAAGTATTTCAAGTATTAGTTCAAAATACATTGGCATTAGCACTATACTTGTTTGTAGTAGGTATAGGTATCTAAAGCAAAGCATAAAATTTAGTTTCAATATTTTACAATAATTCGTAATTAATTTTATTAGCGGGTCCTTGAAAGCAATTCGGAAGGCATTCCATCAGTTCTTTCAAGTCAAGGCAGAACATATACGAAACTGGAGACTATTACTTACGCGCCCAGTCCCATTTCAATTGGCCCAGTTGCATTTTTTTAATTTTTTTGTATTTAATGGACAGGAGTTGTAATGCTATTATGAAACAGATATTTAATTATTTTTCACCACAACTTTTGAAACATTTCCCACTTGTCTAATTCAAACATTTTATTTCTACTTAACTACCAAGTGGAAGTAAATCATGAAAAAACCTGAGTTACAAACAACTGACTTAACCTATTTCTTCAAAGGCTATCATTGAGTAACTTCACCTTTACTTTTTATGACAGCGGTTATTCTTCTTCGCATTGTATTCACTAAATTCAGGCAATCTTGTGGTGTGAACTTATCCCATATAAATTAAACTTTATGCCTTAATTCGGGAATCGAGCTGGCAGGAGTTGCGCTCAGTTGTTTTTTCATAATGTGCAAAAGAGTTTCTATAGGAGAAAATTCAGGACTACTGGATACCATTTTAAAAGTGGAATACCGTTGTAGGTGAACCACTGTAAAGATCTTTTGGATACATGACATGCAGCGCCATCTTGTTGAAAAACAAAATCATTTCCTGACGTCAATGACTCGCCTCTATGTTCTTTTTCCCACTTCAAGCGATTTTTCTTTTGTTGCGTTGGTAACAGTGGCTTTTGCTTAGCCTAGACAATAAAAACACATTTTTGTTGAAAATATTTCAAAAGTTAAAAACAAAAGATTTTACTTTGTAAGTTCCAAAACCAATCTTTGTGCTTCCCGGTGACAGGTAGATCTTGAAACATGCCTTCCTACAGCATCACTCCAAAATGTGCTTAGTTGACCGTCGTTTGCCCTCCTGTTCTGTTTAATTATTCGTTTCAACGCCCTCCGATCAGTATCAGTAAGTGCACTTTTTCACATACCTCTGTTTAGGCTCGACATTATTGCTTGATTTCAATAACTGCACTACGTTGCGAACACTATCTTGACAACCCCAATAACTGTCCAATTTCTGCATTAGATCTGCCAGATTTATATAAACGAATAATAATTGAACGAATATTCTAATCCATAACTTTTTCTCTAGTCATTTTTTAATTCTTCAATACAAAATTCTATAAATGAAACTACCCAAAACGCTTTTGACGTCTGCTGCCAACTAAACAATATCTCTTAGTTACGCGAAATTGCACAGCCACCTCAAATGTTACAGTCACCTATACGCAAACAATATAGACAGAAACCAGGGTTCGGCCTAAATAGATGGTATTTTTTACTATGTAATTTTGTATATTGAGAACAGTTCAATTGTGCGTAAAAATTAATAGACCATAATTTAGAGAAGCTATTTATAATAAAAACAAACTCCAAGAAGCGATTTAGTTTAAATTTTTTTAGAAATTTTAATAATTCTGTTGATTGATGGGCCAACTGACATGGGACAGGGCTCGTATAAAGGCAACGGATAAATAAGTTAATAGAAATTAGAAAATATTGTTTCAACCTTACAAATTAAGTTTCCTATGAACAAGATCCCTTCCAAATATAAAAGATAGACAGCAAAGTGGATATTGGCCACAAATATTTTTCAAATTGTKCAAAAGACAAGTGGTTCAGCTTTATCAACTTATATTAGAAAAGTACTATTTAATAATACCACGTAAGGCTAATATGATTTTTTCCACCAAATTTTTCAGACGTTTGAAAATTTCTCGTTTAGAAAGAAATCTATTTAGAAATTATCGGAAAAAGCATAAAAGCTTAAAAACGAATAAATAGGAAATATACTGTGCAGGTTATTCAACATATGTTTATTATTCATAAAATGTTGAAGAAATTTGACTTGATGTTAATTAAAAAAACAGAATAAATCATACGCCAAGAACACTTTATTCTTGTACTGGGTTTCCTTCATACATACATATCCCCATTAAAAAAAACACCCGCTTCCCAAACGCATAACTTACGGACAATCCACTAAAAATTCCCTCACCGTCGTCACATAAATAGTTATTGTAGTAATAATTATAATATATTAGCCTCGCGATGTATAAATTACATAACGCATAACACAGACATCAAAAGTTAACTATGCAATAACTCCCACTCGGCCCGAAACTATTTAATAAAATAAAGCTGTGCCTTCGGTGCTTAATAACTTATTAACATAAAACTATGAATCACGGCCAGTTTTACTATGATAATTATATTCGAAAAAGCTTGGCGGCGGACATAAAACTTGCGCTCCTAGATCACACCCGCGTACGAAGAGCGTTTTTAAATCATTTTTATGTCCCGCGAAGCGTATACATTTCCGAGAGGGAATATGTGAATCAGTTAACTTAAATAGTCATGTGAAAGTCTCGGCAGCTGTTACCTTGTTCAAATTCTTACATTAAATAGTATACCTGGATTATACTTGATTTACTYCGGTATTTCTTCTTCAAACACATTTTCCTGCATTTAATTTCTGATAAAATATTTAAAATTTTCTTAGTAACTCTAATCATAAGAATCTCTTCAGTTTCAGATAAATTGTTTTGCTATTCGAAGTCTTGCTGGTGTGTTTTATTTTTTATGTCGCTTCTTCGAAATTTCCCCAGATCTTTTGTTTTCAGCTCGGGGTAGTTTTTGAACAGAACCCACGCAGTTATCTTTAGTACGTTTTAAAGATTTTATGATATCTTGAAGGTCTTTTAAAAACGGATGTTCCATAATATGGTTGCTACCAATCATCACCAGCAGTTATATACCAGGCATGTTTTTTAAGTATGTACCGTTTTGGAATTAAAAAAAGACGTGCAAAGATATCGGAATAATTTTATCTTACATGAGAGKCTGTACCTTAATCTACTTTTCTACATAATTTCCGTGAATATTGAGGCACTTGTCATAACGTGGCACCAGTTTTTGAATACCCTCCTCATAAAATTCTGCCGCCTGACTTGTTAACCACTGTATCACAAATGTTTCGACTTCGTTATCGTCTTGAAGACGCTGACCACCCAGGTGTTTCTTCAAGTGCAGGAACAAATGGTAGTCGCTGGGCGCCAGATCAGGGCTGTATGGAGGATGATCTAGAGTTTCCCATTTAAAAGATTTGACGAGATCTTTGGTCCGATTAGCCACATGTGGACGGGCATTGTCATGCAGCAAAACGATACCCTTACTCAATTTGCCACGTCTTTTGTTCTGGATTGCACGACGCAGATTGTTCAATGTCTTACAATAAGACGCTGCATTGATTGTTTCATTACGAGGCAGAAACTCCACTAGCAATACTCCTTTTCTGTCCCAAAAAACTGTGCACATGATTTTCCGGGCAGAAATTGTTTGCTTAAACTTCACTTTTTTGGGTGATGATGAATGTCGCCATTCCATGGATTGTTGTTTCGATTCTGGTGTGACGTAGGCCACCCATGTTTCGTCACCAGTAACAATTTGGTCTAAAAAATCTTCACCTTCATTGTGATACCGCTCAAGGAAAGTCAATGCACTGCCTAAACGTTGGGTTTTGTGCAAATCCGTCAACATTTTCGGAACCCAACGTGAACACAATTTCCGGTAATTCAAGTTCTTGGTCACAATGCGATACAAAACACTACGAGAATATTGAGGAAAGCAGTCGCACAATGATGAAATTATAAAGCGTCTGTTTTCTCTCACCTTTTCGTTCACTTTCTGCACCAAATCTTCATTAACGACCGAAGGACGCCCACTCCGTTCTTCATCATGCACATTTGTGCGGCCATCTTTAAATGCTCTCACCCATTTCCTTACCATTCCATCACTCATAATGTTTTGTCCGTAAACTTCACAGATCTCACGATGAATATCGATCGGTTTTACGCCTTTAGCACTAAGAAATCGTATAACGGCCCGTACTTCACAATCGGCGGGACTCACGATTGTCGTAGGCATCTTAAACACTCAGTAAACAACGTATACAATGAAGAATCAAACTGTAATGGCGTCAGTGCGTAGACAAGAGATGTGGTAACCAGCGCGCATGCGCGGAACGCCGACCGTAGCGCTGCGGCGACGGAATCGCAAAACGGTACTTACTTAAAAAACATGCCTCGTATACTATACTTCAGTCCGGGTCAAGACAGCTCTACAGGTCGCTGTCAGTACGTTTTGCAAGTCAAATATAGTTGGTTTGGTGGTTTTCTTAAAACTCTTCGTCCATTTTGGTATAATAACTATGTATGATTATACTAATCAAAATCGAATTTATTTCTAACACAACAATAATACCGTAATCAGATCAGATTATATTTATGTCACATTGTTTTTGATCCACTGTCACTAGATCCTCTTAAAACAAACGACAATCGTCATCTGAATTTGTGACGATATATTTTAAGGTCATGAGCGTAAAGTAATGCATTAGATACTAAACATAACATTAGTACTGTCATAAGTAAACAACAATAACAACAGTGGATCAAAACTGGAACCTTGCGGTACACGTGACGAAGCAAGGTAAGACTGAAATAGCACAAGTAATTAGGTTTTGAAATAGTTCATAGCATTCAAAAAGCTTGTAACGTTGCATAGTAATTGGGTCTTCGATTACGTTTAATGCAGGGCCTGGCCTGATCATATATTTTTAATACGGGTAGAAAAGCTCTTCCTCTTTTGCCGCCAAAACAGCAAATTTTTAAGTTGTGGACGTCCTCGTAACCCACGCCATCAAATTTTCCGGTATCTCTAAATGCAAATGTAGGTTAATTGCCATTGTAGTAGATTCTCAGATACCGGCTTTCTATTAATAATCCCGCGCCGTATCACAAGATTAACTGTAGTAGGTGCAAATGCGGCGATACTGAAACCGTGAAAAATTGCACCGCTCATTTTACCCGCGTATTATGCGATAAGTGCGCTATTGTTTGTCGTTTTTTCCCGATGGCCGATACGACCCCTTAAGGGAAACGAATAAATCGATTCCGTTTCGCCGTTTGTCCCGACACGACAATTAAACATTAACGCACTCGCATACTTTTTGTATTGGTTCGCCAAGGTTCCAACGGCGCCCATACTGTCTAAAAGCGATTAATCAAATGCAAATGCATGACAAATAATCGATAAGCAAATGTGTTATAAACCATTATCGCCAACATTAAACTTTCTAATTATGTCGTAAATATGTTCAATATTATTTTTAGTCCATTAATAATTACACGGGACGGTACCGGGGATAATCTAAACTGCCACTTCGAATGCCGATTTCTTACACATAATGTGGATTTTAAATCCGGAGCTATCTTATCTTAATGCTTTTTATGTACGTAACCTACAAAGTAAGCTGTGGAATCGCCTCGGAAGAGAGGCCTAGGTATGTAAAGCCCGCGGAATGATTCGGATCCACTGAAAGACGAATATCGAGTCAAAAAGTTGAAATTTTCCGTTTTTGATAAAATTCCACCACAAAATGTATAACCGGATCTCCATGATTACAGTGTTGATCTTCTTTTTCACATAGCTCTTGATACTGTCGATTGATTGATTGATTGAATTACCGTCTGGTCAGCATTACTGACACTCCCAGCTAAACAAAAAGGTGAATAAAAAGGCCTCTGGGATTCCTTCACTTATATTATTTATGAAATCAGGAGTTAACTTTCCCTCAGTATATTTTATGGATTTTTTTGTGAAATCTTCGATTAGATATCTTCTTCTGTTCTAAAGCCGCAGGTACCGTGTCCTTTTAAGCTTGTCAACTGATATATATTTGATTAGCTTTCTAAGGATCTCAGTTCTTTGGTATTTGAAAACGTTCATTACACAGGGTTTCCATAAATGATTCATGAATCCAGCGCGCTTATGGAAATTATCGATTAAATCAGTTTGCCGCCTCTCTGGAAGATGAACACAAGCATTACTTAGACGTATACTTGTCATCCGTCGATTTTTCAATTATTTAGTATATTTTAGTACTAGAAAACGCCTGGGGGTGTGTATTTTCAATATATTCTGTAGTGTTACCTACATTTTCACTATCATCACAAATTCAACATGAAAATCAGCTTGGTTCAAGGCTTAACAAATAGAATCCGTAACATTGCTTATCACTTACCGAAGAAAAACATCAAACTTAGGTGAAATTGGTTGTTCTACTTAGTACTTCTACAAATATTTAATAAAGTGGCCATTACGCGGTCATGTACTACCTCACGTGAAGCTCTTTAGCTTTCATTCTTTCTTCGTAATTTTAAAGCCGCCGGAAAAATGCTAATTGTGCGGGAATTAAAAAATATTTTCGTGTTAATAGCCTGACAGGATACCAACCTACTAGCACATTTGCTTGTACACGCAATCAGAGGGAGTCCGTATTCTGGTGCTGCGGACGTGGAATTCGCCACATAAACTACAGTAAATTATTGTTTAAGTACATAATTATACAGAACATGATATTCTAGGGCGATGCATGTAGGCGATTCTAGCGGCCATAATTTTAACATCAATTATTTCCATCATTACACTTGAAGAGTACGAGTCCTTCATATGCACGAGGAAGAAAAAGCGTGAGGCACTGAAGGCAAACAAACTCCGCAAGTGTACGCGTTCACGACAGTTTTCGAGCAATAAATTTTTATCGTGTTGCCACTCTAATTGACGTGTTAATAAAATCTCTCGTCCGGCTCGGTTTGTTAGGACGAAATGAAATTTGCGGGATGAATGGACACATTCATGAAAAATGTATGGGCCGCCTGCTTTTGACACTTTCACTGTTGTTTGTCCCGATCTGGCAAGTTTACGTTCTCCACATTTCAAATTTCAGCATGAATAGGCCTTTGATTGTTAAAACTGAGTGGTTTTCTACAAAAAAGGAAAGTACTTAGGTACGTTTTTGTTGACTGGATAATTACAATCACTTGCTCATCCACTTGCACGTTCACTTTTATTGATTTTTTTATTGTTAGATTAGCTAAGACGCAATTGTCGCTATTAAAGATTTCTTTAGACATTAATTAATTAGCAAATATGGCGTGATCACTTTCCAAATCTCGCAATACGACATATTTACTATGTTGTTCAAAAATCTTCCTTACCATTACGTAATAGCATTATTGCAAAACAAAATTTCCCGCAATTCCCAAATATCGCACAAAAACGGTAAAAATCACAGTAATCTGGGTTCATCTTTATAGTACCTTCCACCTGCGTGCGCTTTTAAAGAACCTACGGTAAGTTTTTTTAATTAAAATATGAAAAAAGTAAAGAAAGAAAACAGACAAACGTTTTACATATCCAATATATATCACTGAAAGCAACGCTAGCCATTCAGACCAAACCCGATGTCAAATTGCGCATTTATCTTTCAATTATAATTTTTAAGTTTAAGCTCTGATTTGCATTTTACAGCAGCAGCCAGTTAGCATGGACAAGTAGGCACACATCAGATATTAATTTAATAAACAAAAATGAAACAATATAAATTAATTTTTATGTAGCACACACATTTAAGGACTGCTTCTTGGAAGTAGATGACAACAAGGTAATTTACACAATCATAACAAGTCTGAGTGTAATTCTTAATTATAAACTTCCAGCATGATATCGCTTTATCTTCAACAGAAATACTTTTCGCTTTAAGAATGAACAACCTTCAAACGTTTTTCTTCTATGTTGAGGAATCAGGAGTTCATTTACATTTCGTAAAGACAAGTGATGCATTTGAACTATTACATGTATCGAGTTAAAAATAAATAATGTTATACAAAAATAAGCCAAAGTAAAAAGCTTAAATCGAAACTCAAGTTTTAGAACGTTCAAGTTTTTATAAAATACAGTAATGTGTTCCCTAGAACTAATATTATAAAAAAAGCGTTGACAAGAGTTTTGTAGGACTTGAAGTTTACGTTTAAATTCACAAGTTAAGAAACTATAATAGACATTACTGCAATAATCAATATGGCTTAACATTGTACAGTTAACAAGGTTCCACTTAACATATGATACAAGAACGCTACGAAATTGCCAAAATGTTTTTAATATTGCCCACACAACTCCAATTTTTGCCAAAACGAGCTTTTCAAATGTCTAATGCTGGTCCACAATCAAACCGATGTTGATAGAATAATAGAAACAAGAACAGATTTATGACATCCTGAAAATGATGCGCTAAAATTCAGTGCGACCTGCCTACAGGAAGTAATATTTAATAGTGGTTAAAGATTGTGATTATTGCATTACAAATCACAAGTCTTAGTCTATTCGTCTACCTTTTTATGTTTTTCTATATGACTTCACAGTCAGAGTTCTAATATTATGACATATTTTAAGATCGTCAGCAAAAAATAGATGATTGCAGAACAACCGTTAACGTAAATTAGAAAAAGCGGAGGTCCGAAATTTGATCCTTGAGGTACGCCGGAAATTACATGGAAAGACATGCTGACAAGAAACTATTTGCTCACGATTGGATAAGAAGGAAAGAACCAAGTTACAGAGATTACTGGACAGGCCCAAAGAGCGAAGTTTGTTGTTAAGGATAAAGAAGTCTATTCTATCAAATGCTTTCTGAATCCAAAAAACCCTGGTTGTCAATATTTTCAGATACGTATTGTGTAAAAACTGTCAAGTTAGCAAGTGTAGATTTGTTGCTCGTAAAGCCATGCTGCATGTGATATACGAGTGCGAATAAAAGCGTATGTATATTTATACAAAGCACACTCAAATACTTCGGAAAAGTTGTATAAGATAGAAACCGGCCTGATAATAATACAGGCAATGAGTTTTGGATATACTCTTATGGACCGGAAATCAACCAACAATCGACATTCAAAATGAATTTACCATCAACATTGTTCGATCGCGAATCACTTCCAAACAAATGACTGAGTGTTTTGAAGCCAATTCTTGTCATGTTGCCAAGATTCTTTTAGATAATCGTCATACAGTGAATTCTGAATGGTATACAACAATTTCCTTGCCAGAAGTTGAGAAAAAACCACCCCAAGCGTGAAATTATTCTTCGTCACGATAATGCTGCTCGCGCTACAATGATTTTTTTACGCAAAGTACCTAAAGGTATCAAATTAATAACTTAGCTGCCTAGTTCCGACTTGGTTCGGAGTGACTTCTTTACGTTTCCTATAATAAAAAAATACGTGACTGTCGCGTTTCCAGCCCTGAGGAATCGGTTGATGCATTCAGAATGGAATAATTATTTAAAGTGTAAAAAAATGTATAGAACGTTAAGGTGAATTTTTCACTGCTCTTCCCTAAACTTTTCGACTACCTCACGTATTTACCTGCCACATTCTACTAAACCTTCTATTACTCCAATCGTAGGTCATTTAACTACTATTATTATTTATGATCTTGGTACACACTAGAGACAAAAAAGATTAAAAAGGGCTGTAGTACGTTTTGGAAATGGTTTATACAAGACATACCGTTTTCTTTACTGTAGGCATTGCTAATATGTGTCAAAAATAGAACGACGCAACTTGTTTTTGTCGTCTGTTTTGGAAACTTCAACTAACAACAGCTCTAACAGTAAGTCCTAAGTACCTAAAACGTTCATAGAGAAAAACGAGATGAATCCGAGATCAGATCTCAAGTTTTTTACACCATACACTTCTAATTCGCAGTAGCCGGCGCAGTCGCCGCCATTATTCACTTCCTACCGATCGACAGATTACCGTGGCCGTGCATTAACATGTTAATTTTTCCTTTCAGGTCCGCATAACAGTACTCGACAAAAATGACAGTCCGCCATCGTTTAAGGATACCCCTCTTCATTATTCCGTATCAGAGGACCTGGGTCCCGGCCAGCCGGTGGCCACTATAAAGGCTGATGACCCGGACACCATTGGGCAACTGGAGTACGCTCTTGTGCGCGGAGACGACGGCCACTTCACGCTGGACTCGAGCACCGGGGTGCTCAGGCTGGTGGACTCGCTGGACAGGGAGACAAAGGACCTGTACAGGCTGACAGTCAGGGCCAGCGACGGGAACCAGCACACCGACACCGTCGTCAACGTACAGGTATTTATTTTTTTTAAATTGAGGACCGTACAAGGGATGGCGATGAAAAAACTTGATGAGCATTGCCTCAAAACGCGMCGCTCAAGCTCGGCTMGATGAGTCATCCATGTTGATACATATGTAAAAGAAGTTGTAGGTCGCAGTTAACCATGAATGCGCGAGGAAACTCGATTTTGTTCAATCTTGTCATCAAATTACACCTAAGAAGTTGAAATCATCATCATTTTTCTATTAACACTTTCATGTTTGCCTTTTTCCATGTTTATCTCAACTCTAAAGTACCCTATTTCATTGTGTAGTGAATACTATTTTCAAAAGAAGCGTACTTTAAAAAACTCTCTTTGTAGTTACCTATACAGGGTGATTCATTAGAAATGGGCAATCTCTGAAGTGGAGATACTACACACCAAAATATGGTGATTGAGCTTAACATGCCTTATACAAATGTTTACGAGATACAGGGTGCTCAAGTTAATAATAATAATAATAATAGGACTTTATTTAAACATACTATTGGGCGAAGTCTAGCGTAGCTATTCCACTCAACTCAAAATAAAATATAAACTCAGTTCAATATTAGAATTAAAGAAACCAAAAACATAAACAACTATAGTACCATGCTTTGACTATAATTACAAGCTATACGTCATTTGCTTTTTGAAACTTTCTCCAGAGCATATTTTAGTAAACAAATCATAGTGTTCATTATAACATTTTATAGGATTATAAGTAAAAGACCGCGTGTAACCTCCTTAGATTCGGAAGCTAGGCATTGATAAATGGTGGACATATCTAAGAGATAAATCAGTGCAATGCAAGCTGCGACGACTATGAAACTTATCACGCAAGTATTTTGGCGAAGAGGATCGAAAGACACGAAACGAGAAAGTTGCAAGGTGGTAATGAAAAAGTTGATCAATTTTTAACCATTTAAGTTGCTGTATGTACGTACTGATATGAGCATACTTTTATAGTCCAAATATGAATCTGCAGCAGTTATTCTGCACCTTCTGAAGCCTGTATTTATTAACGGCATCAAGACAAGGAAAATATACCGCAAACCAATAAAGTAAGTGTGGGATTACCAGAGATTCGCATATTTTTTTTAAGTTTAAAGTTTAAAATAAGATGTAGAATACAAGAGCTTTAAAGCAACATAACACGTGATTTTTAAAATGAAGGTCATTATCTATACCTAAACGATGACTTTTGATCCTTTCATATACAGGCAGTTGTTTATGGTCCACATGTACATTAATATCTTCCTTCACAAAACATTTTTGTGACGATTTTGACGCGAAGTATACTACAGGACACTTATTGCTGTTCAACTTTAAGTCAATGTTACTAGAATATTCACTAATGTTGCCTAGGTCCTCATTCATTTTCATAAAAGGTAAGTGTCGTCAGCGTATGCCACGCAAGTTGAAAATTTGGGCTTCGAGAGTAAATCAGCGGTGTAAATTAAAAAACAGAATAGGTCCCAGAATAGATCCTTGAGGGACTCCCGACGTCACTCTGCCGACATAAGACATTTCGCCACTCAGCAAGACTCGCTGGCACCTATTGAGCAAATAAGAACGGAAGAAATTAACAGAAACCTCATCAAAACCATAGTCAGTCAATTTACTACAAAGCAACACATGATCCAGTGTATCAAAAGCTTTCGAAAAATCCAATGAGACCAAAAGACTTGCCCTGCCAACATCGAGTACGAAAATCTGACTGGTTTTCGGGTATCATTTTAGCTTCAGAAACATAATCATATATTTGTTTATGAAGAAATTTTTCACATAGCTTAGACAACACAGGCAAGATGCTGATTAGTCTCAAATCGGATACAGATTTAATTTCATCAGTTTTAAGCAAAGGTCGTATTAAAGCGAGCTTCCACTCATGGGGATAATAAATAACTGTGCTCGAAACAACAATTGATAATGTAAGCAACATAGTTGCAAATAACAGGGCAACAGAATTTCAACATCTTAGAAGAAACGCCGTCGTGTCCAACTGCATTTGATTTCAAAGCAAGAATAACATTAGCAACATCTTCAGGGGAAATTAATTTAATATAAAATTTAGTATTTTCATTAAAAAGTTTTCTATTCAAATTGTTTTATTTCATTGGGACAGTTATTGGATGGGAAAAATACCGACATAAAGTAGTCATTTATTTGATTAGCAGAGTATGATGATATGTCAAGTTGGAATTTTAATTTGAAATTTCTCATTAATTTTACGAATTTAATGCTAAATTTAGCACTATGCATACAGGGCGTTAGTTACACCTTGTTACTTAAGTAAATTGCAACATATCTTTTTTGCCTAACGAGTTATGGCTAAAATGAGTAGAAAATCTAAAAGACAGTTCTATACCATTGGTGTGTAGCAATCTACATAATTATTAATCAGGTTTCATCTATATAAAAGCAACTTTATTTCCAGAGATAAACAAAATGAATACTTCATAGACATCAATTCAAGGAAAACGATCTGAAATTACAGTAAACAAACCTATCACTATGCAAATTACTTTGTTCCAAGATCCATTTGTAATAGTCATTGGAGAAGAAATAGTGCATACATTTAAATACAAAACCTTATAATGTTTTGCAAATAAAAAACGAATGTATAAAACGATTATCTACCTTAAGAACTCATAGTAATTTGAAGCAATTCCCATTCGAGCGAATTAATACAAATATTGTAGCTTAGAAAGTACAAAATTACTACCATTAAGTTCCTGTAAACTTCTGCGGCAATAAATGTAACAACCTGTAAACCCTGAAATTAACAGTGCGCACGCTGCGGGAGGAAATGCTTCTGAAAACGGCACTAAACTTCATGCCGGCTTCCGGTATGGCCGAGAAACGCTCATGTTCTGCGGTCCGGTGATTTATATGGAAGTGTTAGAGGCTGGAGCTCAGCAATCACGATTTAACGTCATTTTTACTGTCTGTTAACGCTGGCTGCTTATTTATCGGCAATAATTAGTGTTACAGTGTAGGTTAATGGTGAGAGGCGGGAGTGTTATAATTATTTCTGCAGTTGTGAGAATCGCATTCTTCCGTCGAAGGTTCTTCGGAGGAATGCATGTTCGTCGAAAAGAAGATGGAATACTTTATTATAGCAGAAGATAATTATATGACTTAAGCAGAAATGTTGCGGAAATGTACAAGGGTGAATTGGGAGGGTGTAAAGACGCCATGAGATCTGGAAGAAATTGCAAGAGTCAGTATAAATACAGTTAAGTTACTGCCTCAGAAATCGTCAAAAGCATAAGTGAAAAAGTGTTACTGGTATATTTTGCTGATAAACCAAAGAAAATAAAGTCATCATCGTTTTAGAATTTTACCTTTTATATTTTTAAGTAACAAAAATAAACGCACCCTCAAATAAAATTTTACGTATTATAAATTAAAAGGCAACTTTTTTAATCTAACATCTGTTTTTCAATAATTATTTGGATCAATAAACTGTTTAGAATAGCACATATAAATGTCAAATTTCTTTCTTACTTATACGGACAAGAATGCTTATAGTATTTTTTCTCTAGAAGACAATGACATTGTCCGATATTTTTTTGTCTTAGATGCTGTGCACTAATAAAACAATGAGGTACTCGTAATTTAGTTATGCTGCTCTATCTTTATAATTTGGGGATTTATCTGACAACAAGAGAGACAATGGAATATGACAATCTAGAAGAATGTAATATATTGAAACCTAGTGGAACTCAACTGCTGCAGCAGAATTATATTTAAGCCGTTAGCAGCCCAATCCTAAAATTCTTCGAAGATTGAAACAAAGTTTGATTTTCCTTGGATCTTTCAAGCACGAATAGCCAAAATTTTTTGATAAATACAAAATTTCTGGAGAGCAAGAAAAGCAACTTTAATTTTGCCACTGATATTTGAACAACTTGTAAAACTATGCAAAATTTGGACACAAAACGCTAACATTCTTCAACGATCACTTTGGAAGCAATTGGATAACCAATAATAATCAACTGCCCTCCAAGAAACCCTTTGGATTAATTTTATGGGGTTGGGGTTAAAAACATTATACCAAAACAAATGAAATACAATGGAACAATTATTAAGTTTCATTTTTTTTAAATATTATTAGGAACCACTGCAAATATTAAAAGGTGCTCAATTTGTAGTTTTAGTGTTATTTTTGTTGCTAATTTGATGTAGTTGTTATTTCCTGGAATTGAATACCTAAAATACGTGTTCTCATTTTTTTCTATTAAATGTTAAATATTTTGATGCGCAATAAAAACACACTATGTCACCAACTCAGTTGTCTTAGACAAGGCCATGTATAATCTAAGTAGAAACGTTGAAAATACAGGCAAAAAATTATATCACAAACATGTTATACGTCAAAGGAACCAAAAAAATATTCTAAATATTTGTAGAGGACCAACTATATATGATCCCTAGGTATTTAAAAAAATCAACTTTGCATCTTAACTGAAACAATTGAAAACATAAAAAATATTTGGCAATAACATTGTATTCTTCAGAAAAGTGTTTCAAAAAAGTTTTATTAGTTTTTTCTCATCTTTATATAAATAAATAATTTAAGAATGCATAAAAATAGAAAAATCCCTGATAGCTGGAAAACAAACGAAGACAGTTAATTTTGATTTATAAGAAATGTGGACTCTTCTACAACACGTGGTAATGAAGATACCCTTTAATGACTAGCAAAATGTCCTATCCTGTAGAAGCTAGAAGTTTCTAATGCCAATGGTCGAAAATACATTATTATAGATTTTATTACTTGATACTAAAACCAAGGAAAATCAAACGTTTCTTGTTAGAAGTTAGATGAGATGTTTCTACACGACATGTGTCATTTAGTGAGAAGTATATATTTCAAATTCGAAAATCATAAAATCTGATAATTTTTAATTTGTGGGTATATTCTGGGAGAATGTTTGCTGACTGGCAAGGTCAAATTAAAATTGAAGCATTTCTTTGGTATGAAAGGGTCCGTGATTTTTTAAACTTGACATGGAAATAAGAAGGGTTTATAAAATGTTACGTATACAGTTCCTACGAACAGCTACATAAAATTGCCTGCAGAAAAAAAAACGATCATATATAACTTGTGACCTTTCAAGTTATTATTGTGCCGAAATTCAATACAAATGCAAGAACTTTTTTTCTAAAAAGCAAAGTATTTTAGCATTTTATTGACAGGTTGTTGTAGGGTATACTACAACTAGATAAATTTTTTCGGACAATCACGTGAACGAAACTATTGATGTCGTTGGGCTTTCTAAACCAGAAATGTCTGAATGAAATCACTCTCTGCATGCTACTACAGTTACACTTCGCTTGTTACGCATTGCAGGCGAAATCGAGTATGTAGATTAATTAATCTAGTGTGGGAACATTGGAACACACGTAAATCAACCAGAGGAGATAAAAAGTATACGCATTAAAATTCATTTGATACGGGACCATTCGGTATCGATCGAGTATTGCTTTCCACAAGACACTGCCACGAACCTAAAGACCCACAAACACTCGTAGCACGCAGTCGTAGCGGCTAATTACAATAATGTAGATATAATAAACGAGTTTCTAAGGTTCCTGCTACACGTTTGTTATACGAGATGCTGTGCGTGATTAGCCGTTCCACTTATGTCGAAGATACGACTTTCGTTTTATGTATCAACGCTGTTAAATGTGTTCGAATGTGTACCGAAATGTTCTACTTGGAGCATGCTGAAAATGAGGCAGAATAAAGGAGAAAATTTCATTGACTTCGATGTCAGATAGATTTAATGATTTTTATTTTGGTGAATAGTAGGGTAAATGTGTAAGTATATACGAGCCCAGTCGCATATGTATTGGACCACTGCTTATTACCGAATAAAACATAACAACTCCAAGAACTGTCATAAAAAAGATCAAAAAATTAAAAAATAAGCAACTACAACAAACACAAGATAGATAGAGTCCACATAACAATTATAAAACACATAAATACAAAATTACGTGCAAGTCGCCTGTCGCAAATGAATTGCACCGTTGCTTATTTTTTTGTTACCACTGCGTGACAAAAAAAAATTTGTTTTATTTTTGCCGTGTGGCATGCAGCTCCATTCTGCTGGTAAATATATTCACCTTCGGGTGTTTTCAAACTTTCGATTGAAGGCAGTAGATGGTTTTGTAGTATGGTAATATACTTTTGTGCATTAATTATGCCATCGACAAATACCAGATGCCCCATCCCCTGGGAAGACATACATCCCCAAACGATTACTGTTGCAGCAAACTTTGTCTTTCGTTCCCGTATCTCCCACATGGATTTCGAATTTTGTCTTACCGCTCCAAATAATTTTATATCACAAGTGCTGTGACCATGCTGAATATTCCTTAGCCCACAATAAACGCGTTCGTTTTGGTTTCTTTACAAGAAATGGTTTTTCTTTAGCCTAAAATGCATGCATTATTACCGTGTAATTTAAGTAATACCAAATTGTTACCTTGTAATATCCAAAATTCAACTTTTGTACGTTTCTGAGACAGGTATGTTTGCAAATGGGCTTTCCCATCCCTTCACTTCACTCTCTTGCTAATTGTTTTGATGATACTCATCTATCTTTCATAATTAATTTTTCAAGGTACGCATATAGCGTACCGTAATTTTTGATTTGCGGTTTTATAGCTACAGTACCTGTAAATTTGTACTGCTTTATTATATTTCGAACAATTCCTTGTGCAATATGCAGGTTTTGTGCGCGATTTCATGCCCAGATGTACCATTTTTAAAACCAGAAATTACTGAATTACGCAAATCTTGTGGAAGGGCTTTTCCACCAGTTATAATACTATAGTAAAAGTCTAAAATATTATAGTGAAGACACACAAAACACACGTTGCAACTTAACACTGCCAACTCTTATTAACAAACTGTCATCTCATTTGTTTTCCATGGCTACTTGACTTTCTGATAAGCGTCATTTATGGTCCAACTTATATGCGACAGAAAAATTAAACACGTTTATAAACTATACAATCAAGAAGTATTTGTTACTATGTCAAATCAGTATGTTATTCACATACGAAAAAAAAACAGTGTTTGTATTTCGGTGTAAATAAGTCCAATATAAATGCGACAAGGCTCGTAATCTGTATCCAAGTCGCCATATCTTTCATATCCGCTGTACAGACCTACAGCTTGAAAACACTTACGAAAATTAGGTCAAAACGATCGGTAAACATTCAAACAATCTATTTATTTTTCTTAAGTTTATTCTAACTTTTATGTCGTGTTAGATCTCAAAGATTTTCAGCCAATTCCTTGTTCAGGTTTATGTGGAGCTTGTATCTTGCAAATCTAAAATATTGAATTTAAAGTACATCAAAAAGTACACTGTATAAAAAGGCGAAAATTGCTTGCTATTTCATATTACATTAAAAAAGATTAAAATTCATTGCAACATCAATAAAATGTTATTATATATTTATTACTGTACAAACAACACGTTTTCCCAAACTATAAAATGCAAAAAATGTACAAGAAAATGTTTTAAGACTTTCTTAAAAAACATCTTGCTAAAAGGCAAACGCAATCTTTATAAACTTAGTCAATGGGGTGGCTTTACACTATGACATTATTACTGTCAGTAGCTACTTAAGGCAAGGTTCGAATCGATATAGTACTACTTTTCTGATGTCTGACAGATTTAAGGATTTTTATTTTGGTCAGTAGTAGGGTAAGTGTATAAGTATACAATCTGTATCCAATAAGTCGCCATCTTTTTCCTATCCACTGTACAGGCCTTTAGCTTGAATACACTTATGAAAAGTTAAGTCAAAACGAGTGTTAAAACAAACATTCTATTTAATAAAAAAAATTGTATCTTCTTATATTTATTTTCACTTTTGAATTGTAAAGTAGGTATATTTTTAAATTACAAAATGCAGGTTTTATAAGTTAGAATTGAGTACCTATTTAGCACTTTTTATTATGGGTAATAGTAATAGTGTTACGTTGTGGTTGTATAGGAAATAAGTCATCATATAAGGACAAGTAACTAAGGTTGCTACTTAAAGAAGAAAAGCAGAAATTGAAGAAGGATCCAATAAAAGAGTAACAGTTAAAAAGATTGGGTTTGCTGAAACAATAACGCTCAGAAATGTATGAAATTGTCTTAAAATCCTTGAAGCGATAAAACACATTTTGTGGGACGCAGAACTTGATAATCAAAGAATAATATGCTGGTTGCAATACATTGTGGATATAATTTAATCCAACAACAAATGTGTACTTTCCATTGAAGTTATGAAGAAAAAGAAGCGTTAACGTTTTACTGCCTTATCTTAGTTTCTATTTCACGATCTTTACGTTTATGACAAAATTTGTCGAAAAGCTTGAAATATTTGGATGATAGGACGGGATTTTTTGCAAACAAACTCCTAGTACGATGACTCTCTGCAACTATAAAGATGAAGATTAAGKAWACAGTTACAATAGATCGGTTTCAGTATACCTCCGATTATACCACTTCCAAATGAAGATTTATTAATTTCCTCGCCCGTCTAACGTCTAAGTTCGTGAGCCAGTTAGCTAACTCCCACTCGCACGAAAATTCCACGCCACTTAACCGTTAATTTATAGCTTGCCAGCTATTTGCAGCTATTTGTCATAATTCGCTTGCACCTTACGCGAAGCGGCAAAAACCAATCACTCTGTCTGAAACATGCGATGCTGCCCATCGTAATCCGGGATACAGTTACATGAATGAAATATATGGTGCGTTCTCATAACATAACCTAGTAATGCGGAAACTAGAAGGATCGTCTTCGGACTCCGCCGCTGGAGATGTGAGGTGCTTTTACAGTTATTATGGGGCGACGTTGCCGACAGATGTTTTGTTCTCAGCTAAGTTTTATTTATTTCAACCCGCAATAGTATTCGCTAGCAGATAAAATTAAATTAAGAAGTCTCTATATGCGAATTTAATGAGAAACTTGAGAGGCATAGAGGGTGCAATTTGGTAGTAAATTATGCCTTAATTGAACATCATTTTCACTTCAAGAAACACAATACTCGATTGGTTGAAAATATTTAAAGTATTATCATCGAGATGAAATTTCTCTACTGTGGGTTCCAGAGGTAAAGCAGAGTACGCTGTTCACGTATATAGTGACTTTAATTCAAATATAGAATTAAACTTAGCACTAAAACGTCAAAAAGACCTAAAATTTTACTTGTTATTTTAAATATAGGTTTACCAAACAGCAGTTTAGAGTCAATTATTATATTATTATATACAGTGTCGTTTATATGGATATTAAGACAGAAAGGACCTTGGTGCGAGCCCTAAGAAACCCTTGAGATCACAAGCACAAACTCTGAAGGTAATCTCCCAACCATTTCAAGAGAGGGGGGGCAATACTAATCTGTATCAGTTTTCTTATGTATATGTATATGCTATAAGTTTGTAAACGGTTATCCAGGTTATTTGAAATAAATTCCATCGATAAATGAACACGAACACGATTAAAGAAACCGTACTATTAAGATTCTCAAATAAACTGATTCAAACGCTTTTGAAATAGGCCTGTAATTTTTAATTAAACTTCTATTTCCGGTTTTATGAATGGAAATTACATAATTAGATATCCAAACAGTTGGAGTAACACGACTTTTGAAGAATTTAAAAAAATCAAATACAATCAATGACATAAGGCAGTGCAGACATTTTTTATAAAGCAGGAGTATATGTTATCCGATCCTTTATATGGAAGTGACACAAGTTTATATTCAACAGTGTTCACAGAAACAGACGTAGTTTTTAATGACTGGAACTATCAGAGACACAGTCTAGTGTGCTCACCTAGCAACTAACTATCAGTGGGTATAAGTTTTTTTATGTTTAAGTGATTAAGAAATTATAAACTAGGCAAAGAACAAAAAGTGCTGGATCTGCAAAAAGATATTTTAGTTTACCGTTCAAAGTGTTTTATAGCAAACGTTAGGTAGTTACTTGTTACTGATCCTGTTCATAGTTTGGAGCTTATTTATTTATCATAACTTTTTATTGGCTAATTAACCATTATTTAATGCCCGCATAAAGATTAAATTTTAATAAATTTCACCAATAGTTTAAAGTCAACATGGAAATGTCATTTATAAATCTAAAATATTAAATTCAAAATACATCAGAAAGAAGCACAATGTCCATACCGATTAACTAAATTAGTTGCTTTTTCTTATTCAATGACAAAAAAAAAACTTAAATTCATTGCCACATTAACAAAAACTTATGCATTCGTTACTACACAAACACATACACGTTTTCCCGGACTATAAACCCAAAGCAGACAACATTTATAAATTCCTCAAAAAAAAACAGCATATTGAAAGGCAAACGCAATCTTTATAAACTTGGTCAATGTAGTGGCTTTATACTATATTATTTTTGTCAATAGCTACATTAGGCAATGTTCTAACCGATACAGTGATTGAGTCAGGCTTCATAGAAAAAACATTTTTTACTCTTCAATTTTTTGTTTATAAATAACCTAACCAGTCACGGATTTATCGTTTATATTCAATTTTTCGTGAATTATCTAAATCAAAATAAAGGTCTTGAAACATTCATTTCCATATGTTTTTTTTTTTAACGAGAAGACAAATGTTAGAGAGAGAATGTCGAATCTATAATTTTTGCTTTTGCTAGGGTAAATAACGATCGCTGTTTTGTTTTAGAAAAATTCCATTTGCGGGGTGACTCACAGTTCCTTAAAGGTCCAAAATTTCTTAGTTAATTACTTATTTTTTGTGGGTGCAGCTGGTAAATCGATTTTGTCCTTTTAAGAAAACGAAAACATATCACTAAATCTCCAATGCTTTATATAAAAACTCAAACAATTTAATCATTCTTCAACTTTTTATGGTATTTACGATTAACATTCCTGACTTTTTCAGTTTTCTTCCTACTCTTAACGTTGGAAGTTACCAATCCAAATACAAAAACGAGTGTGCTGAGTGAATTGCATCAGAACTAAAGCTATCGATCACTAATACGTCTTGAAACTTATGGGAAAATTTATGGACACAAATCGGTTCAGAATCGGAAACATAAACCCGTCCAAGTTGTTGCTGATGAAGCTACCGCTGTTGCCATTTCAAGTCATGTTGCTCTCATAGAAAATACGCACTCTGTTCGACAGATAGCCCAAGTTTGTGGAAACAATTTCCATCAGCCTTCAGAATTCTCCAAATACACTTGAATTAATTAAACTTTATCAACAATCCACGTTTCCTTGCTTTTCAGGCAAAATTTTGTATGAATTTTTTATGCACTACAGTTTTTCATAAAGTGATTTTTTTATTTTGGTTTAATCAAAGTAAACTACAATTGGCGCTTTCAGAGATATTCAAGAGAGACACGGAAAATATAAATGTTATTAGCACATGAGTAATTTCACRTATTTTTACTTATAATGTATTCTTGGTTTGGCATTATCATGGTGTAAATAGTGAAACAGTAAAAGTATGTTCCAAAGCGCTTAAAAGATGCTGAATGTTACACTATCTAATATAGGTGTTTTAATTTCAAATTAATCTTTATTTTGTAGAGTTTAGATGCTTTAGATTTGACTATGTTCGGTAGACATTCACTCCTCCAATCTTTATCTGCTCCCGGTGTCTCTCACGGTTCTAAGAAATATGGAATATAATCGATAGATCGTGTATATTATACCCAGTAGATCTTCAAAATAACACTTCTAATTTTTTTTAGATAATATGCATTTTACCACTCCATTATTATTCGTTTTGTTTAATCTCTTCTTGTGTTCTTCATATGTCATTCGTCCCCTTCTACTAAGAATATAATTTAATCTTTTTTAATTTACTCAACAAACAAAAATATAACTGAAGTAACAAATCAACAAAAATATTTTAATGACAGACAAAAAGTACTAATATATGCTATAACACAGCATAGTTGTATTTTTTTTTAGTTTTTACGTTCTCTTGCCTCTCGGTGCATCATCCATAAAATATATTAAAAAACTATGACAACCACAATGCATTTCATCTATCCTTATAGGTAACGGCAACACCGATCGTGGCAAGCATACGTCCGACACGAAATGCAGTTTATCATAGTCGCCACTGGGATGCAGATCCGACAGATCGCATACTACCGGCCGTCGTGGGGCGATGAACCGTAATTGTTGATGATATTGCTCGATTATTCTATACTTCAACAATTATTAATGCGTCGAGTCGCGTTAGAATCGCAAAAATCCATCGGAATTCCGCTGCCATCTGTCCATCGGTTTTGAAATTGCCGAGCGTCCATTATCCGGAATAATAAAAGCATGCGGGTCCCGAGATTCCAAGATTTTATGCATATATGATGTTAGATCTTAATCGTGCTTGCGTCCGGGGGCGCCCTCGTTAGGTTGGGTCGGTCAAGCGTATTAGGGGAACGACATGTGTTTAATACTCGACTCATGAAGATGCAGTGCGATCTTAGAATTTTATTGCTCCTGTCAAAGAAGTAAACCTTAAAAATTAAAAGAAAAATATGTGTATGGTGGCAATCAATTCGTCAACTTAAAGATTTGAAGTTTAAATATTGAGGATACAGCTCACTGACAGTAATATCTTCCGGAAGTAGACTAAAGTCTTTAATAAAGTTGAGTGAGGTTCAGAATTGCCTATTCGACTTTTTTGAGTAAACTTTAGTTTCATAACTCAAAATGTTAACACGTCATGGTGAATTGATCTATGGTTTGGTTAATGCACTTACTTCACAATTCTGTACAGTGTACGGTGTACAACAGTACAGTGTACAGTGTATAATGCAAGTTGGATAATTTTTCTTTTTAGAGATATAGATGTATCTTCACTCAGAACACTGCAAATCTTCGCACTTTGCTTTGTATTGCTTTCATTTAATGTTAAGCCTATTTTATGATCGTCCTGTTCTAACTTCATCGTATTCATTTTCTTCTTGCTACCAATAATAATTATGTTTCCTTTCCTATAGTTCATAGGTTTCTACTCTGATTGCCCTTTCTAAATCCAGTCGTTAGTTTATTTAGTTCCCTCATATTTGATCCCATAAGTGTTCCATCAATTATTGTATTTTTTTTTCAAAAATCTTCCTGTATTTAAGTAAGTCTCTAATGATGTTATCGTTACAGAAAAACCTACTGTTCTTCATTTCCAGGACTCCGTACTTGGTGGTTATAACTTCTTCATAGCCTTATACATTCATCTTCAATTTCTTGTTCTTCCTGGCGACCCCGTTTAACAATTCTTCGGAATTGATTTCTTGAGGCTTTCACAGCTGGCTTCTGTTGTTTTCTTTCGGCCTGTTTTGCCGGGGTCCAAGATCTCTTCTTCTTTTTTTCAGACGTTTCGCTGCACATCGCTCACAGCATCTTCAGTCTTGACTTGATTGTAACCGTTACAATAGTTTCAATCAAGTCAACATTGAAGATACTGACAGCGAAGTGCAACGAAACGTCTGAAGAAAGAAGAAGAGATTTTGAACCTGGCAAAAGAGCCCGGAAGAAAATAACATAAAAATTCTTCGGAATGTTCTCTTCATGTGTTCTCGTAGCATAATAATTTGTGTAGTATGTGAAGATGCTTTGGTGACTTCTTCTTTTTTTGTCCTCATTACCTCTTATGTTTTCTTCTTCGAGCTGCGTGAGCTAATGCCAATTCTTTTCATTTATTCTGCATCACTTGACTGCCACTGCTTTTTTACACCTTTAATTGAACTATTTTTTATTAAAAAAATCTTCTAATCGGAATTCGTCCTACTTATCGTGGATGGTGTTAGTTTAGTTTTCTATTTATCTCCTGATCATCCAATTTGACGTTTCTTGTGGTCTTTCCTGTCCTTTCTTGCCTTCCTATTTTGAGTACTGGAGCTTCTTTTCTTATTTATAATGGGAAACTACGTCAGATGTTCAGGTTCTTCGTATATGCGTACATGGTTAGTCTAGTTCAAGTGCCTACCATCTTGTAATGTCCACACAGAACATTGTACATTTGCTCTTCTTCTGAAATAAGCACCAACTTCCTCTGGTTCTATTTCGTTAAGGCTATTAACATCTGTCCGTTTTCATTTGTTTTTGGGTGGATTGCTCGTCTGTAAAGTTACTTCTTTCCTATTTTTGTGTTCATATGTAAGTATAAACCTTTCATGACATTAGCAAATATAATAAAAACACAATGATCTCGAGACTGAAACCTGATAAACGCCTACAACATAAAAACTTAAACTAAGTACTTTCTATAATCCTCCAAAAAGGTAAATCCTCGTGTATATATTAGTTTGTTTTATTAGAATCAAGAAATTCATCTCCTGTGTAATAATTTTATAAACTGCAATACAACTAGAACTTTTTGATGCACACATGAATAGACATCTATAATAGATTAAATATTTAAGATATCCTTAGATTTCTACTACAGCATTTCTATTTAGAAGCATTCAAAACTTTTCCATCAGTCATCTAACATCAGCCATACCTTCGGTACATTTATTGTTTGTTAGTAGAAAAATAGATGTCAATGCCAGCTTTCAGCAATAAATTGATGACAGCGCCACCTAGTTGCTTTAAGAGGCGGCAGTGGTAGTATGAACAGGTCAACATTTCTAATTTGCCTCAAAATAAGGATTTTATGAGCGTCAGTCACAGATCAGAAGGTATCAGCACTTGGCCTTTAAATTCAAAACGAACGCAATCAATCTGATTGCTATCGGTAATTTCAGTAGGACGAAGCACGCACAAGATTACAATTCATGTTTGCATTTCACGACTGTAACTGAACTGGAAAAACCCCCTGTCTGCCTAATCACGTTACGCAGCCGAATACATCTGATTATAATTATAAAAATGTACCGGTACATGGGTACGCCGCCATTGTACTATGTATTCCCGTAAATTCCTGTTTAAATGCGTCCTAATGATACTATCAATTACTTAATTAATTACTTCCCGTTTGCTGGGAATTATTTCTTTCACGTCCCGACAATGCGGCCAAATTGGATAGAAAACAGTAATTCATCACGTGCCCCGCCGAAATTTGATGTATGTCTTCCTCGAACGAACTCATTCCTTTTTGTATCTGACGAATTTTCCTCGATAGGAACAAAAACAGCTTAATTACACAGAGCGGGCTGGTATTGCTGCTGCTTAGAACAAAAGAGTGAGGCCGGTTAATAATGTTTCAACAAAAAGAATTTTCAGGACGAAGAATAATGATAATATAGTAACGCACGCACCTCGTCAGGCTTTAAAAATGAAATGGTCGGACTTTTCCGTCATGTGTACTACAATAAATTTACATTCACCCCTTCGTTATCAGATATACTTTGTGGAATATAAAAGCACCATACATACGACTATTTGAGCACCAGTTAACATTAACGACATGCAAAAAACTTGTTTCTGTGTAATATATTAACTTAATGCAGTGAGGAAGCGGAGAATTTATACTACGCACTTTTATATGATTACTAATAATGGTATGTTATGGCATTCAATTAAAATTAAAACAAAAATGATGTACTAGACCCAGAACTTGTACCTGCTATATTTATTAATTAGTCGTTTTATAGTAGCAAAGTTAGTCATTACCTGAATGTGCGAGTATACAGAGTGTCTCGAACAGGAGCGCCAGCTTTTAGAAAACCTCGTGGGTGCTCATGCTAACATAATCGTGAAAATAGTATCTATGGATCCGTCCAATAGAGCTCAATATGACAGAAATATGTATGATATAAATAGAAAGATACGTAAGAGGAAAAAAATAAGTACAAAAATGCTAGATTTGTCCTGGTGCCTTTGTTGGTACCAGCATTAGTCATCGACTAACTTTTTTATGAAAGAAACTGTGTTCAATTCACTACAGAACGAGAGGTAGAATGTGGAGATATACGAAAAAATTATAAAATAATACTGTATTGGTAACGGAAACCAACCTCATCGGGGAGGTATATAAACTACGTCTCAAATCATTCGACACAAGTTAAAATAAACTTTGTAAAACAGATGAAACATAGAATTATTAAAATAAAATATTCACAATTTATTGAAAAAAGTTTAAAAAATTAAAAAATTTACTAATACACAATTCATACCCGAGAGCGTTGATAAATAAAATCTTCTATTCCACTACTGACTTATCAACACTTCATGTAACGCAAACACAGCTAACGGTAGTATGCAGAGTGACGTGGGGCAGAGGGTAAATCATGATCCTATGGTTGACAAAAACCTACAAACAGTAGATCATAGAATGTATGTATCCCTACCAAACATTACTGGATTGACAACAAAATTATTCAGAACGTTTAAAAAATGAAAACATAAAAATTACAGTTGAGAACAAGAAGCATGGCTCAACTCTACTCGCAACACTTAAATCAAAAATACCTGCAAAATATCATGCAAATGTTCTATAATATATGTTTGGAATGTGAGGATTGTGAAGGCAAGTACACATAGGACAGGTATCACAATGGATGGTTAATAAATAGATTGGCCGTCTACAAAAGTGATATAACTAAACAAAGGGATAGATACTCACTTACTCAACACATGGAGATCATATTAAGTGGGATAATGTGAAAATTTAGGATAAAGAAAGTAATACAAACAAGAGATTAATACTTGAAATGGTTCACATAAATCAAAATTCCAATATAATAAATAAAAAAATCAGATATTAAAAAACTGAGCAACATTTCCAAGTACTTGCTTTCACAAGAAATTCTAAAACAAGGCTGGGTGGGCTTGAATCATCTGACAGCACTGAAGACTCTCTAATTTGATAAATTTGACAAAGAGTTCTTTTTTATATCTGTGATAAGTCAGTTTGAATTTATGGTACATGTGTTGAAGCCTATTTGGTCGTGGGTGCTGGAGCACCCGAGCACCCATGGAGTCGGCGCCCCTGGTCTCGAAATTACTTAACTATAGATTCGGGGGATCGAATAAGCACGATTTATCGAGAAAATAAAAAATTTTTTTTTCAGTTAGAGCGCTCCAGAGTTTGACACAAATGTTCGATTTTAACAAATTATAACGAATTTTGTGAGTTTACTGTGATTCATTTAGACACACTATGTGTGAAAAATTTAACTAATTTCACAAGCCGGAAGTTGTTTTCTCGTTTCTGGGGTACCTACAAATGAAACAACCAGAAACTTACGAATATTAATTTCTTGTAACTCACATTACTTCATTCGTTCAAGTATCTAAATACTTTTCCCTTTGAAAATTTGATTTGACCTGAACTTAAACCAGACGCAGTCACCGCTGAAGAAATTAAGAAAATTTTATATGGTATCAAACCTCTATCACATGGAGCTGACAGAATCAATGTAAAATTGTTAGGCTAAGTGATCCCTTGCTGCAAGACTGCTATTGTTGATGTACTCAACATATCTCTTTTGTTTGCAACATTTCCTAAGAAGTGGAAGAAGACTATAGTAACGCCCTAGTCGAAGGTGCCACTAGCAGCATAATTGAAGTAACAGACCGTTAAGAATTTTACCAGCAATGGCGAAGGTTTTAAAAAAAATCTGCGTTTCTTAAGCGAGCACACCTGTTTCAGGTTCAAGAAAAATTATTAAAAAACAACCTCATGTGTAACAAGTGAATTGATTATTAGCCCTGAACTGCTACTTGCCAAACTGCACTACTTTGGATTGCGTTCAACCACCATATCATGGTTTAAAGACCATCTTTGAAATCGCAAGAATGTCCTCAAGTTGGGGTCACCTTTACTCTGAAGAATCCACATTACTGAATACTGAATGAGTGCCACAAATGAAGTATTCTTGGGTCGATCCTTTTTATTTTATACACCTGTGACCTTCATTCTGTTGTTCATAAACCTTGTACTGTATATATGCAGATGATTTCCAATTACTCGTAAAATATAACCATTGGATCTTGACCGGCGTTGCGAGAACTGACGACATATCCAAATTTTCTAATAATCACGGTCTTGTTGTGAGAGAAGGCGTAGTGAAACTTTAAGTAATTGCAATATAATAGTCCTGAATAGTGATACTCTTCAGTTCGTTAAAGAAGTTAAAAACTTTAATGTCATATTCGATGACAGTATTACATTTGAAGATCACGTTTTGGCAAAATGTATAGTAGTATGCTCGCTTACATTATTTGTATAAATACAAAGTATTATTCAGCGCTTTAGTGAAGAGGAACTTTATTAATCTAGTTGTACATACTTAGGCGTATTGGATACTGCAGTAGCGTTTATTTTAATTTCTTATTCCAATCATTTAAAAACAAATTACATTTTTTTATATTATGTTAGCAGAAGAGAACATGTAACGCAAATTTTATGAACTTATTGGTTTTTTTACTCTCCCTAAAGACAAAAGTGTTGACATAAAAAGATACGTGCGCACTATTCCTGAAAAAAAAACAAATGATTGATTCTCAGATCGTTGTATCTAGAAACTTGTACAACGAAAAAATCTTAATTCGTTCAAACAATTTGGAAGGATCAGTAAAGCTGTTGTGACAGAAAATACTCTTGAATTTGAAACTAGTTTGGAAACGAGTGAAGATTAAGAAGGAATTGCCTTATGCAGAAGACAAAGATACCGAAAATTTGTCATTGGATGAAGATAAAAAAATAGTATTAGTATTATGCTTAAAAACTATTACAGACCAGTTTGATGACGCTGGTTCGAAAAATTACAGCTAAGAAATAAATAAAAAATATAAATCTTCTGAGAACCGAAATAGGGTATTTTTAGATATACATTCTTCAAAGACAAAGTGCTTTTGAACTATTGAAACATTCTTTTTCTTTACATTTTTTTATTATGTTATGTACGTTTAGGATTTCTTTTTTTGGCATACTTAGACATATATTTTGTAAAAAATGCTTGTGTATTTCCTTTGTCTATGATCTATTATTATTTTACATGTGCGAAAAGTAGTAAAGAGGGAGTCTGTAAAGTCTATGAAACTTAGGATGTGTAAAAAGTAATTATTGGGGTTCTCTGTCTAAATAAGTGTGGATTAGCGTGAATAAGTCTAAATTTTGTAGGAGGTGTAATGGATGAGGGTGGATATATATGAATGTGGGTGGATATGGATGGATGTACACGTTTGTCCATGGATGTATGTGGATGTGTTTGAGAAAATGGATGAGTTTGTACAATTTTGGGTGGGTGATTTCCCCCTCGAGTACAGAAGTCCATAGTATTAATATACGTTTTGTGATTCCTTGACATTCTACGTCCAGATTCAGGGGATGCTCCACGTTTTATAAAAAAAAGTTCGTTTGCGTATTTCAATCATTGTCATTTGGGGTGTTCAGCTGTAAAAGCAATGCTGATGTCATCGTCTTTTTGAGTGTATTTGTTTTTGATACTCAATAAATATTGTTTTTCATAATATGGGCTTCTAGCAACCGCCCAGTTTTCCAGCCCCTAGTGATTATCGTTCGTCCCTAAACTCTACCAATCTTAAAGGTCTTCACTATCGTTACTAGGTGGATCAACGCTCGGGCTATTTTAGAAATAATAAATTCTATTGAATTAAGATCCTCTTTTGCATCGCTTTGCGGAGCAACATCGCACGACCGGGTCCGGAAAACCGTCCATCATAGCGCTTAATTGCAATGTGACTTGTACATATTCAGCAAATAAAACAAGGACGAGCTTTCCGCGAATATTTCGCGCACTCCTCTTTCCACCTGCACGTGTGCGGATCGAGCAATTAAAACTGGAGTAATTAAAACATACAGATTGTAATTTTAGATCTCTGCGGATGTCAGCAGTATCTCGGTAGGCCGTTGCAACCGCGGACTGAAAGACGAGGAGCGCGTTGATTTTTTTTCTGCGAGCGCAACGGCGCGATAACAAATTAAAAAAGCGGTGGCGTTCATTCCACGACATGTCCAATGGTACCGTATGCGACTCGCAGTTTTCGGGGCAGATTTGACGACGATAATCTTAGCCCGATGCAACGTTAACCCCGGGGTCACCGTAAAAGTGACTGTAAAATACGCCTACTTGTGAAAATTTTCGKTTCGCGATTGTACGGGAACGGGKCGTGATGTCTTGGTMGTGAAATGCGGGGTCGCCTGGCATAATGTCAAAAACACCTTCAGTGTGTTCTTAAAAGAGGTAAATATTCCAACTATGCAGTAGTTTTAATTGATCGAATAAGGGATAATTCCACTTAAGGATACATGCTACAAAAATAGCCCTCTTGAGAAAGAAGATGGATACAGGATTCAAATGTCACCGGTAGATGGCGGCAACTTACAAAGATCAGTTTTATCATCGTATTCACAGTGAAACACATTATAATGATCATGGACATGACATAGGAGTATTTAAAATGTTAAGGTGGAGGTCACTGACAAACAAAGAAATGTGTGATAGTACATAAGCTTCTTAATTGTATTCCCGTACGTGTTCTTATTATACGGTAATTTTGTACACGTAACTGTAATTTTATCCGGTACAAAACTCATGTTATTACTTTATTCGTCCGAATTCAGTAATCTGCCATTCTGATACTGAGGATCCCAACACCGTTTTAGCACTTTATATGCTCTATTTTCCGTCCGTCCTTCCGTACCATATTGCTCAGTTCACTATTAAAAAATCCTCAGAGCTAATTTTTTTTAATACCTTAATTATATAATACGGGTCAGGTCAAGAAAACATATTATTAAATGATAATAATATTGTAACTGGTTTCAATAAGTTATATTTTTACATCTACAGTTGCTCAGGATAGATATTTATTTTTCCCAGTCAGTTTGTACATGATAATACAATCGATAAATGCCGCTATAGGTGGCAATGATTTAACTGCAGTGTTAAAAATGGTTAATTTAATGAAACTTGAAAAGAAATGAAACTTGGTAAATGGTATACCAAGTAACTGAAGCATGATGTTGGTGTGATATTTGACACGTAGTTGTCCATTGGATAGGTAAGATGCCAGTAAGTTAACTAACTTTTTAGAAAATCCAAAAGCATATAGTTTTTTGGGCAAAATGAAGTGATCAATGTGATTAAATGCTTTTTTAAAGTTAGTGTATGTGACGTCTACCTGCCTGCTAATGGCGTCTAAAGCTTATTGACTAAAGCAAGTTAGACTGGCGACAGTAGATTTTCTTTCCATAAATCCACGTTGAGAAAATGTAATAAAACGTTTAGATGTCCTTGAAAAGTATGGATCAAAATATTATGTTTGCAAAGTTGCTTAGAATACAAATGGTCAATAATTTTCGATATTCACTGAGTCTACTTTTTTAAAAACTGACGTTACAAAAGTATCCTTCAAGATTACAGGAAATGTAGAAGTTTTAATAATAAGGTTAAACAGTTTTTGAAGTCTCCAATTATAATCACTCTGTTGTCCTGACACTCTATAAGATTACTGAATTATTCTATACAAAGTTCATAGTCGTTATAAGAAGTCGCTGGAGAAATATAAAGTGCAAATAAGTAAAAGGACCCTTTATATCTATGCAACGCATAGAATTCGTAATTGAGGACACGTCAATCTGCTTAATTTTCAACCCATTATTTTTTTTTAATTAGCGATATTACCCTAAAGTCAAAAAATTAATGCCAACTTTGTTCCTGCACGAGCATGATCTAAACGTAACGATTTTATTCCAGGTCACAGACACCAACGACAACCCCCCAGCCTTCCTCGAGAGCGCCTACTCCTTCGACATACCCGAGAACGCGGCCAGGGGTTCGAGGGTGGGCCAGGTGCGCGCCACCGATCCCGACACCGGGACGAACGCCCAGTTGACCTACACCGTCATCAGCGACTGGGCGAACGACGTTTTTTCACTGAATCCGCAGAGCGGAGTTTTTACCCTAACCGCCAGGCTCGACTACGAAGAGGTAAGATGCCAGGAATAACATTTTCGCGAAATTACGAAGTCGACTTTTTTGCCCGATGGGTATCGACCGCGATCGCGACGGAACGGAGGTATTTTGAAAACAGAGAGGAATTATAGCGCGCTGGTCCGGAGTTTAGAAGGAAAACGTGCCTAAACAAAAAAACATGCAGCATACCTCACTTATCATTTAAAGGAGAACAGAGTGAACCATTTATAAGCAAAATGGACATAGTCGAAGAAGGTAATGTTATTGCCAAGTGAGCTAGAACGTACCGTGGTATCAGCAATCAGTAACTACAAACTGTAGATTGGCAGTGTTTCGAAGTATAAAAAAGCCCAGATTCAAACATTTACTGAGCCATGACGTTAGCAAACACTATAAAGCATTTAAAATTTTGTAAATCTCTTGAATTTCTAAAAAGTTTAATTCTGATTATTTATTGCAAAACTATAAATTTTTTACATTATCCAAACTAGTACAGTGGTTATTAAACAATAAATGGCTGGCCAAGGAGGAATTTGTCGTAACTAGATCAGTGTTCTTATATTTTTGAAATTGTTTGGGGTGTTCCTTAGCTCTAATCATCAAAGATCTTAAGTCAATTTGACAACTATATTCAAAAAAAATCACACTTGATTTTTTTGTCCTATTTAACGAACAGAACTTAGTATGTCATTTAAACCTAGATATACTCGGTGTATCGCAGGGCTCTTCTTTTTAATGTTTCGTAATCTTCTATAGATAGCAGTTTGTCGTTTAAGTCAACTACCCAAAAATAATACACCTACAGGCAACAAGGCTGGTGTTAGAACCTGTACGATGACCAATAGAAAATCTTCATCATCCTCCACTAATATAAAAGACAACAGTACAACCGACATATTTTCTCGCGCTTAACTATATATATGTATATATATATATATATATATATATATATGTATCATGTAACAACAGACCCTTATCAATGATTTATAATATAAGGTAGTAACTGCCTTCGACGAAATAAACGATTCTAGCTGCAACAAATTATTCACGTCTCTTCTTTTTATTGTTTCTCACCAATCTATGGGTGACCTCAGTGCTACTTTTTCCATTACATTTCTGAGAAGTTTACTATAGATCTTTTTTTTTGTAAATGCATTTCTTAATTATTTTATGATCCTTACTAAATGATAATAAAAAAAAATCCCCTTAAACCTATTACTTCATTATTCATCTACGAAAATGTAGACTATTTTATGAAACTAGACTATGACAACGATTCTAGCACCTATAATGCCTTCGTGGAATACCTACGATCCCAGACAACACCAGATCGATTTTTTTCGTCCATAAAAGCCAGAATCGACGCAGACGACGTCAAACAAACCGTGAACTTGATCACGACGTTGCCGAGGTTTTATACACTTTCTCATGAAGCCGTGAAGTCATTCTCCACCAAATATTATGTAAGTCCGATCGGCGGCATTTTTATGCAAATCGTCCGTTCGCTGGTATTGACAATGAAAGTTCGTACGGGAATACTAATAAATTACGTGAATTTTGCGTATGCAAGGCATGCGCCGTAGGAAAAAGTTGTTTTGCCGAGCTAAACGGCTTTTGGCCATACGGGAGTATCGCAAAAGAAAAACGAGCGCGCCAGGGAAATGTTAAATGTGAATGACTCCCGAGTTTCGTAAGTCACGCGTTGGATTTCCATAAGTATGCTGAATTTGAATAGGCAATCGTGTTTTTTGCTCGTTCTACTAATTTACGAATCGATTAGGGTAAACATGGGTTCAATGGTTGCTAAATTTCGGTTTTTGGCATTTACAACCATTTGATGAGTCAGTTTATATGCCGCTGTGATTTGTGTATTGCGTTAGTTTCGTCCGATCTACATATATAATATATTTTTTAATATTAACTCTGATTTGTTAAGATTCCTTATGGTGTGCTCTTCTAAAAAGTGCCATAAAGACATTTGAATAACGTTTAAATAAAATATGGTGGCACTTTTAAGACTGTAACGGGGGTCCGTAAAAAGATACGTCACTTATGTCGATTGTCAAACGAGCTTCATTATTTTTCTCTGTTCATTTCTCCGTGGTTTCTCCCAATAATATGTACGCTAGTAGCGTGCTATTTTCATAAGTACAATAAACGAGGAATACGTCAAACGAGCCTACAATTAAATCTGCATCAAATTGTAAAAAATTTTTGTCGGCAGCCGCTACGTTTGCGTTAGAAAGAGAAAATCATGGATTACTTGACGCTTTTTTTATGAACGCGCGTTACTTCTACTTTACTTCTGGTATTACTGTTTTACTTATGGGATTTGTAAAAATTGGGCATTTGTTAAGTGTTAAAGCTATTAGTAGTATTTTAACAGAATCTGTCGCTCAGTTTTGACAATTTTTTACAAATACAAGGCTTTATGCGTTATACTTTTTAATGTGATACAAATTTCAAATCACGGTGGACCTAAGAGAAGTTGTTACAGTTATACTAAATCTATCAACGAGAGATGTTTTGTTAAATTAAGAATACCTTAAATCCAACATATCTATCTAAATTATTAATGCCAAACAAAACTTCGAATAGTGTTTAATACTTTCATCATTATTTATTTGTGCAAATACCTCTCAAAATGGCAAAAGATGTTTGATTAAATTTTGAATGAAGCTAGTGAAACTGTTCTGATCAAGAAATATCTTATGGGACTTATGGGAACGTAAGCAACTGCGTCTTAAGATATGTTTTATTCAAACGTGCATAAAATAAGACCTAGGTGTCCAATTTTGCTGCTGTCATTATATAAAGTTTTCCAGTATAGACGATAAGTTAAGAGACATTGTATCCATTTTAAGCTGAAAGTTAAGTTACGTGGCCGAAAACACAATCAATTTAAGACCAATAATTCCATATCTAAATGCTAAAAGATGCTTGCCCTACCAGACATGTTGCTTGTTGTATAAATTCCCCATGTTATAAATTCGCAAAATGGTTGAATTTGATGCTACATCATGTTTTTTATATTAAAAATACATTAGATTTGAGCAACAAATGCAAAAGTTTCAAGATTCTAAAGGAGTGCTTCCTTGTTTCTTTTGATGTAAACAGTTCGTTTCCTTCCATAACCCCAAACGTATGTTTCAAATTTTTAAGTAACCTGTAATCAAAATTGTAATTTATGATTGTTAAATGAAAATTATTTTATTGCGTCAAAGGAGTTTGTATTAAATTCATATTATCTAAATATTTTTCTTACTTTTATTAGTCCTCACAAGCTTCTGTAGATTTTAGTTATAAAACGGAAATTAATAATGAGAATTCCTTTTTAAATTTATTAATTTTACGTAACCAATTTTTCCTACCTTTCTTTCGAATTTTTTAGAAAATCCACTTGTACCTACAGACAATACTATTTCGTATTTTTATTCACATAAAATGGCTGTTTATCTTTCACTTTTTACCAGACTTTTTAAAATACTGCTTTAACTGTAATTCTCCAAATTGCTTTTAATAACAATTTTCAAATATCTGAGAAAAATGAAATTTTCTTTCAGTACCACTAATTTTGATGAAAAAAAATTTAGATTTGGTATCCCCTTAAATTTGCTAGTCAAGTCTCTGTTACTTTATCTAAACTATTTTCTTCTCGTGGATTAAATATTGCTTTTTCTACCGTAGGCAGTGTGCTTTCCCCCTTTATCCTCAATAGTCCAATTCACTTTATGTTGGATTAACGGCTAGATCATTTTTTAATTAGAAGTCAGGAGCATTTAAAACAATTCTAAAAGTACTAAATTACAGATATTGTAACAACAAATTCTTCGTTAGCTAATTAATGTTAAATAAAGTCAATGTTACGCTGGAAATGTGGGAATTTTAGAAAGGTGCAAAATTATTTGTAAACAATAATTTACTAATCTAAAAGATTTTTGTTATTTCAATTATTGTCTAGTAGTACAGTACTAAATTATTTATTTGGTCTATATCAATATTATGTTTATGTTGCTGGCATGTATGTTGTTTTTTGGTTTGAAATCAAGTTTGCATGTTTATATATTTTGGCGAAGTCAAAATAATTGTAAAAATTGCCTGTTATTATTAGTTCTGGCACTTACGATGGCTATTAGATAGCCGAAAGCGCTTAATAAAGTTGACTTATAAACAAATCCACTAATAAATCAGTTTAAAATTTTGAATAACGTTTTCTTTCCAGAATAACTAGATAGTGTGGTAGTTGTAAAATCCATAACTTGCCGACTTCACACCCGTGAAAAATTCCTGCACCTTTTGAAAAATCAGCAAGCCGTGATATGCCGGATCGTGCCATCAGTTTTCTCACTTTCCTTTCGTTGTGGCGAAAAGTGCAAGGCGTGTTGTTTAAAATTCACCGCGCGACTTCGTCAAAGGTAGGATCCATTGTCGGTTTGTTCGAAAAGCGCATTAGAAGTGGGTTAAATGTGAAGGTCGCCGAAATTAATCAAAACGGGAACGTGCGAGACCTTCGCTCGGAATTCCACAGCGCCGTAGATGGGCAAGCGGCAATCAAAATCGTGTAACGCCCGTTTGTAATGCAATAAATACCGTTTTTAATACCCTAAGGGCGAAATCTAAACAAACATTAGCAATAATGTTTCMGCAAGGTAGCTGCTCGGGCTCTACACATTACAAGAAACTGGTATCACCTTGAGCACGGAATTTCAACGGGTAATTTTGTTGGGCATTACGGAGGGGCCTTCAGTTTTTTGATATTAAGCGCGTAGTGGGGTTTTTGCATATAAAATTTGCTCGTAAATCTCGGGAAATCAAAAAATCGTCTTTACTGATTTAAAGAAGAAGTTGCTGATAAAGCATCTCAGTAACTAGCGAAGCTGGAGCAAACTAATATAAGAATTACAGTTTTATGACGACACTTTTATCTTTAACTGCTTTACAGAGTATTCCACCGGGAGCTTTCATTAGAAGAATATCGTTCCGATATTATATATAGTATTTGCAGAACCTTTCAGATTTCGGTCACGTTCGGTTACACCGGAAGTTGATAGCAACTTTGTTAATTTAAGGGGACCACCCTATATATTACGACATTTTTAGAATCCTCGTTAAATTTCATTATCGCTTTGTTAATATGACATGCGGTCTCAGGCTTACTATTTTGTGATTATTTGAAGTTTTTTGAAAATGTTGTCGTGTTTGAAAAAAATAATATCTTCAAAACAAAACYACCTAGACCGAGGGGGAAATCACCCACCCAAAATTGTACAAAGTCATCCATTTTCTCAAACATATCCACACACATCCATGGACAAACCTGTACAGCCATCCACATCCACCCATATCCATATATATCCACCTACATCCATTACACCTCCTACAAAATAAAGACTTATACACGCTAATCCACACTTATTTAGACAAGGAAGCCCAAGAATTACTTTTTACACATCCTGAGTTTCATAGACTTTACAGACTCCCTCTTTACTATTTTTTTGCACACGTAAAATAATAATAGATCATAGACAATGGAAATACACAAAAAATTTTTACAAAATATATGTCTAAGTATGCCAAAAAAAGAAATCCTAAACGTACATAACATAATAAAAAAATGTAAAGAAAAAGAATGTTTCAATAGTTCAAAAGCACTTTGTCTTTGAAGAATGTATATCTAAAAAATACTCTATTTCGGTTCTCAGAAGATTTATATTTTTTATATTTTGCTGATCTGCCCTTTTCAGACAAAAAGGTTGCGAGCTTAGTGAAATTACTGGAACGCAAAAAATGAATTTTTTATTTATTTCTTTGCTGTAATTTTCCGAACTACACTTCTTCGATTTAAATTTCCAACCCAGATACCAGCGGTCATCAAATTAGACTGTAATAGTTTTCAAGCATAATACTAACACTATTATTTTTATCTTCATCCAATGACAAATTTTCAGTATCTTTGTCTTGTGCATAAGACAATTCCTTCTTCATCTTCACTTGTTTCCAAACTAGTTTCAAATTCAAGAGTATTTTCTGTCACAACAGCTTTACCGATTCTTCCAAGTTGTTTGAATGAATTAAGATTATTTCATTGTACAAGTTTATAGGTACAACGATCTGAGAATTATTTGGCTTTTTTCAGGAATATTGCGCACGTATCTTTTTATGTCAACATTTAATAATCAATAAATTCATAAAATTTGCTCAAGCATTCCGGACCTTTGTTGTAACTGTTGCTGTTTTAAATGAATATTGTCAATGTTTTCTTTTTCCTATTTGAAAGAATGTACATACGCTCTCCATTAAAGTACTATTTTTATTTGGCGCAATGTAACTTATACCAAAAATACACCCATACATGGTCATTAGAAATTTGAGTAATTTTTACACGGTTCAGTCTGTCACTGCTTCAATTTTCATTAAAAAGCTAGCAAACGTAAAATGCGAAATGAAACGCGTGGTTTAGGTAGGTTTTAGCACAAACACATCCAGGCCACATCCGAGCAGTTGTACAAACACATCCACGGTGATTACCCCCTCGGTTGACGTGCTTGAAAAAATTAATATCGTCAAAACAAAACAACCTAGACAGATGCGGTTCGAAAAATGAAAACTAAAGACTAAATTAAATATTCAAATAAATCACCATTTTGAGGTATACACTTTTCAATTATCTATAATACATAGGCTTAAGTGTGTAGCTCGCGAAATACTTCCGTGATCCACTAGTACTAGTACACTGTCCATTAAGTCATTTTTAGTGGTCACAGGAGTTCTGTACACTTGATCTTTTACTTAACATCAAATAAAATAATCAAGGGGTGTTAAATCAGGAGAAGGTAGTGGAAACTGATACCATGCATTATTGGCTTCAACTGCAGGAAGACAACGCAAGCTCGCATTTATAATGTTTCTCAAAATAAAAATGTATTTTCGTCATATGAATGTACTGTAAGTATTCTATTATTTTTAATTGCACAAAATACAACAAAAGTGCAAAAATCTGGAAAATATTTTCTAAATTTTAAGAATTAAAAATGGGATAAAATATATATGCCGATTATAAAAATGTCAGGATGTTCCATTTAAATTAACAAAGTTGCTTGAAAATATTTTAAGTGAAATGACCCCAGTATGAAACTATAACCTACAAGTTTTCAGAAAATTGCTTCAATTGGTTACCGATATCTTTCTAACAAAAGCTCATTGTAGAATACCCTGTATATTGCCCAAAACGGTGTCATCTATTTCGCACAGACTGTTGTTTTCAAGTTATGACACAAACTTGTGTTTTTTTTATGGAAGTCATAGTTGCTCACATAAATGGCTGTGACTTTATTGAAAACGTTATTTTTAATCTTCAAAATTATATACCTGTCACTTTATAAACTTTTTTTTTCAAAAACAAACAACTTATAATAGTTCAAATTATAATTCGTTTGTCGTTTGCTTTTGAACAAAAGTTGGTTTAGTTTTAAAGAGAGAAAAAAACAACATTTTCAATAAAGTCATAAGCAAGTATGACGTTTATTAAAAAATACAAAAAATGAGCCTATTTTATTCAGATCATTATTATCTACAACTACAACTACAACAAAAGGTGCATAAGTAACCTAATAAAGCTGTAACTACTATCTTTGTAAAAGTCTACTCTCGCTCCAGTAGTCATTGAGATGCCATACATGACATGAAAAAAAACTCACCCTGTATAGTGCTATAATAGTCTTTGATTCATTTATACAAGTTGATAAGTATTTTAATTGCGGATGGGGTTCTTCACTTACATACCAGCTTTCAACTAACGAACATATGATATTAACTTTATTTAATCTGTCTTTTCTCGAAAAGATCTCTTCACATTTGTTGGTGATTTTCATTTCATCATTAAATGCTATACCGATAACATGATCATATCACTTTAACGAACGCTGTTGGGAAGTCATCCGATGGTAATCTGTGTTAAATAAGTGTTGAAGAAGACTTCCATGAGTTAAACTATTTTGTTTTTTATGAATAGTCACATCTCACATTAAAATATAAATCACCTTCTGCTTTACACTGATCAAATTAATTTGAATGTTTAGTTATTAGCACTTGAAGGTACCTGAGAGCTACACGTTAAGTTGGAAGTCTAAACAATGAAGATACAGCTTTATTAACTGAACATTTCCTCATGTGCAGAAAATCCATCAAAGTGGTGCCCCAAACCAAAATTTTGAATTCGGCATTCTATGCTTGGAATTTTTTCCAGCTACACGCAAAATACTAGCAGATTTTTAAAGCAACAAGTCTCTTCTATTTATTATAAGTAGGTACTAGGTAGCATACCCAGCTTCAAAATGTCAATATTAATAAAAAAGGTATTGATGAACTCGCCATATCTAAATTCATTCAACTGATAATTCACATTATATCGATGCCATTGGTATGGTCTAAATTTGTCAAACTGGTGAATAAACTGTCGAAAACAACGAACTTTCTTACAGAGATAAAAGAAATAAAATACATCCATTTATATAGATCGAAATTTAATACTAATACGTCCCCTAACATAAATAGATTGTAGAACCATTTATAATTAATAGTTATGTAGAGAAATATAGTTGTAAATGACAMTCTGGGCAGAAATTTGCGAAAAGATGTTGATTCGTCGAAGGTTTTCAAAGATGATGACGCAAATTTAATACGACGTGCGATGTATGATTTATGAGGCATGCAAAATAATTTTGCATGTACTATTATAATATTGTAAATATAAAATTTGAGAAACTTACAGTGATTGGTTAAGATCGCAGCCTTTGGCTCCTCTTGATCCACATCTGGCACTGGTTAGCACTAGCACAACACTACAAACCTGGAACAATGAAAAAAATATTATAAAAAGAGGAATATTATAATCGATCACCAATTAGGTGACTAATGCATAGGGAGAAAGTAGAGCCATCGCAAAAATCAGTAGAATGATCAAAATTTCACAATCATCAGTAAAAAATATAGCTGTAAATGAAATTCCGGACAGAAAGGTGCGAAAGGACGGTGGTTCGTAGAAGGTTTTCAAAGATGGTCACGCAAATTTAATACGACGTATGATTTATGAGGCATGCAAAAATAATTTTGTATTGACAACTGAAGATCTGTACAAGAAAATTACAGCTGAGCTTAAAATTAACTGCTGTACCAAATTAAGTTTGTTCATTGTAATTAAACAAATAATTATCGGGTAGTCGGAACTTTACAAGAGCAATAAAACCTTATTTCATTTGGAGCAGCATAATAAGCTATTGATATAGATATAGACCTACCTTTGGTTGATTTAATTTCATAGACAAGTTCAGTTCCCTGGACTCTGGAAGCTGGCAACTCTAAATCAAGAATCTGCGAACAGAAGCTCAGAAAACAATTAGTAATCTCGTTCAAAAGCAGACATTATTTAAGGAAGGGGATCAGTTTGTTTTATTTTATTTTCTCCTAACATGTACATAACTAATTAACTCAAAAATACCGTTGTAATCATCAGATTCGTTGAATATCTCCTGAAACAAAAAGAAACTAACGTTAGGCTTTGTTATTACTCGTGAAGTGGATAGTTCAGATAACTTCATTCACTTACCAGTGTTGTGTGAAAATTTTGCTGAAAACGAGAGATTATGATATAAATATAACATTTCATAATTACTTACATACATTAAAACAAGACACTACACTGTCACGCCCCCTTCCCCTAACGCACGCCCTTGTATAGTAACGTTTACGCGACCCAATATACAAATAATCAAAAACTCGTGCAAAACAACTAATTTTCATCGACTCACCCAACCAGACACAGCAGTAACTGCTCCCCCTGCCTGAAACAAAAATTAGGTGTCACTTTTCAGGAAAAAAAATTGAATTTGAGAAACTCACAGTGCCTGGTTAAGACCGCAGCTTTTGGCTCATCTTGATCCACATCTGGCACTGATTGGCACTAACACAACACTACACACCTGGAACAATGAAAAAAAAATATATTAGAAACAGGTACAAAGGTAGGCAAAAAAACTAAATTTTATGAATTATAAAACTATCACGTCAATAACTTATTTCGTTTTTAGTATTATGTTTTCAATAAGTATTCAAATTTCCTTTACAAAAAGGGGAATATTATAATCGATCACCGATTAATCGAGAGGGAGAAAGTGGGGCTATCGCAAAAGCCAGTAGAATGATGATCAAAATTTGATAATCAACTGTAAAAAATATAGCTGTAACGCAATTTAGGACAGAAAAGGGCGAAAAGACGTTGGTTCATCGAAGGTTTTCAAAGATGATCAGGCAAATTTTATACGACGTATGATTTATGAGGCATGCAAAAATAATTTTGTATAACAGTTGAAGAATTACACAAGAATATTAAAATTAAGCTTAAGGGTTTACGTATTTTCTCTTTAAGAAAAATGGTGTTCATTATAAAAAAATTAATAAACGTACGCTATCTAACGAGAATACATTGTGCCTTTCAAGAATGTATTTCGAGCGAATTTCCATTTCGACCTACATGCTTGATTGTTTCAGAGTTCACTTAAGTTATGAAATTCTTCAAAGCTTCCAGCTAGCGAAAATTTCGATCGCACGCTTACAGTTTAAATGTAGTGTTGGATGTGTTCCTCCACCAGTCCACACACGTCACTAACACTCAAAAGTCAATAATTTCGAAAACGAATCTTGGAAAACACCCCGTATTCACCGGCACATCATCACGCACAGTTATCATCGGCGATACTAATTCAATAAACGACGCATTAAAAGCTACTTCACCCGGCCCGCAAATGGACTGGTCCCTTTTTTGCCCAATAATTGCTCACGTACACCCGGATACGCCGCAAAAAAGTGCTCGCAAGAACGTAAACACTAGGAGTATTTTATTTAGCAGAGAAAATTTAATAGAGGCCCGTTTTGGGTTTAAATTTTTGGAGACATGGTTTGTAAAGATTCCTGTTTTATCTTCTTGAGCGATTAGTGCATACGTGGGTGATCCAAAAAGTCGCAGTGTAATGAAAAGTTTAAGGCTTCATTTTTTTCATCAAATCTACATTATGATGAAGCATTCTTTTACTGTAGACTATTTTACGATCAAAATAGTTAGTACGTGACTTGGCCGATCTTTTATACATAGAAATAGCTGAATTAAAGCAAAAGATGCAAAAAAGCTTATACCAATTTGGATAACTTTTTAGGGGCAAAGTCGGGACAACGCGTAGGGTACCATATCCTTTTTGACAATGTGCCTACTTAACTAGAAAGCTATTGATTAATTATTTTTTGCAGCTATTGACAATGCACTGAACCATCATCCAGGGACTAAGGTCCTAATGTATCATGTTTCATGACATACTGAAACATTGATTTTTGTAGGTATACCATGTGTGTACTATGTACATATTAACAATCGAATGCGGATTTTAGACTTCTCTATCTCCTTAGGGATCATCAACTGACATTGCCATGCTAATGTCATTTCCAAATACCACATAACTTTATATTTTCTTTAAAGATCGAACTATTTTTTAAATAAATACTGACAATGCTCAAAAAAGCATATTTAGAAAAATAATAATAGTAATAACCATAATAATAATAATTCGTCCTTATTTGCTCACTACATTGATGTACATAATAGTATTTTTATGACTGTGAATAGCAGGATTCGTAGCAGGGCAAAACGGCAAATTTTAGTGGCAAATGACACTTATGATTAGTAGCATCGCCCTTCTCCTCCACTCAACCGTAAAAATGAAAAGAAAAACAAATTTAGAAACGAAAGATTTTCAAAATATATACTTTTGAATTACCCGTATTGAATGTGTATATATGTGCAGTATAAGCACTATTACAAATAAAAAAATCAAAAATAAGTCTCCTACTTATTCATTTTATCACGTAAACAGTAATAAGTGTTAAAAATAGTGCTATTGGTATCAAAGAAGAACGACAATCAGAATGTTGTGGTGTCATCATACCAAGGAAACAAACCACCATAATGTATTTAAAAAGATCGTACAGAATAATTTTAAGAATTCAAAAATTAATATAAATATATTTAAAAAATCTAATACCTAATTAATAATAATTAATAATTTAATTGTAATACACATTTTTCTTCTACAAGACACATTTTTATTGACAAAAATTGGCATGTATCTCAGGAAAGGTAAGGGGCCGCAAATTTAGATTTTTTCCCGCTTATAGGCGCGCCTCTGMTATTGACCATGATAATTGGTACATACTGGCGAACAAAGTAGTCCGACATTTTTGCAGGCGCAGTTTGCACTAAAAACACTTTTTGTCAATTGCAAAAAATGGCGTTAAATGACTTTTTCCTTTAAAAAATTATTTATTAATTTCCAGCTTGTCTTCTGGGTCTAGTTGTTGCCTAGCCACACTTCTGCTTATAATAATATTCTCAATCTAAGCGTTGATAAGCAGAACTGTCAATATCTGAGGAATGATGAATGAAACACAACGCGTTGGAGAATTGTTGGAGAATTATTTTCAAATTTACAAACTCTCGTGTGGTATTCAAAGGATTATTTTTTGACGTAACAAGTAGAAACGCTGTTTCAGTATTATAACCTTGCTTATCTTAGTGTTTTTACATATATTTTCATTGATCTTCTCATCGATTTCAACGAGTGAAGACGCATTAAATCTTGTTCCACTCAATTTTAGTAAAGTTAATAACAGACGTCAAGCCAACGTACCAGCGAGAATTTGCTCTTGTGAAAATGCCCACTATATTTGTGTTTTAATTCGTTCAAAATGACATAATTGATCGAAATTGAATTTATTGATTGGTTTTTAGAAACGTCAAAAATAATCGGTTTTATTTATTATTATCTTAGCTCTATGCGAATTATTGTAAGCTTACCACTATTTTTTTTGTTTGGGTTATAAATGATGAAACTGAAGCCGCCGCGGCCCTTATGCAACCATTCTGAATTAATGCAAGCAAAATGATTCAGAGCATCCGTAATTATACGCAAATGCACCCAACCCGATGCAAATCCGATCACAAGAACTCACATCACGTGTAATCTAATCGAATATATCATACACCTCCGCCGCAATATATCATTTGGCAATATAAACGTTTAAATTAGCAATAATAATTATTCCCTCGCAATTACCAGGCTTAAGTGCCTCAGTGTGGCCCACGCGGCGGCATTGCGCAGTGACACAAACTTATAGATCTGAACTTGGCGTTTTTTGTACGGCCAGCGGGGAAAAACAACAATAACGAATTGCCAATTAGTGTCAGGATAAAAATGCCCGTCTGTGGAATTTCTAGCGCTAATAAATTTCCGGGCAACAATAGTTTTTACCGGACTCTCCCGGGAGCTCACTTGAGAACGGCCACTGGACGCTTTTATTAATGATGGGCTACCATATTGCGGATCGTTACTAGTTTTTCCAAGTGGAAGCTAAATTGAAGAAGAATAAAAGGGTTCACACTTATAAATCGGGAACTAAAATATTGGCTTCTGAATTCTACAATTATTCGAATGAAACAACATTATGGTGTAACATCAGATTATATGTGTTGCGCAGTACTTGGGGTCATTTTCTGTAATGAGTCATCTAGCGGTGGCTTTACAAACTACAACGTAGGTTGGTACCATCTGTAGGTACAGCGATCTACATTACCGATTGCCCGGTCATTTGGCGAAAATCGGTAATACATCATCTAGCGTAGACTTTATGGACTGTGATGTAGGTCGCTTGTAGTTTTCATTTTAGCTCATTGTTAACTATCTCCTCTACCTCGTATTGAATATAGACATGTTCCCATCAAATTTAATGGATGTATAAAAAATACCATTAGTTTACGAATTTAACAGTTTTGTCACAATTGAACTTTTGGATGCCGTTGGCTGCTTATTTATAAAGCATCATTGTGTTACCGTGGCAACTAAATCCAATTTTGTTTACTGCAATTTTGATTACACTCAGGAACTACTTGAAACTAAATTCATCTCGCTCCTGAAAACCGTTATACTAGCCAAACTTTTCATTTTAATGCACTATTTCGTCTGGAGTACTGCAGCACTTTTTACAGTTCGTTCAGTTGATCATTAAACAGCAATAATAAATGAAACCGAATCCTCATTACTGGCAAGTGTCGGTGCACGATCGCTATGCGACATAATAAAGCCAGATAGGCTGAAAAAAGCTTTCCAGAGCGTACTTAATCGHTTCGGTCAGCTGTAGTCGCCGGACGTGTTGCAGAAAAGGAAAATATCCCGGCGAACACATAAATTAAATAGAACAATTACCAAGACACGTTTTCATAATAATTTATAGAACACCGATTGACTCGTTAACTGGTTTTTACGCCACTGGTTGTCGCTTGCCGGTTGGAAGCGTTAAAACTTCGACGGTGTTTCCTTGCCCTTCGCGTGGAAATCTGCGGCTTTTTGCCGACCATAAAACTGGTTGATGTTGCTCTTTATAAGTGCACATTTCATATGATGTGTGCGTGTTACGTTCAGACAGTTGCATACAGGTTTAGATATTTTTAACCAAATGGAATCAATAATGAAGGAAAAAGCAGCTTCTTTTACTGGGTGTCTTCGTCTAGCAGCTTTTGCTTTAAACAAAACTTCAGATTACCATTTATTTTCCTGATTATTGAGTTCACATGTGTAAGATATACGTATTGTGTTTTCGTCCAAAATCAAAATGTTTATGAAARCCCTGGTATTGCCAAACAGACAGTCCAGCATCGCATAGAAATTTGATAACAATCCTCTAGAGGAGTGTCACCAATATTATAAAAATATTTATTTAGAATGTGTAGATATAGTTGCACGTATTTTACAAAATGAACTGTATATTTCCTGGGTACTTAAGGCAAATATGAAAAAAAAATTATTAGCTCCCGCTGAGAATTGAACCCGGGCCTCCAGATTTAGCCTCTGTTGCTCTGCCACTTAAGGGCCGTGTCGGAAACTCGGCGCTAGCGTATTATTACTGATAATTACTTAGTAAATGTGAAAACCGCTACCACACCATCTGTTGTCAATGCAAATTTCCAATCTCATAGCTCAGCGCAGAGCGATTGAGGCTAAATTTGGGGGATCGCGTTCATAAATCTACCCAAACATTAAGCCGCATACCGCTAACACTACACGACTTCACCAATTAATCTATGTTTCCTTGAAGCTCCAAACAGTCGTCCAATACTCCGCACAACAATATATATTTTAAGATAACCAACTTACGTGTAGGCATTACAAGAAAGTCGAGAAATCACATTATTATTAAAAATTATAAACAGTGATGGTGCTAAATTAAAATTAAAAATTAATAGAGGTCCCAAAATAGACCCTTGAGGTACACCTGCACTAATGCTTGAGATATGCGATATATTTAGAAAGCTATTCCGCCGATCAATTTTAAATATTAACAAGTAGTAGGTAGTTACCAAATGAAAATATACAGAAAATGCCTTAAGAGATCGTTATTTAAAACTTGTTGTGGTGTTGCTAAGTGAAGAAATTTAGCTTCGGTCTAGACATGAGTACCCTTGATTTTGATGTAGACGATATAGACGTATTATACCATCCACATTCTTCTTAACTTCTATCTAAGGACACATTCGACACATAAATAATAATTACACTGTCAACGTATAATCGCTCATATCTCAGATATAGCGCTGCTATGGGTAGCCTCGGGTACGGACATGTTTATATATTTATATGATTACTTTGATTGCCTTTCATAAATTGTCGGTAGCGGGAAAACGGCGGATTTATATACATAATAAGAGTCCGTAGATCTGAAAACGTCGTTTTTCTCGTTTTCGCCGCATTATGCAGACGAACAATCCAAGGCTATTCCGACAATTATGCAAAACTTGTTGCTGTGACATAAATATTTTAAAAACTGTCTCGCTGGCAATTTATTGGAAACAGAGTGCGCTCGGGACAAACGTATGTTCATGCAAATCATCTTGGTTGGCTTTGTTAAGGACTTTGCCGGATAACTTGCTTGAACGCGGGTTTGAAGTTCTGGTTTGCAAAGTGGCGGTTTTACTGCACTTATGACTAGATTATGAATTTCTGCTTTTAAAGTTAATGTGAACAATAATTGTAGTCCTGAATTGCAAAGATCTGGAAAAAGAATCTCCATTACACGGTATTTTAGAAGCTGTTTTTCTGTACTTATGTATTATAAGTATTTATAGCGGCAATAAGGTATGAGTGCAAGGTTATATTATTTGCTGCCGCTTGAGTTACAGGAACCTTCTTGTACTCGTTTCCACAAGTAGCCAGTTTTGCAAATGAAAGTTTTCAACATGTCGAGTTTTCGCATTAGAAATGTATATATGATTAGGTGCATTAAATAAAACAATTTTACAATAAAATAGCAAGAAAAAATAATACAGAGCCATACACATGACTATGCCTTGTGTATGCCAAAGGATAAATGAATTCTGTACAGCTTGAAAAATCCTTCACTTGTATTCAAAACCTTGCGAATTAAAATCTACATGCACAGATGCACACAATACGTAACTTCTGACAAAACTAAATTTTTACAGATCTGGATAAAATACTGCGATTAGGATACAAAAGTTTGAGGTTTGGATACGTTCTTTGTATATAAATGACAGTGTTTCAAAATACAGACTCAGATTTTTACTAGGTCCAGTGCGAATAATAATGGTCCCAGAATGGACCCTTGAGGTACCCCTGTAAACGACGAAAACACTGATCTTCTGCACTGCCTGTACTCTACAAGTCATATATGATTTACCCAACCAAATTAATCTCTACTGAGACTTATGGAGTTTGATGTATCAAAGGCTTTGCTATAATCAAGCATTCTGATAATTGCAACCATACCTTGACCGTTTGTCGTAATGTCATTAATATGCGCAGCTAGTCAGTTGTATATACGATGGTGCTTGGCTAAAGTGTTGTTTGAAAATAGACTAAGACAAACCTGGTTCTAAATATACGTAATTATTTCCAATACCATAGATATTATTGTTGGTAGTATATCAGATAATTCATGCTAATGGGTATCATTTTAAGTCATTGATCATCATCAACTTACTGACAATTGATACATTGCTTATAAAGCAGTCAATAATGTGAAATTATTTAATTCGGGGAACAGTGCTTCAACTTTTTTGGTACCTACCCTGCTAAGATCTTAATCTACTCCAAGCAAATTTAGAAGCTCTCCTGTTTAATAGTTAGGGAAATGCACGGTCTTGTATTTATATTTAAAACAACCCCTACCCTTGAGAGAAAGTAAGCAAAATTTCATGTAAAATATGGGCGAACCAAAAAGCAAACAATGATTTACGACGATCAATTTATGCCCATTTATGATACTTCAGGTTGGAATGCGGAGTTTTAACGCAGGTAAAGAGGGTGAACATCTGATTGCAGTGTATTTAAATAATCAGAGGCAGATTCCCAATCTGCATTTCGACTAGAGTACCGTTAAGTTGGAACTTAGTGTTGTGGTTAAGCATCAAAAGATAGTGTACATTGGATGCCAACAGGATATTGATTTGTAATAATAATAATTAAGTTGCTATCGTTTATACATTTGCTGCCAAGAAATAATATCATAGGGCAAATTTGCATTTTTTATGTATACTTTCGTAGTCATTTTCAACAAAAACTTTTAATGCCCTACTAATTCCTCTGTATTTTTAATTCCAGGTGCAGCACTACATCTTGGTGGTTCAAGCGCAAGATGCAGGTCATCCAGCTCTCTCCAGCACCCTCACAGTATACTGCAACGTGTTGGATTTGAACGACAATGCACCACTGTTCGATCCTATGTCATACAGCAACGAAATATTCGAAAACGTTTCTGTAGCTACCCCTGTTGTAACCGTCAGTGCAACAGATCTAGATTCAGGTAAGTTGTATACCCAAAAAAAAATCTCATCGTACTTACGAAATGAAATAGTATTGACTGTAAGATACCACCTGATATTTATTATTGCAACTAACGGAGTTCATTTATTTGGAGTAATTCTTATGTGCCTGGAAGTAGTTGGTGTATCAAACAACTTGTGAAGTTGCGGATTAGTAATTGAGAGATTGATCTGGTTGAAACAAAGATAGGACGGTCTAGGGAATGATTTACAGTAAGGCAAATGTTGTTACTTCAAGTTGAACTAACACAATTACTAAATGTCTTCAAACAGCAACGAAACACCCTTAGTTCCCACGTTTCACATCTGGCGCCTATAATTATATTAGTTGATAACAAATAAACCAAACAAGTTATGTTTTCGAGCATTCCGTTCCTATATATGCCACCATATTATAATGTAACATCAAGGACCATTCTTCACATGCAGCACACCAACTAAAACGTTCTATTCATGAAACCCGAGATTAGTTTATCACCTAGGAAGGTTGTTAAACTCCGACCGTCCAGTATTTTCGGTGCAATAACTTTTGTCACCCAAAAAGATATTTCTCCAGGCTCCCACTCGAGGACTGTCCATTCTAGCACGAATCCTCATTGTCCCGCTAGAAAAATAAGTCTCATTTTCACGGGTGCCTGTTAGAAGCTGTCAGTCGTAGTTCTTTCACTCGCGGGGCGGGCATGGTAAAATATTAAAGCGTACAATAAATGATAAATCATCTTAAACTCTCCGAACGACCAAACAAGTGCGGGTCGTATTTTATTTCCGTTATCTGATGGAAGTGACATGAAAGGAACTTTTTGTAAGCGTTATTTTTTCGAGCTCTTCATCTGACAAGTGGAATGGAACTTCCAGCCGCTGGTTGGCATCGAGCGACGATAGAGTGTGGCGGATTGGTATTTAAAAAACAGTTTCCTATGCTCGAGTGTCGTCAGGAAACCGTTAGGCTTTGTCACTGAAACCTGAATTATTCTGTATTGATAAAAAATTCGCTTATTCAGAAATTTATTCTAAAGTTCGATTCTCGAGTAAATCTATAGGAAAAGGCTCATGTCTGTATAAGTAGTATATCCACTTTTGCAGAATAGTTACTGAACGGTAATAACGGAAGGTTTCTTTATATTCTGATTTTTACACCTATATCGACATAAACTACCAAAGAAAAGTTTCAAAACTCTTTGTTTTTCTTCTTCGTCGTGAAAAAATTGTTGGTTATGTATTTCTATATAAAAGTATTTTAGTATTTATCTGATAGACATCATGTTACTTAATTTAAAAACACTCGTTTGGGGCCACTATCCTATTTATTGTGTATATAAATAACTACTAAAAGGAGAAGCAAATGATACACATCACTGTGTGTAGAAGTAAAGGAAACTGCACAAAGAACCAGAACCTGCGTTAGATGCCTCAATAGCTGTGGAACAGAAAATACCGAAAAAGTGACATACAAGCTAGAGAGATACAAGAGTTATACCAGAAAAACGGCGAACTAACATCCGGAAACATGAACGAAATCATAAATACCCCAACAACGTTTGAGATGCTTTGCAAAACAAACTTTATGGTATAAAAATTATAAATAATGATAAATATGTTATTATGTTAAGAAGCATAAAATAACAAAAACGTAAACAAACGCAGTTACTCAGCCCCATATAACAAACTTGTTTGTTTGTCTATTTGGTAAAAACAAAATCGGTATGCAATTGTTCTTTCTTCCTCTGATTTTTCCGCAAATCCCGTACGCCACTGGCCGCACAGCGAATAGGCGACGGGCCGGTTAATTTCGAAAATAGCGCAAGAAGAACTGAATATAAATGAGTGGATGTCAGGCAGGAATGCTGGACCGGCCGCTTGCGCTTCTGGCATTTAACATTGTTATCAATAAATAATGAGTCCCGATAATTCCAGTGGACGACTTCAAGAAATGTCCCAATTATATTGCTTTACGCCGAAAGGGACCCGATAAGCAAACCATAATGGCTTAGCTTTGTTTTCAGACCTCCCAGCGCATTCCCACAGCAGTCGGGGAGTGAACGATAAAGGGATCTGTTGAATTCGACGTTTGTCGCCCTTAAAAGGTCACAACCATAAGCCGTAGCGTGCGAGCTTCATATATTTGATGGTAGCTGCGAACAAATTTACCTATTATATCAGTATTCTCAACCATTTGCATGAAAACCATACGTTTTCAAATTCCAACCTTTTGGCATTATACCAACACAGTTTGTAAAACGTCTTTGAGCAAATAACGAAAAAAACGAGAGAAAAGATAGAAACTTTATTAGTCTTATTCAATTCACTGGTGTAGTACGTATGTCTTATGTATTTTTTTGGTTTGTATTCTGAAAATGTCAGGTATCTGAGTAGTTATATTAAACAGTTTTAATATATTAATCTGAGATGACCACAGATTTCTTTTTATGGAACCAATCAAATCTAGGAATTTATCAATTGGCATATATTTGAGTATATAAGACTCTGCAGACGCGTGATTCAACCAAAATTTAATCAAATTATGATAGTTGGCCCATTTGTATTGACAATGGCCCACATCTGTGTAAACGACCCCAACAGCTTTTGTTACGTATGTGAAAACTTCACTGTTCGTCTGCATAGGCGAAATATTATACCTGTAATAGAAAAAAATATTAGCAATCAACATGGGTTGTAGGTCACTCACATTTGGTATGCAGGTTATGCGGTTGCTTTAAGGAGTTTGCTTAATAAGCTTATAAACGAACCATTCGCCAGATTACTACTTTTGTTGCACCAAAACCTTTGCTACCACCAATACAACCGAATGTTTGGAAATAGCAAACGCTAGTTGTCGATTGCCGATTGCAGTTGTGATATGGAGAAATTGTATGAACATAAGGACGCGTCAGTTACTCAAACTATGAATGACACTTTAGTGCTGATCTTAAAGCAGTTGCAATTCTACGTGTTCTAAAACTTGGATCGGTGAATTATCGTCGTTTCTTTTGTGAAAGCAGTTCAGTATTTTATAAATGACAATAAAAAATTATATTTCCATCAAAATAGGATCAAACAGCATTAACCTTGTTCCACGTTGATGTTACGCCACTGTCTCTTCCACATTGTACAGAAAAAGACGAATTGCAGTCCTAGGCGGCCGAGAATAGTTCACAAAAAGACGAACAGTTGTTTGTCATTGTGCACGGGCGACCTCTCAGGTCGAGCATTGTCTGTAATGTCATGTTATTAGAGGTGATGTTGGTTTACGGGGTGAAACCTAGAAATCCGGCCCTGTAATCTATTTGCCGATAGCCAGCACTCCCACAGCCCAGAGCAAAAAATGAAAGCGCCCACGAGTTGAACTTATTTTTTCAGCAAGACGAGTCTTATCGAAGACGTTTACAGTTCTACACACAATTAAACAGCTTGGCGCAAAAACCGACAAAGTCCACTTTTTGATGAAACTGCCTTTTTAAACTGCTGTTATGTATTCTCAGCTATTTCTAACCATTTAGTTTGAAGGGTTTAAAGAAGTTATATGTTAATTGCAAATTTGTTACGAGATCCAGAACGTTTCTCCTTGTTTAGGTCTTCTATAGTTATGGTTAATGTGTCACTATTACTAAATTATTTGTGTGACTTGGGTTTGGTTTTTCGGAAAATAATGTGGGCACTTGTTTTCAGGTGACAATGGAAAGATTTCGTACAGCATTACTTCTGGTGACGACAAGCGCGATTTTGAAATTGCCCAAAATGGAACCATCATGACCAGAAGACCTCTGGATAGAGAAACCCAAGGATTATACAACCTGGTAGTGACCGCTACTGACCAAGCGGTGGCACCCGAGCAAAGACTGTCATCAACAGTACAGGTATGTGAAGACGCCGATAAATTTTGAGTACTACCCCGTTAAGGGTCTTTCAAGATGAAGTTTCTTCTTCAAATTCAGATTAACTGTGAATTTTATATGGAAATTACTGATACATATACTAGGGAGTCACTAGTTATTAATCATAAATGATGTCTATTTCCACATTCTGCTTTTGAGATGGCGTCACAGTCTAAAGGCGTTAAATTGGGCGCTCTTGGCGGGCCAATTGCTTTCCGAAAATTTCATTTACAATAAATTTATTGTATATCGTCAATTATTAACAGTAGGCAAAAAAACATTGTCACGATATCACAATCCGTTGAAGGTAAGCCGGGACAAAAAAGCATTCGTGTTTTTATATCTTGCACCGAATTCACTCAAATATTTTTATTAGCTGCCTTATTCCGTGCTCTGTTGGACTATAATATCCAAAATTTTGTGTAATACACAGTTTTTGTATACACACCATTTTCATAGAAAATTTAATTATGTTTATACGTTTCTCGAACGAAATCAATATTAGTAAATTGTAAACCTTCTACTTGATACCTGTGACAGCTTCAGAACAAAACACTTGTGAAAAAGAGACGCGAACTTGAAAGACCCGATAGCATAATAAAGTACATCTTGGACTTTTGAAAAATAAAATAACGCAGTACAAGATGAATAAAATTAAAAGAAATAATACTTTTTAGTTTCCGAATCATGTTTCAAAAATGCGTTTCTTCAAGATAAAAGATGCTGAAATGATATTTATTACATATATACAGTAGCACATTTCAATCGATTTCTTATCAGAACATAGTACATGGACATTAAGAAAACAAATTTCAATCTAACTGTAAACTGAAATTTATATAAATTGTACTGTAATTTAATGGGAAAGTTTGTCATTTATGACTTAACCTAAATATCTTAGTTACAGACTATAGAAAAAGCATAATTTTGCTTTTTTTTGTTTGCTCATTTTTATTTATTGCAACAGTTGCGGCATACCTAATTATTATTAATAAACACGAATATTTTATATGATAATGTAACCCTTACTCTATCATATTCATAATGAGTAATCAAATCAAAATATGTTAAAAGCCATAAGGCATCTTCCGAAACCTTGCTTCGAAGTACTTTCGCCCAACGGCAATATTATTTATTTTTAGAATTTGTCTAGTAACGTAGAAAAATAACTTGTGGAGAATTCTTATATTATTTTCAAAGGACACAGTGAAAAAACGTACAAAGTTTCTTTGTTTAATTTAAAACTCTCCCTAATTGTAAAACCTTTTTATGCATATTCCGACAACGATAAAACCTTTTTACTGTAAAATAATTATTGCCTTAGATCTCTCATCGGACTATCTCGCATGTTAATTTATGATCTCCGGACAGAAGTGGCTACCGCAGGTAACCAGAAAACGAATGTCAATTCTGGTTGCACTTGTAAGATAAACAGCGTTCGTTTGTTTTTACATAGCCCACCACGTATGTTAATACGAACCCGGTTTAAGTATGCGTCAAAAGGGGGCCCACTGCAAACACTTGGACCTTAAATAAACGAACTCAACAACCTCGCACTTTCGACTGTTTTCATTAGATTTAATTGTGTGCTCAGTGGGATGTTGTTATTTTTATTTATTTTGTTAACCCACGCAACGGTCAAGCGTTTGTAGAGGATCCTCTCAATAGGGGTGGTGTTCTGGGAACTTTTGACTTGACATTGAGTCGAACCTACCAAAAGGTGCGTGCAGGTCCTACAAAAATAGGTTCACAAACGAATTAGCAAATGCCATTTGATAGTACTTAAAAATGAAAATTCAAATTATGTATATCTCGTTCTATTATTCCTCAATCAATTTTCAAGTGAGTAATTTCATTTTAGGTCACCATCATCCTCAAAGACGTCAACGACATGTCACCAGAATTTATCACCGCCAACGAAACTTCGGTCTCTGAAAACATTCCCGCCAACACCGTCGTCTTGGCCATCAAAGCCGTGGATAAAGACGAAGGCAGGAACGGCTACATCGAGTACTCCTTGGGCAACGATCCCTCTGTCAACGGCGTCTTCTCCTTGGGCCCGGTGGACGGACTCCTTCGGGTCTCCGGTAGGATAGACAGGGAAATCAGGAGCAACTACACCCTGCTGGTGACTGCCAGGGACAGGGGAGATCCCCCAAGGGCGACGCAGAGCAGGATTTTGATCAGGGTGCTGGATGAGAACGATAACAGTCCCGTGTTCGATCCCAAGCAGTACAGTGCGTCGATTGCCGAAAATGCTTCTATTGGAACGAGCGTTTTGCAGGTAAGAGGACTGTTATTTCCATCCGTATCCATACACTTCCATTATCTCTAATTGCTGTTTTTTTTTCATTTGGACCACTTGATAATCCAAATGACTTTTCTGTTTGCGTCTATTTTTGTCTATGCAAAAAAATATACTTAACAACCAATCTTTGTTTTGTTGGCAATAGAATATTCTTTAAAGTTCAAAGAAGATGCTTTCACCAGAATTGTCACAGCTCACTTAGATTTTAAGATACGGAGAGAAATTTAAAATGTTGCATTTGGACACTTCTTAAGGTAAAAAACAGGTTTTTAAAGGATTTCTTATGTAGTAGACTCAGTGGCATAGTTACTTTTTATCTATGTTCTTCTGTTTTCGAAATATCTATATGGCAAAGTACAGATTTGTATTTTTCTATTTTGTACAAACTTTCTATGGATATAATACAGGGTTTCTATAAATAATTTATTCAACGCAGGCGGCGTTGATMTCTGAATTGTTTGTGCCGCCTTTTTGTAACTGCTGCCAAGCTTCAATATGCACGGCGATAGTAGGTAATGAAGGTTACGGATCAATGTCGCCCACAGCTCCGAAATGTGAGCTTTATGCAACCTTAAAGTTAATTATCCCACAAAACACTACACAATATCTTGAAAATACAAACTCACACGCATTTTCTCATATTAAAATGCATCAAATAATTCAACAATCAACAGATGACAAGTATATCTCAAAGGAATTGTTATGTTCACTTTCCTGAGAAGCGGCAAACTGATGAAATCGATAATTTTCATAAACGTCCTGGATGCCCCTCTGTAACAATATCAATTATAATTAAAGAATTTGGAAAATGCAACATTCACAATAGCTTTTGTGTAAATTCATCGGCAATATCTGATTAACATAACATAACAGCCATTTATCAATTCACATGGACAAGCATGCAACCACTGCAAAAATGCTGACTGAGAATTAAGGAAAGCCTAGTTTGTTAGGTTCACTCACTTACTAACATAAAAAGTGCACGCTCGGTTGTCTATAACATAACATAGCCTCTTGGCCCGATAATTACCAATATAATGTAGTGTTAGTCAAAGTCGTAGCTAATACGTATTTTGTTTTGAGATAAATACCAATAAATATTTATCAATAGAGTAGTAATAAAACGAACAAACAATTTGGCTTATTTCAAGTATAATAACCATTGAGACAAAACTAAACTGGACCAAACTGAATGGTGTGACAGCAAAAATAATATTTCCCTATTAAATATGGCAATTTAGCACCTAGTCTAAGGGAGAATGTTTTCAGATGTGTCTTATCATAGCCGTATATAATTCGGTATCTTCTGCGCATCTGGCACAAGTTTAATTTTAAAGTTTGTCCGGACTGATGTGCTTGTTTTATATAATACTGATTTTAACTGTACCAGAAAAATCTATTGCCAATGATACACTTACAGCATGCGTGATTATTAAGTTAGTCAACGATTTAGTCACTTATATTTATATATCTATCTCTTCAGATATATTGGTCTAACGTAATCACATCAGCCAGCTCTTCGCTAACACAAGGCATATATTTTGGTGATTTATTTTTCATGCAAATAAAAATGTAAGACTCGGAGTACAGCTCGACTGCGTGCGTTCACTACGACGATCGGCACCGAACTTCAAAGTTTTGATCTTACGATGGTTGTTATGTTATGCAATGAAGTTCTAAGTAAACTCTTTTAAAACATCCCTTACAGCATTTCCCCTAAAATAAAACGTCCCTTAAACATACGAGTACAATTCTAATGAAACCGCCAATGCCCGCTGAAGGGAGGTTTTATTTACTGTACTGTAACTCCATTAACTATAATATCGGGTTATTTTGTTTAGGTCAATTAATATTTCATTATGTTAAATAAGAATTTTATAGCGTTTTATATCGTATCCTTATCCCCCAGGTCTCCGCCACCGACGTCGACGACGGCCTCAACGGGCGCGTCCGCTACTCCATCAGCTCCGGCGACACCAACCGCGACTTCAGCATCGCCGAGGACACGGGCGTCGTCCGCGTCGCCAAGAACCTCAACTACGAGCGGAAGTCGCGCTACCGCCTGGTGGTCCGCGCCGAGGACTGCGCCGGCGACATCAACGGCGACGTCGTCCGATCGGACACGGCGGAAATATCAATTTCCATCTCCGACATCAACGACAACCCTCCGACCTTCCTGGACTCCCCGTACCTGGCCTACGTGATGGAAAATACGATTCCTCCGAACGGCGGTTACGTCATCACGGTGCAGGCCTACGACGCTGATAGTCCGCCCTTCAATTCGCTCGTGAGGTACTTCATCAAGGAGGGCGATACGGACGTCTTCAGGATTAACGCTTCTACTGGGGAGATTTCTTTGATCAGAGCTTTGGACAGGGAGGTGCAGGCGGAATACACTCTGTCGCTGGTCGCCATGGATACAGGTAAGGAAACGAATCTTTTTTTGACGTCGACACGCGTTTCCGCTCGTTTTGGTGTGCAATTTATACCGTACTACCTTAGAAAATGCCATCTAGCTGTGCCGGTAGATATTATGTCCAATAAGATTTAGCTGTAAAACAGAACTTAGGGCCTTAAGTACCAAAGTAGATCTACCTTCGTAGTCGGTAGTAGGTATGGTCACGGAAAACGCATTTAGGCATATTTATAATTCTCATGTGTAGATTAGATTATAATGGAAAACCCCAACTACAATAATTCAGCAAACATTTCGACAGCTAGGCTGGAATCTTCAGAATAAATCTATATTTCGAGAAAGACGTTCTAGAAAATTTATCAGAAAGCTAAAGAACCCCCAAGTGCGATATATTACCGAAAATTGACGTTTCAAGAAGAACATCCTTGAAAATTAATCCGCAGACTAGAGAGCCCATAAGTGTGATACATTGTTGTAACCATCTTGGTGAGGTGAAGTCCAAAATCGACGTTTAGAAAATGGCATAGAACATTCTAGAACATTCAACAGAAGACGAGGAGTGGCACATTGCTGAAACCGTCTCGCGACTGTAGAAAACTACTGACCCAGCAAAGAGGATGTATATTGCCTAGTCTAAGACTATTGAATAACCAGTAATATGCGAGCGTTAACGCATAAACGCCATATGCCTTTCTAAGATGGAAGAAACAGCCCACCCCCATTTTTTTGACAAAATTTAGTGTCGTTTTCGTTATGGAAGCGTGGAACGGTACCAAGCGCAATCGTTGTATTAAGGTTCCGCCTCTACGCCAGCTGCTATCAGCTACTTATGCATGTATGCCATTTGGTGGTTATTAAGAGCTGGTACACGTATCTATCTTCGGGTTATCCCACGTTTCGACTACTTCACATGTCACAATATTTGCTTGTCGTTCCAAAGATAACACCTGCAACATTCGTCATATAAATTTATTAATGATGCCAAAACCTGCTATCTGGACGACGAAATTAATGTTATTGAAATAACTGCATAATGTCCGGTAAAGCGATCAAAAAGAATCTGCATTGGAAACGTAATCAAAAGTATTACATTTAATTCGTTAATATCCATTTAATAATAATTGTTTATTGACCCACTATGTTTTCTAGTAAAAGCATCGTACGACTTCTGATGTATATCATTATGAATTCAGCACCGATAGCAAGCGAGATGATGGAAAATTATCTTATGAAATACAAAAGTGATCTTATGCAGTACCTGGTTGCAAAGCAAACTATATACATATTTATAACAGACGCAAGCTTAAGGAGTTAGTAGTCGGATGGTCGAAAATATAAAAGTAGATGGCAATAGTGTCAAATTTATTCCATCTGGACATGATTGTTTACAAGGCATTCCAAAAATATGATGTATTCATTTTATATCTCGGTGAGATTGTTTAAAAACTGAAACCAATATCAGTTTCTGCTATTAGATAATCTCGTTCGGACATTAACATTTCTCATCCAAAAAATGCTGGTTTGTTTACCTAAACGTCATGGAAAACGATACCAGACAATCTTTAGTCTATATGTTGCAAAATACACTCACCGACATAGAAAATAAATAAACTAAGAATAAAATTAACAATACCAAATAAGGTTGCTGTATGAGCTGACAAAGGAGAAATATACAAACGAAGAAAATTTGGGGCAATTACCTACCGCCCAGAAGGTTTCCGAAATTGTCCACATGGTTACCCAAGGACAGACAAGACCAATGAGTATGAAGACATTTTGGAATATTTTTCTTTCGTCCACTATTGCATCTTGTCACTGACTTTCCTGGTTCCATACTAACGGAGGCTTGAGAAACGACTTTTTTTTAACAAATAACGCTAGCCCTTATATTTATCAGTTTGGTAGAAGCAGCTCCACCTACTGGCAAATTCCATTAACTGTCAAGTTTCACTTTTAACGTACGGCCTTTGGGGTTACCAATGCTGCCGCCACTTTTCACTGGCTAGTTGATAATATACTTGAAAGTCATTTCACAAGCTTTGCATAATATTATTACTTCATATGATCTTGATTAGTTTTTATTATGTGAAGCATTTTTCATGTCAGTCCGTATATTTTCAGAAATTTATTGATTTTTTCTTCTAATTTGCCAAGGCGAACTTTCCTGTAAGACGGTTAAAAGAAATTCCGGTTAGTTTTGAAAAGTATATAACACCCTGACTTGGAGAGTAGTTATTATTATTTTGACAGAATTTACCATTACAAAATAGATGAAGCAATAATTACTATTCACTTTAGTTGTATACGGCTTAGGAGGCAATTTTTTATCAAATAGGAATATCTGGAGGGTATAGAAATGGTATTAGCTGTCCTACGATCAAGTATGCTTCAGCCTGAGGAAAAATTTGGAATTGATGATGTACAGGTATGAAAATATGTATAAACAAGAAATTCCAAATGTTCAGTTTAGATTATTTATAGTAGTAGTAGTTACGTTTGGTCTATTTATTTTATTGCCAACAACGGCTTGCGATTATATCATCCGCAACCGAGGAATCAATCCGCATTTTTGCCGACTTCGCCCCGCTCCATCCTAGTCGGCGGCGTAGAACACAAGAACAAACGGCGCCCAGCGTGAGATGCTAATGAACCATCGAAGCCAAATTTATCAGTTCGCCATTGATACGTTACCTTTCTTTAATGCGCGCAGTAAACAACGATAAAATAGAGACGGGTCAGTCTCGTAATTCGCGGTACCTTTCGGTGCGCTTGCGATATACCGGCTTTAGAAATCCGCTGAACATAGCACGCTAGATCTTTGATATTCTTGTACTGACCACATAAAATTAACACAACACTTAGGCGGCTCTTCACTTTAAACTTTTGCCAAAACCAAATCTGTGAAACCATAAGTAAGTTAAGATCAGTTTGCAGAGCTAATGAAATTACTAATTGCAGAAGATATTTAATATTATGAAAAAGCTCCTATGAGCTAAATCAGAATACCTAAGTCAAATACTAGAAATTTATGCATTATTGGCACCCTCTTCCCTACCTACAATAAAAATGAGCCGCCACTACACAAATGATTACAAAACTTCTTTTCGTGCAAATTCATTCATTCTTCGCTGGGTTGACTTCCAGGCACGAAATCCTAGTTTAGGACCACGCGTACTTTCCCGTTCCTAACCGCGGAACCGCCTAGGGGTTCCGCGGCCGTCAGTTTAGCCAACATGAATTGTCACGAAGCGGGGTTCTCACGGTTCGAGATTAGCATCTACAATACCAATTGTACCGAAGAGACAAAGGGTTCTTATGGACGTCGTTCAACTATTTCTGGTCCATTGGACATTCCGGCATTATCGGGAATGATGTTGCGTTTTGTCGTCCTTTTATTACCCACATCTGATTATATCTATGTCAAAGTTCAATGACGATGTCAAAGAATCGCCGATTGCGCGTCTACAAATTCCTTGGAGCGGAGACTCTCTAAATTCTTGGGGACAAAACGTAATATACTCAGGAGTTGAAATTTAAAACGTTGAAATAGGCCAACCAACTTATTTTGTTAAGCAAAAGTTCCCCCACTTCTAGGTGAGCAAACGCCAAATGTGTAAATTGTACTTCAGATACTTTACAGTGTTATACAAAAGACGTCAGATGCACCGGGTGCCTAGATGAAAACTATCAAGGAAATCGTGAGTAAAATATGTTTAAGACATATTGTAGACAATTTGAAAAGGGGAAGGAAAGCCTGCTATCTTAGCTAAACTTAAAAACAAAACCGTAGTTTGTTCTGTCCGCTAAAGACTAGCTTGTCAAAACCATTTCGACCACCAAATCATCTCGTGTTTACAGGTAGAAGGGGGGGCAGCTGCCCCCTTCCCGGACCTGGGTTGCCAACTCTGGGCCTCTCCAATTTCCCATACATTTAGCTGGTTGATTTTGTGTGTACCCCTAAAAATTGTCTTATTTACAAAATTGTAAATACAGTAAAATTTATAGGCAAGTGTATTTCACAATTTTCATCCAGAATTCATATTTGACCCTTGCAAATGGTTTCCAAGCTTAATCGATGCCATGTGTGTTTTGAAGCTGTAACTGCAACATTCTTGTTGTTACGAATCGTTCTCTTAGGGCGGATAGCCTTAAAAGACTATCTTGGTCAGGATGAGTCATAACACGATTTCTGCTAAAGTTCAGCTCTTCTACCTTTTCCTATAAAGATTGTTCAACTAACTGCTGTTATATGGAATCACATCAGAATCTGTCATATATTCGGTGATAACTCTAACTTTTGTACCAAATTTCTAAATTCACATTACATTTTAACAATTAATACAGAAAAACTAAAAATCCATCCGAACTCATGTTTATGAAAGTCAATTTATTTAATATAAGTTTTGGGAATCCAGTAAATGCATTATCAGCACGTATTAAAACCCGGTGTGTTATTAAAAATGCAATTAAATATATTTCAGTTTATTTAAATGAAGCTTAATTTAGTTAAAATATTAAGTAGTCGGTTAATTTTTGAGAGCAATGCACTGACGATCTAAGAAGGTTGGCTTAACGTTATTGTTAGTTATTTATCGAGTCTCTTTCTCTGGGGAGTAAAATTTACTACTATTGCATGTTGAGCACCTATACATATGAACTCCCAGCTTAAATTTCTAAAGCTTCTGGTGTGAGAAGTAGAAACTGTATTAAAAGCGCATCGGTTAATGCATTAGTCTTTGATATGTGTTAATTCTGAATCAGAAATCGTGCTCGTATTAGTAGAACTGTTAAGATGAAATTTATGTTCCTTTGGTACTTCGTATGATATGATTATACATTATGTGGATCACGGATCTTTATTCTCCCAAATAAAATGTATCAACTCATTTTTTGTTAAACGCGAGAAGGATGCAACTGAATGCGCCTCACCTAACTGAGTTTATCAATAACGGAATTAGTAATAAAGGGGCTTTGTGTGATCAGTGTAAATAGAAAACATATAAATAATTTTGGTATTTATTTCACAGAAGACGTTTTAAGTCGACTTGCAGAAAATCCACGAAGATTATTCATGGAATAAATACTTTATTAATTACTTAAGTACCTATATCTTATAAACATTTATTATTTCTATTTATGTTGAATTATACTCTACAGGACGTTCGTGCTTTTCCCCTCCTAGATCAAAAGCTGGGTACGCCCATGACCCTATACAAAAATATGTCCCACTTTTGATAACTATTTTTAGTTTATGGAAGAGGAAGTCTTTACCTTGTTCTTTTTTCGTGGACAATGGGAGATATCGGCGTGACGTCAGCACGTTCCTCAAAGGCGGCCATCTTATAGAAGCACCATTTTGTTTAAATCGTTTGACGGCTAGATGACGCTCTCACCGATACTACATATAGCATCAATAATTGGGTTTAGCGGCTAGTTACATTCATTGGTTTTGTTTGGAAGTACCTCTAATAGAATTCACTGGAGTATGGTACTTTAGCTTAAGTTCATACTCAAAATATGCTTCTAACACAGCTAGTCTCTGAACCACACCCAGATCTCGCCGTATCTTCCGAAAAAGGCCTCCCAGGGCAGCGTTTCAGCCGACCAGCACCGTTTTCCAAACAAGTAACGTTTATGAAGTCGTGATATCAATCTCCCAGGCCGGTATTAACAAGAGTCCTGACCTTGCCAACTGTATTTGCATTAGGCCGACGTTTTCTTAGGGGGCGTTTGACCCTGGCTGACCCTAGAATGAATTCCGAAGTTACGGTGCCGCAAACCTAGTTACGTTCATGCACTAAGCCGAAGGCATCAAATTGCATACCAGCGTAGCTCATATCTCCGACATATTCCTGTGCGAAAGGTAATAGGACTCTAAATCGAAATGCTGATGGCTCCCATGCGTGCAGTGGCGTAACCATCGCGAAAACGTTCAGAGCCACGCAGCTGGTCCATTCTGACGAACATATTTTGACATGTATCTTTTAAAGGCATGAAAACTCCGTCAGACCTCACAAAAGGAATGTTAAGACTACTGAAGAAACGATATTTGAAGTCACTTTCACCATTAACAAAAATATTTGCAGACGAGATGGAATTGCTTAGCTATAGTTGTTTTTACTTACTTCACTCCTGCACATCAAATAAATTCAGGAACACATTATCATTAACAATGCCAATAACCGTTGATTGGAAGTATAAACACGACAGGTCCCAATGTTGAGCCTTGTGGCACACCCAATCCAGATGCTGGCAAATAGAACGATTTACATTCTCAATGTTTGGAATTCCATTGTAACACATGATGACGCTAATTTTTGACGTGATTTAATAAATATCAAGATCGCTTTTGAAACAATTAAGATATAATTGATAGACTTTGATTGTTAGATTACTTCGAAACAACGAGATTAATTTTTAGTTATCGTAAGTATGTGTTCAAACTGTCTTTCAATAAGACAAAGTCCGTGTTTGCACCTAATCCCTAATTTGTTTTTTTTATATCTCTAATACTTCAACAAATATATGTAATCAAACGCGAGCTATTTTCCTCCCCGCGAGTAAAATCATGCGCAACGGCACTGTATGCACAATATTACGTTCCATGTTTTATACCTGTTAATAAAGTACCGTTCGTTTTAGTATTCACGTCATCGAGATGTTACTGCACGGCAAATTTATTATTGTAATAAGGACCCTGGGGCCTAAAAATCTGAATTGTTTAATAACCGAACGTTTATAAATAAGTATAATATATTAATGTTGTTTCCTAGACCACAGAGAGAGCTGCAATATGTGCATATACTTATCAAGTAAAACAATTAAACCACAACATCAGTAATTACGCCATTACGTGGATGTATAATTTATCTGTCTGTTATTGTTCTGTTTCAGTGAAAAAAGATTAGCATGTTTATCTGACTTGCACAACAGTTCCCTACATCTTAGTGGAATTAGGGACAAATCTGTTATTTGTCGTATGATTTTCGTAGACCCGACAAATTCAGTAGACTCTGACTTTCGGTAACTAGATGGCAAACTTAATGGTTTCTTCAGGTCTGTCTTTTTGGGTTTGGCCTTTTTTTGCAAGTATTCCACTATTTTCTTCGTAAAAAAATGCTTTTTTTTTTCCTGATTTCAAAAATGTATCACTCTTGTACAATTTGTTGATTCTGAGTTGAGAAAAGTGTGACAATAAACTTGGGTCTTGCAAAAAAGTTCAGCATAAATACCATATTTGTTATCGCTAAGTAAAAACAAAAACTCCAAGTATCTCCATTTTCCTCGTGACTGGTGATAATTTTCGTTCACTTTGTTATTTGCAATCGCAATGCATCAGTTAACTTTTCTCAACTCAGAAGCAATAAATTATACAAGTGTAATACATTTTTGAAGTCAGAGAAAATATTCTTTTCAATGATGTGGCTTTTGACCTTCTTCTCATTTAAAAAAATGCACCCATATCTCGGAAACGAGAGCTGACACGGAGTTGAAGAAATGCATTTTAATTACCCATAGGCCCGTGCACAATTTCAGAAAAATCCATCGAACAGAACCTGAAATATGCATCTTCTCAATACTCTATTAGATTCGGAGTACCACAAGAGTCTAACCTTGGACCCCGGTTATTATTTCTTGTTATAAATCCGTCGATTCCAATAAAAGTACGTTGCATTTTGAGCAAAACGGAATTAATTAATTAATTTCATATCATTTTCATGTAATAACCACTCCGCATTATTCCTCGCGGGCCTTACATAATTCCATTTGTACTGCTGCCTGTACCAAATGACCGGCTGCCATAAATTACTAAAGAAAAAAGCCCAACATAAAACATTCACCCCGTGTAACCCGTTGATTTCTGTTGAGCACCTCGCCGCCTACGACCGGCGCAATCAGCCTCCTTGTGATATCTAGGCACACGGTGCACGCCGGGGCATTCGATTGAAACAAACGAAGTATAAATCATCCGGCCTAACGAAGCGTCCGCCGTCAGAGCGTCATTTGTTTGGGATGAACCGACGAAAATATGATCGCTCGTAGCCGTCCGTACGTAATGGTAATGGTCCGATCATGATTTTTAAGTAATGCTTTTTCGTGTAATCGCCTGCCACGGAGTTAAATAAAAACGTTCGATTACCGGCTGGCCACGCGGAATTTTAATCGGTCAGTTATTTAAACTGTAAATAAATTGGCGATTGATAGAAAACAAAACTGTTTTTTAGTATAGTTCCTCAAAATCTATATGTTCGTTACGAAAGAAGAATGGAAATGTAAATGTTTATGTTTTATCGATGTCAATTGCCATCAAGGAGCCGTAAATGCTAGAGCCTTCTTTTCAATCTGTTTGCCATGATCCAAAAAGAAATTTACGGAAACATATTTTCCTTTAAAGAAATTTCTAGTAATCTCAACTCTAACTTGATAAAATCAAGTTGTTAATTATGACAGATTCGCCTATAATAGACTTATATTCAAGCTACAACTGGAATTCCAGAATTGAATCTGGAATATTTGAGCCAGTGTCAGCTAATAGTGTATCATAAAATTTCAGAGAAATAAATCACTGCCCTGGTCAATCTACTCTCATCCAACGACACTTTCGCTGTATTTGAGCTCATCAGGTAGGGGTAGAGAATAAATTGACCAAAGCCGACCTCTCTTTTAACCGAGGCGGTGGCGGCGTCCCATCATAACCATTATCATCCATTTAGCACACAACATTAATAGTACGATAGATACTAGTTAAAATTGTGGTAAATCAAATGGACCAAATGATAAAATCTACGTCCAGAAACTAGGGATCCTCAAACGAAAGTAAAACTCATACTAAAGTACCGCGTAAAACAATTGCATCTGCTAGTTTGTAAAAAATATACATCAGTACTTTTCCACCAGGGGATGTGTTCCATAATATATACGATTCATAAATAATTATTGGTTTTGAATATAGTAGAATACAGACGGTAGATATGCACAGTCAAAATTACAAGTACCTAATTTATGTGAAAGGTTTGCGTTTGCCGAAGTGTTATAGATAATTCCGTAAATCTTCATGGGAAAATGTGGTAGAAATAAATAAACACCCACAGAAACAAGTGAACCACTGCGACTCTATGGAGGATTTCAGTCTTGTTTTCATCATTGAGAAAAAACAACGTGCTTGTGTTTAGTAGTGTGTGAAAGTTATTTTTTGCGTTACGACTTGTTAAAATGATTGAAAGGTTGAAAGTTATTACATTTATAAAAGACCCAAAAGAAAATTTGGAACCTAGTGTTAAGGTACTCAACGTTTTCATATAAATTGTCCGGGGCCACAAGAAATGGATGGCAAAAAGCTCACACCTTTGAAGAGAGCCAAAAACGGTTGACTTACCAATTTCCAACAAGGTTCAAATCAGACAACAAATCTACGAGCTGCGCAAAGCACAATTTGCCAATCATAGTGTAGTCTAAAGCTTAATTTGGAATCAGACCTTCTTGACGATGACAGTGCATTAGGTTTAAGAACCTGGTAAAATCTCTAAGCTTATGCAAATATAAGAAATAATGCAACCGGCGGTTTGTTTGTGAAAAGTTTGATATTGTCGTGAAAAAATTAAGTTTTTACGAATACTTAAAGCTCTAAAAACAAACAGTATATTTAACTTTTGTTAAGCTGACAAAACTTTGATTTTTTTAAGGAGCGGACGCCATTCTATTTAAAAATGGTATCCGAAAATTTGTTACCACTACTGGAAGAACCGATAGTTATTTTTATGGAAAATTGCAAATAGCCACAAAACTACAGAAAAAGGATACATAATTGTCGAATTATGCAGCAGCCATTTAGTTGTGCGTACACCACATTACTATTGTCAATATAATCTGATTGAACATGTATGGGAAAGTTGGCAAGAATTGCTACAACTGAAACATTGGTTAAAAGGGGTTTGGTGACGAAGCAGTGAAAGGAATGTGGAAAAAAGCACTTTCAACAATTACGCACGAAATTCTGAGAAATTGTGTACCAAAATCAATTTATTATTAATATAGGGGACGGTACTAATCGTACGAAATAAAATACTTAAGTACCCACTATCATATTTTCTATTTAATTTTCTTTTCCTAAAAACGTAATGCTAATAACAATTAGAATGATAGTTCTATATTATATTTTACCTTGAGGTCTTAATATTTTTTAGGGTCCCTGGTCTTTTAGCGGTCATTCTTTCCTTTCGTCCATAAGACTGAATATGTCTTTATATCCAACAGTTCTAATAATAATAAGCGTTATCTTTTTGCCAATGGTAATTAGTACATGTCGTTTTATAAATTTTGTGTTCTAAATGAACGAGAAAGAATTATAGGGACGTGTTTAGTGAGGTTAATAACATTTTTGGCACAGTAAAATATTTTTCCGGTATAATATACTAACTAGCAAATGCTACACTAGGAGGGCCCACATGAGAACAACAAACAAACTAATGTAGAAAATAAATTTTTTATAAATACTTAAAAATACGGTCGAACGTCAAATAATAACAGTTTTTATTGTATCCTGAATCCACGAAGAAGAACTAACATAAATACAAATATACAGAGCGAGAAAGAAGTGTACTTGAAATTATCCACTAATTTTATCTGAAAATACAACACCCTGCATTCCAGACAACTAAAATACGAAAATCAATCGCATATAAAAGTGCAAATCAAATCGGACGAAAAAAGAAAATTTGTAAGAAGTCCTTCTTATGGTTGTTGGATAGCATTTCCAAAATTAAAAAAATTGTCGATCAAGGAAAACCAATTTTCTTCAGATTCAAGCGAATCTCTTCCCGGTCAAACGCAACCCAACCTCGCTACAGTTAGGTTCAAACAGCCAATTCCCCCTTAACGAGAACGTATTTCCCGTATTAATTACCAGCGAACACCGCTCAGATCTCGACGCAGATAGCATCCGAACCGAAAAATACAAATTCAACAACACTTGACCCCAGTTCAAATCCATAATAACTTGAGGCAACCATAACAATACGCCCGGATCACGAACTGTCCTGAACGCTGCCGTTCTCAACTTTAAGATATTACTGATTGAGGTTTCTGATCCGGCCCGATACTGGACTCGCTTCCTGGTAGTAAAGGGAACCCCTGGTGCGCGCTATAGTGACAAATTGCGATATTATATCGGTTGATCTTGTGGCAACGCAATATTACCTTACTTGTTTATATTCATTATTTCCCCATTAGCTTTTATTGCACATTGCTGTAAATCAAGCTGATTTATGGTTTCATTACTTATATTTGCTCTGCTACTGAAGCCCGTAAAATTCTAGAACAAGAACAGTCTACCCTTCCTCCTATTAGTCTTGCAAACATGAAAAGATGTCCTTCTTACCTACCCTAACTATGTTTTGGGGCTATCATCAGTAGAATGTCCTGTTTTCTTTCGTTTATGAAGTACAGAACCTTCAACGTTTTTAGTATACAGGAGACAAGTGGTTTCTCTATTAACTTCTTCAACGAATTTTACATAAGTCGTGTTAAASAATTCGTCGACATCGCGACATTTTTTCAAGCATCTCATTAATAACGACTACAGGAATTATATTGAAACTATAGAAAAAAATTGGCGTGGAGACAAAACAATTTTGGTCGTTTGCGTATAATAAACGGAAAGCATGTGTCGCCATTCCTAGTGTTATGAATGATTGTAATGGTACAGCCTTATTATTTTGATATGTGTCAATGTTTTTCGAAGTACGTTCCATCCGTATTTGCTGACTCGAATTTCGTTTATCGCAAAAGTTCATATCGATTGGCTACAAATAATTATGTATATGCTCCCTCAATAACTGCAGAAGATATTAGGAAAAAAGTACAATCTTCTTCAAAACAGGGAATAGGCCCTGATATGATACCAGTCATTTTTATAAAGGATGCACGGATAATCTGTTGACTCCTCTTCAGATAATTTTCCATAAATCATCCTAGAATCTGGAAAAGTGCTACGGTTTCGCCTATTTTTAAATCAGGTAATATGAGTTTTGTTGCTAGTTACAGCCCATTGTCAGKACTGTGCATTTTCGCTAAAATTATATACGATCACGTAAAATTTCTGATTTGTCTTCGCACCACAGTTTCATCAACAACAAGTTGATAGCATTTACACTGATTTCAGCAAATCGTTTAACAAAACGGATCATTTTTATAATGCTTAATAAACTGGAAGACATTGGTGTGTGTGATTCTCTTCTTGCGTGGTTTGAATCGTAGTTGTTTGACAGGAGTCAGTTTGTGAAGATTGGTAGGGTTAAGTCTGATCAGGTAGAAATAACTTCAGGTGTTCCTCAAGGATCACATCTAGGTCCTATATAAATGACATTAATGTATGCTGATGATTTAAAAATCTATCGTTGTGTTTCTTCTGTAGACAATTGCAAACTTCTCCAGGAGGATATTGAAAGGCTGCAATCCTACTATCAGAGTAATAACATTTCCTTTAACATTGATAAATGCTGCCCATTATCATTTACCAGGAATAAGAGCATTATGAAGTTGGATTGTAGTATAAACAGTAGCTTGTTGAATAGGGTTAATTGAATTAGAGATGTGGGTGTTGTATTTGATACAAAGATGCTATTTAGTGAACATATTTCCTATATTGTGAGGAAGGCAAATAATAGTCTGGGATTTATGTTCAGAGTTTGCTCTGAATTCAGAAAATGGAATTTTTTTTTGTTCATGGCTTACGTCAATAGTATTTTGAACTATGCTTCGGTTATTTGGAATCCCCAATATGTTGTGTACGTTAATATCCTTGAAAGGATTCAGACCAAATTCCTTAAAGATACCGCTTATAAACTTCGTCTGGATGTGCAAAGTACTGATCTTATTCGTGAATACTTTCGCATGCGACGAAGTTTTGCAGATCTCCATTATCTGCACAGCATTTGTAATGGTGCAGTGGACTCGACAGTTATTTTGAATATGCTGAATATTTCGGTGCCTTCTAGGTCTCATAATTTGTTTTATGTACCTGTACATTTCACTAATGTGTATGCAAACTCCCCTCTTCTTAGAAGTATTAAGTCCTACAGTTCATTAAGCAGGCTAGCTAATCCATCACTTGAAGTTGATATATTTGTGATTCTGTGTATACTCATTTCGTGCTTCACCAATAAATTTTTTCTTTTTCCTTTCGTATTCTGATAGTTTACTTCTTACATGTTGTTATAATTATAAATTAGGTGTTAATTTGGAATAAGACAGATATTAATTTTACATTTTAATGGCTTCTGTTTTGCAGTGTGGTTTATTCTATACTATGTTAATTTCATTATTGAATAAGTTGTGAGCACTGTTTTAGGTTCGTCCTGTTTGTGCTTCTGTATATAAATAAATAAATAAATATTGCGCCATATAATTGAATCCCCGTAGATATAGGTTTTCATAGCTCTGAAGCTAGTTTAAGTTCTGCATTAACACTCAAATTTATTAGAGAAGGTTGATTTTCTGGAAAAAGGCAAGCTGATAATTTGGCAGTATTTTCAGCGGAACCAGAACACTTTAGATGAAGAAATGAGGATGTCCTCTAGTTGGAAACATTGTTGGGTTTTAGTATAATGTATTATGTTTATACGCATATATAATGCACTGGAAATGTATGTGTGAAAAATGGCAACTTTCCCTCTATTACGTCAGAATTCCTCTCCTTTCAGAACATTTTCGAAACAGTCCTACCAAACATTCCATTAACGCATCACGACTGCCGCTCATCTCGAACAATTGACGTTCATCCGGTCGGTAACATGGCGTCAATGTACAGGTTCAAGTGATCGTCTTAAGAGGCCACGCCCATGGGGCCACCATCCGTTTTAATTCAAACCGTGAATTAAACTGCATTTATATTTGACGTTGATGTCCGCTCACGAAACAAAACCAAAATGCACGTAAATGTTTTCGGTATTAAGTCCAGCTTCTATCGGCGGAGATTAAGGATGATTATGATGAGCTGAAGATGTCATTTGACTGTTGATTGCTTTTTATTTTTGAGTTTGAGTAAGCAAACAAACAAACTTAACAATAATACTTTATTGGTTTTTATTACTTCTTGTAAAATATGGGCAATTAAAGACCTGAGGGTAGGGTGTAAATATTTGACTACACCGGTACCTCCATTAGGGCCAAGGTGAAGAACTGCAGTCCTACCAGGCGGTAGTAAATTACCATCTTTCATAATACCCAGCCACCAACATCGTGCTGAACTAATACTGTCAAATACTAGTTCCAAGATTACTTAAAATGAACTACATGCAACTAAGATGTGATACAGATGTGAAAGAATGCCTTTTTACACTACATTCTTTGATAAGATTCTCTAAATTTTCAGCAGGTGATTACCAATACGAATACACATACAAAATATACCTACTTGCACAAACCTCAAGTCATTTAACTTAAAATATCTTCCCCCGATTCACAAAACTGCAATAATCCGCCTCGAAGGACCATATTAAATAAAAGAGAAACCTCTTCGTCGGTTTATTGTTCCAACAGGACAGACTTATTGTCATCCGGACGGTAGAGAAACAGCACAAGTCACTTCATTTTGAACAGAATACAGTAAAACACCGTTGGTAAACTTTTTTGACTATCTGATGCAATAAGTTAAACTTAAGCAAATTTACGTGTATTATTTCTGAAATAAACAGCTGAGACTCGTTAAATAACCGGTTTATTTCTGTAAATATCAGCTTTATAACAAAATTTTGGATTCTCTACGTTTATTTAAATTTATTTAGAATTTCCTGTCTATTATCAAATCAACATTACTCAAAACATGTCAACTTACATTCACAAAGGAAACAAGGAAGTTATTTTTTCTTACCTTGATATTCCAACTTTTCAAATATTCATTCAGTTTCTTTAAAATCTTGGTATATGTAATAGAACCATTGTTTCAATTGACATTTGGGTACATTTTCAGAAATAACTAATGTCACTGAGTTGTGCTTTCTCTGAACTTACTGAATATGATGATACGTTATTTATTTTCATCACAGTCGCAAAATATAACACATACCATTGTTATAATGCATTCGCGTGTTAACATGAAATATATCGACGACGAAAGGAACCGTTGGCTTCTTTAAACGTTGCATTACCTCGACCCACCCTGCGTTCTGCACATAGGTACGCATTTGTAGAAATGCTCCAAGCAAATTCATGCAAGCGGTAATTATTATTCAGAGGAGTTGTACTGAAGGCCGTGGGATTTTGCACTGAGCGGACAGGTCTGGCATACACAACCGTTTGTCACTCGCATGATCCCTAATTTGCATCGAGTCTATCAGTTTTCCTGGTACACAGTCGATGGTACCGGAATTTTAAGTTTGCTCGTATGAAGCATCTAAATCGATTTATGTTGGTTGCAGGATCCCCACCGCTAACCCGAACTGGAACCGTCAGAGTAGTCGTTCAGGATGTCAACGACCACAGTCCCGAATTCAAGAGGCAATCCTATCGCGCTACCGTCACAGAAAACAGTCCCGTAGGAACGTGGATCCTGAACGCCGTTGCCACGGACAAGGACGTGGGACTAAACGCCAAAATAAAGTACAGTCTGCTGGGTGACAAAGTAGAGCGGTTCAAGATTGATGACGAAACTGGGGTCATAACAACGGCAGCTGCGTTAGATCGCGAAGACACCGATACCTACCATCTAACTCTGATGGCCCAGGATCGATCGCCGACAGAACCAAGAGCAACGGCAGTCAATCTTACGATTACCATCCAAGATGAGAACGATAACTCACCTACGTTTTCCGCTTCACGATACGAGGTCTACATCTCCGATAAAACCAAAGCTGGACACTTCGTTTTTGGGGCTCGAGCGGTAGATGAAGATGCAGGCGCCAACAGCAAAATAACTTATTCCCTTGCTGGAGAGCATGCCAAAAACTTCACCATTAATCAAGACAGTGGCGTCATCAAGGCCTTGCACCACCTTTCCAGAAGCTCCACGTCAGTTTTCAACTTGGAAATTGAAGCCAAAGATGGAGGATCTCCACCTAAAAAAGCCAGCACAGAGCTGAAGGTATTCCTGAAACCAGATCATCTATTTCCAAGCTTCATGTCTTCCGCTCAGACTCATTTCACGCTTCCCGAAAATGCAGAGGAAGGAAAACCGATAGCGAAGTTTCGAGCTTCTTCTCCAAAACGCTCGCCTGCTGGTAATTTGAAGTTTGCCATCGCTGGCGGCAATGTCGGAGACGCTTTGAGGATTGATGAAATGACGGGAGAAGTGCAGGTCAACGGTAAAGGCTTAGACTACGAAACGTCTTCCCTTTACGAGGTTTGGATCGAAGCTAAAGATTCCGATAAACCTCCTCTAAGAAGCGTTCTTCAAATATCTATAAACGTAACCGATTCCAATGATAATCCGCCAATCATGAACAGCGCTCTATATAACGCTTCCGTGTTGGAAGAGGAAGCACCCCCTCAGTTAGTGGTAAAGGTGTCGGCGACCGATGCTGATTCTGGAGAAAACGGACAAGTCTCGTACAGGTTGATTGATGACTTCGAAGGCTCCTTCGAGATGGATTATCAAAGCGGAGAAATCTATACCAGCGCTAGACTAGATCGAGAGAGTGTACCGTATTACGAATTGACCGTGGAGGCGGTCGATCAAGGTATACCGTCATTAACTGGCACTGCAACTGTTCTGGTAACCGTTTTAGATAAAAACGATAACCCTCCACGATTCACTAGACTATTCAGCGTCAACGTAACAGAAAATGCTGAGATCGGTTCGTTCGTGATACGCCTCACCAGCTCCGATCAGGATATTGGTGATAATGCCAACGCTACTTACATTTTTACCGAAAATCCCGGGGAGAAATTCAAAATTGATTCAATCAGTGGGAATGTAACAGTGGCCGGAGCTTTGGATCGAGAACAACAAGATGAATACCTGCTTAAAGTCGCAGCTGTTGATGGCGCTTGGAGAGCAGAAACACCCTTGACCATCACCATACAAGATCAAAATGATAACGCTCCTGAGTTCGAACACTCATACTACAGTTTCAATTTCCCAGAGCTACAACGCGAAGTTGTATTTGTGGGGCAAGTCTTCGCCACAGACAGAGATAAGCAAGGCCCAAATTCTGTTATCAGTTACTCCCTCCAACAACCATCAGACCTCTTCACTGTTGATCCAGCTACTGGAGAAATATTCAGCAAAAGAACCCTCCGTTACAAATACACGCAGTTAGAATCATCTCCAGAGAACATGTATTCCCTCACGGTTCTTGCAACCGACAATGGAAAGCCTCCTATGTCTTCCGAGTGTCTGGTGACCGTAAACATAGTTGATGCAAACAACAACCCGCCGAAATTTGAGCAAAGCAGTTACTTATCACCGGTACCAGAAGATGCAATCGAAGGTCAACAGTTGCTCAAAGTTACTGCAATCGACAAACTCGATTTCGGTGTCAATGCCGAAATTGAATACACCATTTCAGAAGGCAACGGCACCAGACAGTTCAGCATCGATAAAGAAACAGGCTGGATTTCTCTCGTAAGCAAGAAATTATCTGTGGGAGAAACCTACAACTTAAGAGTAATTGCAACGGATAAGGGAGTTCCGCCACAGACAGACGAAGCAACTGTAACTCTTATAGTAACAGGAGAAAACAGATACAGTCCTGTATTCACGGCACTGAGTTATCAAGTCATAGTGCCAGAAAACGAACCACTAAGCTCTACAATTGTGACAGTAAATGCATCAGATAGAGATCAAGGACCAAACGGAATGATACGGTACGAAATATCGGCAGGAAACGAAAGGAAAGAGTTTGCAGTTGATCCGATTTCTGGTGCCGTGACAATCTTACAACCCCTCGACTACGACACCGTCCATGAGTACCGCCTCAATATCACAGCTAAAGATCTCGGCTTTAAACCCAGGAAGGCGACTGCTATGTTGACGATCACACTCACTGACATCAATGATAACTCTCCTGTATTTAACCAGTCAAGATATGATGCTTACATACGAGAAAACATGCCGGCTAACAGCTTCGTTTACCAAGTTAAAGCCACTGATATTGATTCTCCAAAGAACGCAATCATCCAGTATTCTGTAACTGGTGGAAACGGCAAAGATGTCTTCTCTATCGATCTAAAAACCGGCGTTATTACTACCAAAGTAAGCTTTGACTACGAGGAAAACAACTTATACACGCTCCAAATTTACGCGTCTAATCCCGACGCATCTATGTATGGGACAACACAAGTATTTATACATATCACTGGTATTAATGAGTTCTATCCACGTTTTATTCAACCCGTTTTCCACTTCGATGTTTCCGAATCCACAGAAGTTGGTACAAGTATCGGAGCAATTCAAGCCACCGATCAAGATGCAGGCGATGATGGCAAAGTCTATTACCTCTTTGTTGGCTCCAGTAACGACAAAGGGTTCAGCATAAATCCTGAAAGTGGAGTGATAGTCTTATCTAGAAACTTGGACAGAGAAACCCAAAGCAGGATAGTATTGACAGTGATGGCCAAAAACGCAGGTGGCATACGAGGAAACGACACTGATGAAGCGCAAGTCATTATCACGGTCCAAGATGGAAACGATCCACCAGAGTTTCTGCAAAATCTTTACGAGGCACAAATTTCCGAAGGTGCTGCAGTAGGAACTAAAGTGATCATGGTAAAAGCTGTGGATAAAGACGTTCGTCCTCAAAACAATCAGTTCAGCTATTCCATAATTGGTGGCAACATAGAACAGGCTTTCAAAATTGACCCACAAACAGGAGAGATCGAAACTTCAAAGCATTTAGATAGAGAGACTACTCCATTGTATACCCTTACCATCGGAGGAATCGACACTGGCATGCCACCTCAGACAGGAACTACAACAGTCAAAATACACATCACAGACATAAACGACAGCGGTCCAGTGTTTGATCCTCCTCAAGTTGTGGGTTACGTGTCAGAAAACGAGCCACCCAATACCAAAGTAATGACTCTCTCTGCTAAAGATCCAGATCTACCTCCTAATGGAGCACCATTCGCTTATAAGCTAATAGGAGGGAAGCATCCTGATTTTGTTAAAATCGACAAACATACAGGACTTGTAGTGACAACGAAAACCCTTGACAGAGAATTAACTCCCGAATTGGAAATTATAGTCGAAGTCGAAGATAGCGGAATACCAAAAATGAAATCTCAACACACAATCAAAATAATCGTGACCGATCAAAACGACAGCCCATCGAGTCCTAGATCAGTACACGTCTTGGTTTATGCCTTCAACAGTCAGTTCCCTATTGGTAAAATTGCAGATGTTCATCCCAACGATCCGGACACTACCGGAGACTACAGGTGCAAAATCGTTCATGGTCAAACTTCCTCTGGTATTCTCAGTATACCAACAGCTTGTAATCTCCATACATCCAGAATCACACCCGGACAAGGATATTCCCTCTCAGTTTCTGGTAATGACGGGAAGCATGGGGATGTAACATCAACAGTCACTGTAGAATTCGTTTCTTTCACAAATGTTACGGTTGAAAACTCTGTTACTGTTCGTGTGGCAAATTTAACAGCTCAACAGTTCTTGACTCAGCATTATAGAGGGTTAGTGGAACTCATCAAAACAAGCTTGAGCAAAGGAGAACAGCTGTGGTTGTACAGTCTATTGGAAACAGATGGTGGAGTTGAACTAACAATGGCTCTCAAAGAAGCGTCGTATTACAAAAGTATATCCTACACAACCGAGAAGTTACTGAAGAAACGCGACGCAATAACAAACCTATTCCAGACTCCTTACGTAGTCATCGGATATTCACCTTGTGACGAAAACGTCTGCAAGAATGGAGGAGTATGTACAGAAACTATTTCTGTGAGAAGAGAAACAAAAATTACCGACAGTCAAAGCATAGTGTTTACATCTCCTCTAGTAATACATGACTACAACTGTCAGTGTACCGAAGGTTTCACCGGCCAAAACTGCAACAAAAGACAAGATCCTTGTTCTCCGAACCCTTGTAAAGCCAACGGACAGTGTAGACGACAAGGTCATAACTTTCAATGCTTCTGCCCACCATCCAGAGACGGTCGTTACTGTGAACTCGAAAAGGGAGATGCTTGTTCGGAGAATCCTTGTCAAAACGGAGGTTCCTGTCGCGAAAGCCCAGACGGTTCATCCTTCTTCTGCTTATGTCGACCTGGTTATCGTGGAAACCAGTGCGAAGCCCTTGCTGATTCTTGCAGACCGAACCCTTGTTTGCACGGCGGCCATTGCGTCAGTTTGAAACCGGGATACAGTTGCAGCTGCACGGATGGAAGATATGGAAGACACTGCGAGAAATCGGCGTATGGTTTCCGTGAATTATCTTACATGACTTTCCCATCGTTGGACGCTGCAACCAACGACATATCGTTCGTATTTGCTACCACCAAGTCCAACTCTCTACTCGTGTACAACTATGGATTGCAGACTGGAGGAAGGAGCGATTTTGTTGCTGTGGAATTGGTTGAAGGAAGAGCTGTATTTTCGTTTGGTGGTGCCAGAACTGCCATCACCTCCATAAGTGTTGGGGGAAAGAGAAATAACTTGGCCGATGGAAACTGGCACAAGATAACAGCAACTAGAAATGGGAGAGTAGTTTCTTTAAGCGTGTCCTCTTGTACTGAACATGGAGATGCTTGTGAAGAATGCAAACCGGCTGATTCCTCTTGTTATGCAGATGACACTGGTCCAGCAGGGTAAGTATTAATGACTAACCTTTTTTATACAAGAAATTACAATCGCCTTTCTTTATTAGGACACTCAACTTCAATGGGCAGCCACTCCTTATCGGAGGTCTCAGCAGTGCAGATCCAGTTCTTGAACGACCAGGTCAAGTACATTCAGACGACTTAGTGGGCTGCGTACACAGCGTTTCCGTAAATGGGCGCCAGTTGAATCTCAGCAATCCTCTTCAATCGAGTGGAGTAGAAAACACCTGTTCCAGACGAGGTTCTTGTTCAGCACAATCCGACTGTGGCGGCGAAACGTGCATAGACAGATGGGATTCTGTCAGTTGCAATTGCGGAAGCGGCCTCATCGCTCCCAACTGCGGAAGCGCCTTACATCCGATTAGCATCACTAATGGAGGATTCGTTGAATTTGTCATCTCCAAGAAGCACAAAAGGATGCAGCTCCTCGAGTCCTTCTACGGCGGTTCAACGCTCTGGCGTCGTCGTAGCATCAGATCAACCAGCCATGTTAATTCTAGTCCTAATAGTTCACCTGATAAGAGCATTAGCGTACTTTTCCGAAGTGTCGTTTCGAATGGTGTGCTGTTTTACGCGACCAGCAACAAACATTACACGTGCGTGCAGTTGATAGACGGAAAAATCGTGTACACTAGTAAACTGTCGATAGTAGTGAACATGACCGGGAATCATCCAGCTGTCAGTGACGGACAGTGGCATAATCTGACCCTTTACTCGCATAGTAGGAGCGTGGAAATACTCTTAGACGGTAAACGGATCGGAGATGAGCTGGATGCGAGTGGTATTCACGATTTCCTGGACCCCTACCTCACTTATATGTCGATTGGAGGTGTCGAAACCAGCATATATTACGCTACCGTTCCGTATCCTAACGCGTTCGAAGCATGCTTCGCCAACTTTAGTATTAATAACGAAATCCAACCCTTCAACGGATCAGGCAGCATCTTCAACGAGATTCTGTTGAGAGGAAGAGTCAGTCGTGAATGCAATGGGCCATTAGGAGTTGGAGCAGCTGCTGCTCCAGATCCATTGAGCATCGGAATAACTTTGGTCATAGTCTTTTTCGTGGTGCTGCTCGTGGCGATTCTGGTATCGTTCGTTGTCTTCCGGTTGAGGAAGCAAAATAAGGAAAAGGCGGGAGCACCTGGGAGCCCTGGTGGTATGCACAGTAAACAGAATGGTGGCCCACCTGTCATGGGAGGCAACGGATTGGTCAGTTCGGTAAATGATAGCGTGCTCAGCCGGCAGATTCATGCAAACGATAATTCGCTGGGGTACCACTCGGAAAATGGTGATATCATACGAGGCATTGGAGGGCACAGTTTGGTAGGGCCGGAATTGCTACCCAAGAAACTTAAAGAAAGAGATTTAATACAAGGAGAGATTCCAAGGCCGCAGCGGCCAGACATTATAGAAAGGGAGGTGGTTAGTAAAGGTCCTCCGATGAGGGAAGATCATCACCCTCCCCTGCCTCCTTCGTCCAATCATAACCACGATCACGTACCTACAGATCTGAATTCGGAATTACCAGAACATTACGATTTAGAGAATGCAAGTTCTATAGCTCCTAGTGATATAGACATTGTCTACCATTATAAGGGGTACAGAGAAGCGGGAGGTATGAGGAAGTATAAAGCCACACCACCACCTGTTGCTAGTTACCACCACAAGCACACAGCTCCGCAATCTCAAGGCCAGCATCGCCATTCTCCACATCACCCGGCAGCCTTTCCTCCGAGGGCCCCGAACGTATCAAATCCAACAACCAGACCCCACCAAAGCACTCCACTGGCAAGATTAAGTCCAAGTAGTGAAATGAGCGCGCAACATCCTCGCATATTAACGCTCCACGACATCAGTGGAAAGCCTCTTCAGAGCGCGCTTCTAGCCACTACCTCGAGTTCTGGGGGTGTGGGCAAAGATGTATTGCACAGCAATAGCGAGAGGAGCCTCAACAGCCCCGTAATGTCGCAGTTGAGCGGCCAAAGCTCGAGCAGTCGAAAAGCTGCCGCCCCTCCGCCCGTGTCTTCGGCTTCTCCTGGAATGGGACTCACGGCCGAGGAAATAGAAAGACTGAAMTCCAGACCGCGAACTTCTAGTTTAGTTTCTACTCTGGACGCGGTGTCCAGTTCTAGTGAAGCTCCCCGTGGAGGGGGAGCCAACCACTTGACTCACATGCATCATTCTCCCGTTCCGGAGATGCACCATAGCTCCACCACGACGGACGAGAGCGGTAACGATAGTTTCACGTGTTCAGAGATAGAATACGACAACGCCAGTCTGGCGGGAGATAAGTACAAGCCCAACGATTCGGAATCGCGGAGGAACGATTCCGGCTCGAACGGGAAGAACCCTATGCCACCTCCGTCATATGACGGCTTCGACTCCTCGTACAGGGGGTCGATGAGCACGCTGGTGGCGTCCGACGACGAACTCGGAGGTCCGCTCTACAGGCCGCCGACCGGGTCGCCGTCGACGACAGCGTTGGGTTGGGACTATCTGTTGAACTGGGGTCCGAACTTTGAAAGTTTAGCGGGTGTTTTTAAGGATATTGCTGAGTTACCTGACAGTGTAAACGGTCGCGTGCCTTCGTCGTTGAGACTTACGAATGCTGCTAAGCCGTCGGAAGAGTATGTATAGTGATTTAGTGAGATGGACGTTACGGAGACTTTTAAATCAATTTTTTCGTTTGAAAGCCTTGTATCAAGGATGTCTTGCCATATTTTTTGTATTTTTGTATTATAAAGATAATGTAACTTTGTTTTCCTATTACTTGACTGTGTACATATGTATTTTTATACTAAAAGTCATGTGAAGTAGAATAAATATTTAATAAATATCACCTTTGAATTATTTTTCTTGTCAGGTATTAGTGTAGTTTCAAAGGACAAAAACTTGTTCCAACCCATTAGTGGCAAACAAAAACGAAAGAAAACAAACACTCTGCTGCCTAATAGCCGATTTTGTTTACTACATTTATAAAAAATAAGGACAAATAAACACTAAAGCGTGATCACTATTAAACTGCCGCTCATTTAAGACTTTTTAGCAACCTTAGAAAGAAATAAGTATTCGTTTGGGTGACCAAATACTTTACTACACCACGTGATTCAGTTTGGTGTTAGTGCCATTATTATTATTATTATTATTATTATTATTATTATTATTATTATTATTATTATTTATAATAACAGGTAAGTATAACAAAAACTATAATATGACTGAAAAATTCTACCATATATTGATCTTAAATTAACTGTATGATCTATACCAAGTAAACTTTAATAGTCAACTTTCGCCAGCTTTATATGGATAAAAGTTCAATTATACATGTAATTCAAACACTTTCTTTGACAAAATACCTGTGATTCGCTTGAATCCTATTTCGCAGTGTGCAAAACGTGATTTTTTTGGACTTTGCAATATAGGCATCAATGTACTTTTGTTGTTATTCGTAATCAAACAGTCAAGTTCGTTCAAGTTTCAAAACGACTCAAAAAAGTCTTAAAACAGCATGGTTTCGTATCATTGCGTTGTTATTCGCTGTTTAAGAATCGCAATGGACGACCAACATATATTTGTATATGATTTACTTATCTATTTAGAAAGAGTAAAATATCTGTACATAAAATATTCTACATCCAACGCGCGGGTTCTCAATCAGCTCTGATTGATAGATTACTTCTTCTGAAGATGTCTAACACAATTTTTGATGAAACGTTAAGGTATGCAAACTGTCTACAAACCCGAAAGTACAAGCCGTATTAGCACACTGACCGTGAAAGTGTTCATACCTAAAGTAAGAATTTTTAGTCGTCGAAAATTGGAGAGACAGTAAGCTAGTTTAATTATTCATTAGGCATATGTTTTTTCAAAAAATATAATATAGTTATTTAATCGAATCTTTAAATTATTAGCTTATTTACTTAACAATGCCCACAGTTTAGTAGTCATTACACTGTATATACAATTAAAAGATATCGTAGTTCTGTTGTAATCTTTATTACACCATAAGATCTGCACACAAGGCAAGACTTTAATAACGTTTATTTTTTTGAATTTGTTTTCAACGGATGTATCTTGAATTGTATTAAAAAAACATTGCTATATTCATTAAAAAAATTTATTTAACAAACACCTCGTAATCAGTGAGGGTAGTAATCATAATCGCACTTATGGTTATGTATATAAAGTGACAAGCTAAACACTATTATCACGAGTATAATTATAATCCACACGGTCAACGGGCAGCAGTAACATCGACACGTCACTGGAAGTCAGAAATAGTACTTCAGATTCAAAAATAATACACACAACATCACAATCATATCACCTGTTTCCTGCGTCGTCGTTGCAGGCATCGAGATAACCGTACTATCAGTTTTCCAAAATTTTAACTTATTTAGGTTCTCACTGACCCAGTTACTGTCAGTGGGCATTTTTCATGGCGTTTTGAATGAATGAAGCCAGTTTCGCGCCACGTGCCAGGTCCGAGTGGCTAAATACGTTAGCTCCACACCTACTATTAAGTTATATTTATGTGAAATATTAAAATAGATCGATAGGAGAGATTTACATAATTTTTGGAGGAAACTGGAGGTAGAATGTAATAGGTTCCTGTATGCTGAGAGTTAGACTAGATTAGCATCGCGTCAAGCCAGACTGAAATAAAAATGACTATCAAAGAACCTGTCATGACAACAACTCATGGATATGACTAATTGTCTAAACAAATTTCTTAAGCACGAAAAAAACAACGCAATGTAAGAAAAAAATATGGTAGATGCAATAGACTTATTGGCTGTACAAATATGTACTTATCCGCGTTTACTCTGTGAATTGGTATACTGTTCTATGACCTTTTTTTGTCTGATTTACATGTGTTTATTCTGCAAATAAGCTGCTCAATAATTGAAATAATCCTTCTATTATACATATAAGAAATGATATAATCTTTATCTAATCTATAGAAACACATACAGATATACAATAAAAAAGGGGAAGTAGAAGATTAAGTGATTTGATACGTAATTGCATGATTGCATGCAACGAAATTTTTATACTAGAGATAAATATACCTGTGACATAAAAAGAAACAAGTACAGATAAAATATGTAGGAGAAAACAGAAGAAAAATACTAGATTCTAGAAACCAAATTCCAGAACAAAGAAAATCCTCAATGCTGGAAGTAATAACAAGTATAAAAGAAGCAGCAAAAATAAAAAGGGTAATAGAAGCACAACAGCAAAAAAACAAGGCACGCAAAAAATGTGTAAATGTTAGAATAAAAACACATTCAGGTATAAGAAAAATAAATATCGTACAGAAAACAATAGGCACCACCAGCCTCACATCTTGTGAGATTTATTTATCTATGATAGGCACTTTAGCAGTTTATATTCAATACATCCCTCAAAACCACTCAGTGGKAGTACAGAAAACAGAAGACAAAAGCAATAGACCAAAAGTAAATCTCGTAAAAGAAAGGGGGTTAACTGATGCCATATAATATAATATGAATAAACGACAGATAATTGCCGGATGTATATTAAACATTTTTTTGGGAAAACGGCAAGGGTGTTTGGGCTAAATTAAGAAATGGATTTTTTAACTTTGTCTATATTTCGAGCCAAAATCGGCTCTTCGTCAGGACACTAAAATTAAATACATAACAGGCACTTTTTATAATTAAACTTCTTAACACTTACTGTTGACTCCAAATATTAAAGGAAACAAAACGACGAAAACATATAACTTTGTGAAAGAATAAACTATTGTCCTGACGAAGAGCCGATTTTGGTTCGAAATATAGACAGACAAAGTTAAAAAATCCATTTCTTAATTTAGCCCAAACACCCTTGCCGTTTTCCCAAGCAAATATTTAATATAATATGTATATAACAAAGTATTAGAAAATAAAAAACTAGTTTCATAAGGCGCCATTTTGTCACATGCATCCAAAGTTGGATATGTCCCCTCAGAGTTTTTGATATCAATCGTTTCATAATCGTTCTCTAGCGAAACGCAATTTGCGTTTAATAACGGCTCCATTACGAACGAAAAATAAAAAAAAAAATTTTCCAGTCTTAGTTGTCTGCATTCATCCAGCCACCTGGATATGAAGGTTTATAACAGTAAATAAATGGTTAGCGGAATTCTGTTTGGTAAAGCACTATTTATACAATTCATTTAAAAACTGTTTCATTACTGATTCGCAGAGCATTTAATAACTCCAACAACTTCTATTATGTACTTTAACTTGCAGATTCATAATTGCCATTAATGAAGCACCAATATTGATTGTTTATTACAGTAACAAAAGAAACTATCATAGTTAAATTTTATACTTTATTGAAAAAATACAAGTATCTACATAAAAATACTTAATCACTCTGAAACAGTATAATTAACTGTCACATAATTGTTTCTCTCATAAATTACATAATGGACGAATATAAATAACAATAAAAGCATTACATTCTCTATTTTGAATAAATATAACCAAATACCATTGTCTCCAGCTTAAAACAACATATCAAAAAAAGCATCACTATCACTATTCAAAGAAAACAAAAGTATTTGAAAAACAAGGTAGTAGGTTAATGTAAACATCACAGCTAAACAAAATTCACAATAATTTTAAATGCAAGCAGTGAGTATTAGTTCTTTATACTAACCAATTTAATTTTAATAAGTACCAAAATTCCCTAATAAAATACTTTATAATTAAAGCTTACTTATACAGCTCTTTAGAAGAAATTCTGTTACTAGTGGTGCAACAATTTCAGGATGTGTCAGATGTACATCGTGATGGTAATCTACATATTTCCTGACGAAATTCTTTTGTCCCTCAATGTATTTTAGAATGGGCAGCAAAAACTTTAATTGTAACTTATTTTTCTTTGCAATTACCATCAGTACAGGAAAACGCACTGGTGCTGCTTTGAACACATCAATAGCATAACGGCTGTCATGAATTGGACTCATATAAAACTTCAGACGTGGATCAATGCAAAACTTATAAATTCCATCACCATATTCTACTATGTTGCGCTTCAGTAAAACCGTGGCAGCTTCTTCAGTGAAATCTTCATATGCCCTGTTAACTATTATTTTATTTAATGCCTCGTCATAAGTATATGTGGGTTGTTGATTCTTCTCTTGCGCTTTGATGTACCGTAAACAATCGTAGAACTTCAGCAATGTGGAATCTTTATACAAAGGTACAGGCACTACCACTGAATGTATTGCATCTAACATAATCAAACTAGTGACGTGTTCCGGATATAGCTGGGCAAATTTAAGTGATAATTGGCCACCAAAACTATGCCCCATAAAAATGTATTTTTTACCACCCAGATAGTCCACTATCATTTTGTATACTATGACGTAATCTATCAAATGGATGGGCATAACACCTGGGAAATGACTGGACCTACCATGTCCTGGCAAATCGAAGCATAAGTAATAGAAATTCCTTGGCAGTAGTGGAATGAGCAAATCGAATGAACCAGCATTATCCTGTATGCCATGGAATGTTAATATTGGCGTGTCAGTTTCCTTTCCCCATGCTTTAACTACAACACACAGTTGTTAAATGCTAGCCAAAGTAGGTCATACGTACTACTTCATTTCTAGAGTAATAAATGATTGTTGCTTATCTGACCTAATTTTGGCTCCAAATAGTGAATAATTATTACCTGCAATTTCTCCCCAAGGAACGGGTATGTTGAATTCTTTAATTTCCATCTCTATAATTAAATTATTTCTGTGATGGCAGTCAACAATTAACAAGCATGTAGTACTTATATTAGGATATTACATTAATGCACACTATCTTCGCTATTTTAACTGAAGGACTTTTATCTGGATAATTAATGTAATGACAAGGTTGGTAAGTTGGACGTTGAACCAATAGTCAATTAAAAATATACACCATACCTACACCTACAAAGATTAAATTGCAGCATTACAGTACAAACACCCAACACAACCTATTTTTTCATTTGTCTGTGCTCATTTCAAGATATAAAGTTGTGTAAAATTTTAATAGTTTTAAGATTACAATTTACTTATATTATGTTAATGTATTATACTTATTTTGTTAAAATTGATAACAGAAATATTTTGCAAACGGCATTCTTTTATAATGTTTATGCAACCCAACATAGAGACACTAAAAAAAGTCACTAAAATAACCTCAATCGAACAAAACAAAACACGAATATTTAGGGATATTTTCATATATTTTGTTGTCATATGCTACAACAATGTTGCAAAGTTTAGTAGTGTCAAGACAAAACATGTATTTATGCCATGTACTTATTAACTGATAAATACCTATATGTTTTATGGGTTTTTATAAAATACGTTTATAATAACAGCAAGTAATTTAGCAAGAATACTTACTAAGTACATATAATTCACCGCAAATGTACTCGAATACTTGCATAGGTACTCAAGGGCCCGGTTGCACAAACGTGGATCAAAGTTAATCCGGGTTTAATCCTTGGTCGTTGCTATAGCAACACTTCTACACCGGATTCATGACGTTGCTAAGCAACGACCGCGGATTAAATCCGGATTAACTTTGATTCACGTTTGTGCAACCGGGCCAAGGAGTACCAAGTAGCAGCAGATTTTTTTAATCATATACTTATTACGCGAAACAGTACTGTAAAATTCTGAAATAAAACGTTATAATATTATCGTAAGATTAGTTTAGGACACGACGGGAGCAGCCGCGGAGTGTAATAAAGAAACAATATCATGTCCTATTAAGTGGCTTGTGTGGCTATTACCGTTGATTGACGTCAATCAACAGTATTACAAACTTTGTTGTAGGTACCTACTAATTTCTGCTAAAATTCTTGTTAGTCTTGGTACTTTTGACAGCAAATCTGTAGTCAAGGTATAATGATGTTCTGTATTCAAATTTGATTGGTTGACAACTTGATCTTATATGTTTGTCGAACAGGTAGATAAACTAGATATTTTCATTCGCAAATATCAGCGACAGATTTCGCGAATGCTTAAAAATTGACAATCGTTACATCACTATGTGCTGTTGATTTGAATGCCCAAATGTAACCCAACTACAATTGGCAACACTGAGTCCGACTGTTGAACATGGGAAAAAATTGAGGTTGAGAGCCAAAACTGCAAGGCGGTTGGCAACAACAATAGCTGTATAAAAATTAACGATGTTTTCGGTTCATAGTTGATTGTGCCATAATATTAGTTTATTAAATGTCGGAAATTATCTAATGTTTTAGTAATGAAAATTGTACTCTTTTAGTTATTTAGACGTCGAAAGGATCTTCAACCGACCACAATGAACGGTACAATGCATAAATAATGTTGGGTTATAAGGGTTTTTTTTTCACCATGCATGCCACTTGCACTTACATTAAAATAAATGATCTTAAATTTGTGCTTCTTTTTTCGTTGCTGCAAAGGAAAGWCTGATAGGGTGGTGGTAAAAGTAGCTGATTGAAAGGGCTTTTTGTGAACAGTTTATAATTTGTAAGATGATTGTGTTATAGTGTATACAATGCCTGGTGTCACAGYAATGGGCATGGTGTGGATGGGAGCAGCCCAGCAGGCCCCGGAGATGTCGATTGGCCTCATGAACACTGACAGCCAGGACATGATGCTCGACCACGATAGTCCGTATTTCACGCCTTCCCACAACAGCACCTCCAACCACTCTTTAGACGATATGCAAAACGTGCACACGGTTGGACAGCACGAGCAAGCAGTGCAATCTCGATTAACTGTATGTGATTTTTCAGGACATGGAGAGCCTTGATATGCTTCAATATGTCGACATGAAACAAGAGAGCAATGACAGCAGCTTCTTGGAGGATGAGAATTCGCAGCCTGTTTACATGATCACCACGGCTACGCAGACCTTACCGTGCCCTACACGGAAAATCAAACCTGTGAAGCACCCAGGATTGGTTCTGAAGACACCAATAGCTTATCAGAGTAATACTGATCCATCGGTCATTCCTATACAAAAAGATGGCATTGGTGAGTATACTAAAGGCTTTGTTCTGCTACATTAATGATTGAGTTTGTATAAATCAAGGGTGAATGGTACAAATATTTATAAAAGATTTTCTTTAATTAAACATTGTGGCGTTTTTGTAGAATTTTGTTTTGTTTTTTATTTAATAGCTGATCTGGTAGTTGTTTTACCACTATCTTAATTGCAGGGGACTACCTATACTTAATTGTAATTTAATTATTTTTTTTATAATTTTAGAATTATCTGCTTTTGGTTTTCTTTTATAAGAGCTAACTTGTTGAACTTTTCATAGATTAAATGTCCTTTTGTGGTCAGGTCAAGTCAGTCAGATTCTCTTTTTGATTCAGTACGTATGTTGATATTTCCTGTGGTAAACCATGATATTTAGTTTATTCTTCATAAAATAAAATGGCAAGCGGATTTTCGTAGCTCATATAAATGTATTATACACTTCCAATACATTTTTTGTTTATAATTAACCCCTCTTACAGCCATATGTGAGAAATGTGGCGCAATCGGCGTCAAACACGCTTTCTACACCCGCGAACGGAGATTCTGCAGCATGGCCTGTGCCAGAGGCTATAGCGGTCTGGTGCCTGAACCTCTACCTCAAAACATGCCCGACATTAAGCAGTTCGCAGACCACAAATTCAAGATGGAACTCGAGGAAGACTACTCCGGTCTTGTGACCGACCAAACTTTTCCGCAGGTCACACAGCCCATAGTCCTACCGCCAGCCGAAGAAAATCTACCATTGGTCCGTCGAAAAACTGCTGAACTGGCAAACTCGTACGACTGGGATCCGCATCTGGGCGAGGAAAATTTCCTTGCGGCCCCAGTGACCTGTTTCAGGCACGCACCAATGGTCGACATCTGGAGCAACATACTGGTCGGGATGAAGGTCGAGGTGGAGAACACGGACTGTGATAGCGCCACCGACGCCTTCCCCGACTCGTTCTGGGTCGCCACGGTGATGAAAATCATCGGATACAAGGCGCAGCTCCGTTACGAAGGTTTCGGAATGAATGACTCGAAAGACTTTTGGGTTTCGCTCTGCTCAAACCAGGTTCATCCAGTAGGATGGTGTGCGACCCGCGGGAAGCCCTTGATTCCACCGAAGACCATAGAGAACAAGTACAATGACTGGAAAGACTTTTTGAGGAAGCGACTGACGGGAGCGAGGACCTTGCCTTCCAACTATAGCAATAAGATCAGCGATGGCTTGAAATCACGATTTCAATGCGGCCTTAACCTCGAAGTCGTCGACAAGAACAGGATATCGCAAGTGAAGGTGGCTATTATACAGAAGATCGTCGGGAAGAGGCTTAACGTTAAGTATTACGACATGCCACCGGAGGATGCAGGGTTTTGGTGTTACGAGGATTCTCCACTGCTGCATCCAGTGGGTTGGGCAAGAAGGGTAAGCATTACTGTTTTTGCATGTCCTTTATCATTTACAATGACTTGGCATTGAATTTGGTTATATCTTCGTTGGGTGTTACTTCATTCCTGCTTTGGTGTTAAATCTGGAGACCTCAGAGGGTATTCTACTTAGTAGTTAAGTCCAATTCATCTGTGGAAAAATGTTAAATCTAACCATTTATGTGCTTAGCAACTAAAGTGCGCTGAAGTCCCATCATGCATGTAATACATTGGATTTCATACTGTAAGTGGAACTTCTTCTAAAAGAGGCGATACTGCCTGCTTCATCTAATGGTCTGGGAAGGAAAACAGGCCTAATCAAGCAATCTCCAATAATTCCTACCCAAATATTTAAGAAAAATTTATATTCAAAGCGTGACTAAATTATAGGGTGGGGATTTTCTTCATACCATAAGTGGTTATTATGAAAATTTATGACCGCATCATGTGAAAAACTTACTTCATCTGTGAAGAGCATAGTGGAGCTGAAATCAGGTTGTGCTAAAATTTTTTGAAGTATCCAGTTACATAAAGATTATTCTTAATGGAAAAAATTCTTGAACACGTTTTTAAGTGGTAATGATGTAATTATTTTTTACTTGTGGTGGAGATTTGTAGGAATTCTCCTGGTACTGGTTTCTGGATGTTGCTTTGTTTTATGAAGTGCAGCTTCCTCTAAATCAGAAGTTCTAATCATTATATTTCATATAACATTCATACTATTACCAATATCAAGTGGGTTATGAATTTTCATGTACATAACTTCTTTCGTTGGAGTCTTTAGATTGCTTACTGCCAATTTTGGACTTAATAAAGGTTTTTGCATCGATATCTTCATTGAGTCTTTTATTATCATTATCAGACCATCTGTTGGGATCGTCTGCCTCAAGAATATTGTTCTGATCAATTTTGTTAGATAAATATTTCGATTTACTATAATCTACACAGTTAGATTTATTGTCAACAGGATTGGCATGAGTAAAAGCATTCATTCCTACATGGTTACATAATTTTAGAAATAAAGCAATGATCGTTAAACAGTTCAAGCAATTTGTACACTCCATTAATATAATAATATGTATTTATGTTTATCTTTATGTTGACAAAATGTATTCTGAATTAACATGTGAAAATGTGTAAAGTTACAATAAGCGGAGACAGTAAGCAAAAAGTGATTCTGAACGAGGAGAGTTAGCTTTGTAGTTTAAATATTCATAATTATTTGCAAAAAGAAAAATGAAATTAATTACTGAATTGCCAATTTTGAATAGAAATACCAGAAGAAAAATATTTGGATGTGGCAAAATGGAACATTGTGTTTATATTTTTTATATTTATATGAAATAGCGTATGTTATACAAACTTAATAATCTCTTATAATAAAATGAAGCTATTTAAGCACTAAACAAACGCTGATGTGTAATCGTTCATTTTATAACAAAAAAGTAAAAGTGTTTGTACATTAACACCTAACATTTATTTAACCAAGTGATTGTTTTACAGGTTGGTCATCATCTCGTAGCCCCAATCAACTACATAGAGCGGATAAACGACGGCATCTACGACGAAGACGACGCAACCGATGAACTTTTCAACCCGATCCAAGCCGGCTTCCCCGACAAAGAAGTCAGCTGCGGCTTCTGCGTCGGCATGAAACTCGAGGCGATAGATCCGCTCAACCTCTCGTCCATCTGCGTCGCCACGATCATGAGCGTCCTCCGTTACGGCTACATCATGATCCGGATCGACACCTACGAATCGGACGCGACGGGCGCCGACTGGTTCTGCTACCACGTCAACTCGCCCTGCATTTTTCCCGTGGGCTTCTGCGAGAGGAACGGCGTCCAGCTAACGCCCCCGAAGGGCTACGATTCGACCAACTTCAGCTGGAGGACCTACCTGAACGACACGAGGAGCGTTCCCGCCACCCCGGACCTGTTCGACAATTACGTTCCGCTGCACGGGTTCCAGGTCGGGATGAAGATCGAGGCAGCCGATCTCATGGATCCGAGGTTGGTTTGCGTGGCGACGGTCGCCAAGGTGGTTGGGCGATTGCTGAGGGTGCACTTTGACGGGTGGGAGGACGAGTACGACCAGTGGTTGGACTGCGAGAGCACGGACATCTATCCTGTCGGATGGTGCCAAAGCGTGGGGCATAAACTGGAGGGGCKAAGGGTTGTGCCGAAGCAAGCTGCCGTTGCTGTTAAATCTCCTAAAGGTATGTTATTTTAATAGAAATTATTTGAAATTTACTGTCTTCTCCACTTTATTAAATATTAATTGACAAAGCGCTTTCGACCTTAAATGGCCAAACAATATCATGAAAACATGCAGTATTAAAAATAAAATAACAGTAGAGGACCCGACACTGATACTTGAGGGATACCACAATTCAACATGAACTCACCATAGCAGGCTTTGGTTAAAAAAAATCATTAGTTAAGTATAGAATTAGAAAGGTCCTATCACTAACTCTTGAGGAACACCATTCTTTTGGAAGACAGCAAATGATTCTAAGAAGAGAACTAAAATAACAAAAGAGTGAACTGATCCATGTGGAGTTTTGATTTAACAGAAATTATTCAGACATTAATGTCTTTTCCACTTCATTAAATATTAATTGGCCAACTTCCAGGAATGAAAAAACGAGGTAGGAAAAAGAAGACTAAAGACACACCACCGAAACTACAAACAGCCAAACTGCCAAAACCCGAAGAGAACACACTGCCAGTGACTCCCAAGAGCGAGTCGAAATTGGACGATGCCGACGACAACGTGCAAGAACCTGAAGCCGGTTTAGAACCCGCGGGACCAGACCAAAGCCTACCCATTGCAACTGAGCCGGATCTTCCTGATGAAAACCCATCTAGTATTGGAAATGTGAGTTGCTGAAGTGAAAATTGTTTTTTTTTATGATTACAAGGGAATATTTTTGTGTTACTTAACTAGCTATGAAAAAAGCATTACTTGAATTTTCTCTATAGGTTCCGTCAGCACTATCAATACATTCAGAAAAAAAACCTGCAGTAGCCCTGCAATTTGTTATTCAACATCTTTGAGTTTTCTATCAGAAGCAAAAGTTTTAGTGGATAAGGATATGTCCTCCAGAGCAGTTTTTAAATTTAAATTTGCACTTTTGATACATACATGCCTTTRTTATATATTATGTAACCAACACTCCTAGAGTATCCCAGAAAAACGTTGCACTCAAAAATTGTTTTTTTTTTTTTTTTTGGTGGAGAGACTAAACGAATCCAGTGTAGAGTTGTTGTTTAGCAAGCGATATAATCCTACTTTATCAGGTCGCCTTGAGAAACTTTTTGTTCAGGTGTAACCAACCTGCAGATCTATCCCAAATGAAAATGTGCAAGACCGTTCCAACTTCATCTTGCAGTATCAAATTTTTAATATTTTGTACAATGCTTTCAGTCAGAGTTCTGCCAATAAAATTTTTTCAAGAGTCGCTTTTGGCAATTTGTCTTCTACCAAGAAATTTTTTCACTGGGATTTCAACCTCAAGTTAGAATGAGTGAAATTTTATTGACATATTTTTTTAGGATTTTTTTTGGCATTGTAGCTTTTTTATGTCATGACTAGGTAGATAACATGACAATACTCCTATCCTACCTCAATTACAATAAAAACTTTTTTCTAGTTGGATGTCCTAAGTACAAGTACAAAAACTATACCTCGCCTAGTGGACAGCTCCAGCGTATCATGTGATTCATCCGAGTTATGTCCAAATGAATGGAATATGTATGATGTGGCCCAGTTCCTCAAAATTAATGACTGCGGCAATTATTGTGAAGCATTTTTGGAGCAAGTAAGTATAGTTGTATGTATGAAAATCTAATTCAATCTGTTTCTAAATTACCGCCCATTAATATTTTACATTAAAATATCTAGTAAAAATGCATAAACTACAGTAAACTTTAACTAAACTATAATGAAAATATTTCAGCAGCTAACCCGCCACCTTCAGTGAAATGAGCGACTTCTTTCTTCCACTGAAGATTTTAAATCCATCTGGACTTTTCAAGAAAGTCGTTCATTCTACTGAAGATGGCAGCTTAGCTACCGAAAAACATATTTAGGCTTTGTCAATCATTGTAGTTAGGCTTTTTATTATAGTTCAGTTAGAATAAAAAGCACACTTAGCTCTTATTTCATCCAAATTCAACTTTACCAATCGGTATAAATTAATATTTTACACTGATATTTGAGTCTCAAAATTCCTTTTTGATAGGAAGTTATAAGTCTTCGCTTAATGAGTTACAACAAGTTTTCAGACTTAACTAATTATTATTATTTCATGATTCCAGTCATCTGCTCAACTCTTGTGTTTATTTCAGGGCATAAGCGGTCAGATGCTGCTCGCTCTGAGCAAAGAAGACATTTTGGTGTTCACGGATGGCAAAGTAGGGCCGTCTCTGAAAATATTCGACCTCGTCCAACAGCTGAAGATCAAGGTCAATCCGTCGCAGCTGCGTCACATGAAAGCAAATATCAAAAAGATTTTATAGTGCCTGAAATATTTTATATGAATGCCATTAATTTTCTTTTCACTCTTGAGTTCTGACATCATCACGTGTGCGTTATTTATTTAAGCTTAAGCTCTTCTAGCCAGTAGCAAGATAAGATTTGCAGGGCGGGCCCCTCGAGGAAGCGGAGGACCGTTCTGGTGTGTTACTAAATGATGCAGTATGGACTTTTTTGGTTTTGATTTGAAGGGTTATGAGGATGGAAATTTATTATTGTCGACGGGTAATTATTTTTCATTTTAGTGGTAACTATGTGTGTCTGAGTCTAGGAGCCGGCAATCTCAAAGCTCAGTTTCGATTTTCGACACTGAAAATTAAACACTTTTGCCAATCCTAGTCAGGTGATTTTTTTTTCTACAAAACAGTAAGTAAACGTTTCAGCTGCGCCAGGAGTTAAATTTTTGACGTTTTTGCTAGTTGAATATTCAATTTTTCTTATGGTTTAGTCCTCCTGTTGTAAACGGCACTGTGGGATAATTGAGTGATTTGTGCCTGAGCCTCAGTCAATCGAAACCATTGGTTTAAGAGAGAAAAAATTGTTATGTAAATAAAAATTGAGAACTGTCAAGTGGCATCAGTAAGGGGGAGAAAAAAATATCCTATGAAAACAATGACTTCTCAAAGTACAAAGATTTATTAATGTAAAACCAAAAAAAAATGTTTTATTTTTGAAAGCTGAAATATAATTTGCTGTCTTTATCATGGTTATTCCAGTGGTTAAATGAAAAGTCAAAAAATATATAATTTATTATATTTTGAAGAAAGAAAAGGCTTAAAAACTCTTAATAAATATATTTTTAATTGTTACAATAACAATATTTATACTTCAAATTCTAAATATAGCTGGAACCTTAAATTCAGGGAAAGAACGGTTTCAGAACATATGTATGTTATCTCGTGCAATACCTAGCTTTCTGGAGATCATTTTTGGGTGGGTAAGAGGATTGTATGGTCCCTTTTGTTTTTTTTTTGCAAAGAAATGTTTCGCATTTGATTCAGGTCATTAAAAAATTCTACAAAAGTTTTATATTACTTACATTTCTTCTCTAAGGCCCTGGCAATATCTATACCTATTGTTTAATTTGGGGATATCGAAAACTCTGATGCCTTAGGCTTTCAGGTTTATACCATAAAACTTTTCACTTTGTAAGGCAACTATTCCTCACCGTTTTCCATAGAATAACCTATAATCTTTAGAACTACTATTAGTAATTTGTATTATTTGGTTAGGGCAAAACATAATTCCCAGTATTTTTCGTTTTCTCAGAAGTTGGAAGTTGTTTTGCATAAACTACACTCTTCATTTCATTTTTGTATTTCTCTTAAACTCTCATTGTTATCAGTTTTCTAATTCCGTGAACACGTAATGTTGTTTGTTGACGTTTTTTTGAAAGGGTTTCAAAAAGGTTGTGTATTAACATGATCATGCAGTCTATGCAAAACAATTTCCTTATTGAAATGATAAATCCCACTTTTTATAAAGAACTTTTTTTCTTATTTAGAAGCTGTCCAATATTCTAAACGTGTTATAGCTTACAAGTGAGTGTCTTTTTATTCAATAAACATATAGGGCAAGGTCCCTGTAATAATCGTCATTGTAGATCTTAAATTTGTACGTTAAAGTACTCATATATGTCTTTTTGAACGCATGCAATAATCTCATTAGCATATTCTGCTTCAGATTCAACATGCTTTCCAAAGTGATGATAAAAAATTAAAAAACAAAACCCGATCAAACAAATGATTTGCAGTTGTCTTTTAATTCGCTGAAGTAAAAGATACAGACGATGACTCAGACTTTCTTTGAACAAATTTACATTATTTTACAAACAAAATCCTTTTTTCTCCCCCTTACAACGCCACTGGTGGTTCTCAATTTTTTCAATGAATTGCACTCACGATATTCACATAAATATGGTTTGTTTAAAATCATACAACAACTTATTTTCAAAATAAATCGGTGTTATGAGCAATGTAAGTCAAATCGGGGGAGGAACAGGAATCATTCTGTATCTTTCTGTGCCGTTTCCAATTTTTTGTGCTCTGCAGGCGCATTGAAACCAGCCAAGTATTGCTTAGCCCTCCTTCTCTTGTAAATTCATTATTTATAACCGTATTTTTAGTCACGAACCCATCTCGAAGGATACCTACTGTAATTTACGATAAGATACTTTATAATTTACCCTGTAATAAATAAAGCATAGACGAGCGTTTTCTATTTGTGTAGTAAACTTGTGCGAGCCGTTCCTGGTAAATTTTTGGAGGGAAGGGAGAGAGAGCAGCGTTCACGCAGCCGMGTGCATGGAGCTCGCGGCGGTTGGCGGGAAGGACGAGCGCGATAACTTCTCTGTGTATGCGATTGGGCGGGGCCACACCGCCAGCTGGCAGACGATGATCGGACCGCGGCAACCCGGTGAATCCGCGTCGTAAACGAACGCCGCATGTAAGCGCGAATTTCGGCGGAGCGACGGCGTTTTTTCTCAATTATTGACTTATAACGTCAAACCGACACGCGTTTATAGGTTAATTGTCGACAGGTGATCGCCCATTGACGGCCGAATGGCAAAAAAGGTGTCGGCGGCCTGGGCGTATGAATATTACATTGGCGTCAACTGGGCCTCAGCTGTTTCCCGCCAAACGCCGCTACCAGAAAACCGCTGTGAGGCGTAGCGTATGTTGGTTGTCCCGCGCTCCAGCGTACTAGTGGAATTTAGTGGTTAAATAAAACTTTCAAATTTCATCGGTGATTACGGACTTTGTTGCTTGGGCGGATTATGTCCGTTTATGTTGGCGAGAAGAGAGTGTTGTACGAGGCAAACAGGGAAGATAGCGCGGAAACCGTAGGAAATACCAGGTAAGCAAGCGAGATTTTACCGCGCGTCTGTATATTCCACATGATTTTGACATTTGTATGTGTTGCTACGACGTACACGTCACGGTGCGGCGGCCGTACTCGTGCATATCGAAAACGTTATCGCAGGTACACCACGCACGCCGTATTCGACGAGGCTTTTGAGCCATTTCGACCAGCCGGGTGCCGGCGTGCTCAGCTGCTGGCGCGCCATGTTGTGAATTTGTATTGTAACGCGTACACGGCGGCTACGAAATTCCGGCATGTTTGGCACCATGCGGCGTTGTTTGCCGACTAAATTGTTTCTTATTTTGCAACATCGGGCTAATCTGAGCTGTTTACGACGACGTCGGGAATCGGAAAACTGCATTTTCGACGGCATGATTCAGCTGATCGCTGTTTACTGCGACTTTTCGAGTGTTCGACATGCGATGATGACAGGATCAGCTGCTGATGGGAAGCGGTCAATGGGAAGTTTACACCCTTGCGTCGCGGTGGATAATTATCGACGGCTCGGCGAGGAACAGTTTGTTTATCGGCCTTTTTGCAGTCACGTGGGTGTTGGAAAGACACAACCACACCCGGCGACGCCCTGGTGGGTGGCTTTCACGCCTTTGCCACTTTCTAGTCGTGCATTTTAGTACGTTCATTATGAATAAATAACAAGACGGCCGTTTAATTAGGAAGCATTTAACGGTTATCTAGGTATGACTAGTTCGGAGGGACAGGATGCGCTGGCGGATTAAATCGAATTTTGATGGATTCGGTCTACCGGAAGTTCATTATAGCGTAATTCTGAAATCGCCGTGCGTTTATTTTTGGATCGTGCGATGCAGGTTGACCGGAAACAACAGCGATGTAGCGTTTGACGTGCGATTCTGGTTTTTCAGGTCCGTTTAAACCAATCCGCCTGCCTTCGCGGACAGTTTTTCAAAATATGATTCAATTATACCCTACTTATATGCACCTCGTTTTTTTCTGCGAATGTTTATGAATGAGACTTGTTCTCAATGCACTGCGTTCAATGCCAAACCTGTAAGTTGTTCTTCAGTCAAGTGTTCAATATTTTCATAGTAGTAAAGCGGAGTGTATTACACTTGTAGTTGCGGCGTAAATTTGCAAATATTTTTCTCAAATTGGAAAAAAGTTAGGCTACAATGCCTTTTTGCTTTGGTTGTGAAAGAAAAATCTTTATACAGGGAGTGTTTTTTTATGGAAAAATCAAAGGTTAAACAGCTGTCCGGTTCAATTATTATAGGTATACCATAAGGTTAGCAGCCTTGGGGGGGGGGGGSATTTTAAGGTGGCAAGCTTTCGAAGTTATGAAGAGCAAATGCATAACGGAGGTACTTACAACCGAGTTTTACAATATATAGTTGTTAAAAAGACTACAGCTAGACGATAAGACACACAACGCCAATTTTTAAAGCTTCCCAATTCATTTAAAAATATCTATTTTTCTAAGTAAATGACAAGGTTTAAAAGATTGACGGATTAATGTTTAATTCAACTTATACAAATATTGTTTGTATTTAAAAAAGTAAGTTTATGTAATACGGTAAAAATGTCTGCTTACTTGCAAAAATTTAATGATGTTACCTGATTGGAGACATCATTTTCTGCAACTTTTGTATTTCCACTTTTTATGTCAAATTAAAGGTAGCTACGTTAGAGGAGGAATAGGTAAGAAGATATCGTCAAAACTTATTTTTTCTTTCAAAGTATGCTTTGAATCTTTCCAAAATCCAAAACTGTAAATCTTTCCTTATTTACCATTTCTTTTGTCTCCGTTGGAAGTCTACGGAATACAAGGCAACCTAGTTTTTTACATTTTGCCTCTGAATTGTTATTTTACTATCACTTGAATGTGTACTTATTACACGATTTTTTTTATTTGGTACATACCACGTTTGACGAAACTAAATCCAAAACGTACCCTTATATCGTTCGTTAAATGCTTTTGCCGTAGCTTTGCAGTGCTTGTAAAATGATCGCTAGTATTTGCTGTGTCAAAAAATTTATGTTTCCATTTTTTGCATTGTTTTTCCCATGTTTTTTACTAATAATAACCCGAATGCATAGTGATTTCTCGAAGAATAATGGTCCAATTAAAATATACCGCCTAAAAATGTATTTAAAATGGGATTTTTTATCTAAAACTCGGGTGGTTTTCTCCAGTGGGCCTCTCGGTATTCGTTTATTAATAAGTATAGCATAATTATAAACTTGACATACTTATCGGGTATCGCATACAATATCGAAGTATATATTGCCAAAAAATTGGTTTTGCTGCGCTATTATAACAATAGTAAATCCGACAGAAGTATTACAATGAACCGTGTTTGGAACTATATTTCAAAACCATAACTGTTTTTTTTGTGTGGGGTTCTTTTACTCACGCCAGAAGTAATTTTTTTATCGCCACGCATTTAAAATTATAATTTTAGCAACTGATAGCGTATATATGCAACGTTTGAATCACTTGAAGGATAAGGCTTTCGGTCTTTGTCGTTGCTGCGTGTTCTTGTATCTTGAAGATTTAAAAAACAGACGAGTTATATATAATAATAAGCACACTCCTTGAAGAGAACTTTTATAACTGAAATTTGTTAGTTTTATGTATTTTTTTTTCGAAAAAAAAACTACTTGGAAGTATAATGCACTTTTAATTGTAGAGCGCTTTAGGCTAACAAGTAGCCATCGTCATTATATTTATTATTAAATTATTTAGTTATATGTATTGACTATACTGACGCTCTACAATTAAAAGAATAAAGTGGATTATACTTTAAATGATTTTTCTTAAAGAAGAATTACTTATTAAATAATAAAGCTATGAGATCTAATGTAATCCATTTCTAACGCGCACATGCACGCAATCTGCCTCTTCCACGAGGCAATGAATGGTAACTTTTTTACAGCAGATATTTCACGGTTCCATTCATATCATCACTAATGTCGTCACCGGCAATTCCCGTTTGGTTGATAAATCCACACTGTGCGTATACCAACATCGCCGTGATTTCGGCTGTTGGCGTCGTTTTCGCGTTGCCCAACGTTGTGTAATCGCAATCGGGCCGGTTCCTAGCGCACATCTGTTCGTGGTGTTATCGGGCCCAGGAAGGTAACCTGAAGGTATTGTGTCGCAAAGGAACACCCGGCCTTTTGTGCCTGCCAGGTAGACGTCGCCCTTGAGGGTTCGCACAATGAAGATCTTGTAGTACGGGGCTTCGCAGATCGTTTGGGTACGATCCTAACTGGAGTGGAACAAGTCCGTGTTAATAAACCGAGTATATTTGGGGCGTACGGAAGATACAAACTGTCTGCACCGAGACCCCCCTACGTAGATGGCAGGCAGCGTTATTTTAAGACAAAACTATACCTACTTTTAGCTGTTGAATTCTGTCAAATGAGCAGGGGGACGTCGCCAAGGTTTTTTTCTGTTTGAACACAGACTATTTTAAAATGTGGGCACAAAAATTTAGTTAGAAAGAAATATGTTTACAAATTTTTAAATTAAATGCAGACTTAAATACACTTTTCGGGATACTTTAGTACTGTCAGTTAAAAAGTATTTGACAGAAGTCTCTAATTTTGTTTCCAGAACCTAGTAAGATATGTAGTTATAAAACGTCAAAATTTCATCGTGATAAAATATCAGCAACTATGTCAGACCGGCAGTTTTGGGCATCTATTTGGATTCGTATATTGTTTTCCATCATTATATCAAACATTTTTTATTCTTACGCAATATTCTACCTGTATTCGGTCAATATTTTACAGTTCTGACATTTTGGCATCGTCTGATACACAGATCCTTACAGACTCAATACTATACATTATTTATGAAAGATCTCTATTATCCTTGTATATCTTCCACTGCCCTACTTTATGTATCTAGTTCAGCAGATGGCCGAGTAAAGCGGATATACTACTCGAACTTTGACCTAGCCTTGCTCTCTTCCCTATCTCACCATCGTATAGATTGTGTGGTAACAGAAACAGAAATTTTCAAGAACAGCCACAATTCCAAAAGCAGAACCGGAAATAAATCTTGAATTTGGCGCCAAAGTAAAATTGACAACTAGCGTATGACGTCACGCGGCGACCACCCGCAGACATTAGCGTACAGTAGTAGGTATGCATTGTTTGGACACGGTATCAGCGGTTGTCAACGTGCGTGTTTCCTTTTTAAAAATACGGCAGCCCATTCAAAATCGCCATCGCAGCCCACCTCCGTTGTTGCACAACGCGCGTCTCTTTTTATAATAGCGAAACGTAGTAAACATTCCGGTAGCGTGTTTATGAATCACATTGCCGCATACTTGGGAAGTGCACGTATATAAATAAATAATCAGTGAGGTGGAAATTACCTTCATCGGCCTTGTGAAGGTGCCTGCTGTCGCCGTTACAGTCTCTCTCTCGCTCACAATCCGGATATGACGAATTGCAATCAGAATCCGATTTGCATGAACGTAAATGGACACTACAACAAAACACAGCTGTTTGTTCGCGATATCGAACGCTGCAGTTTCGATTGTATGCAATTTTGAATTCCGAGACCGGAACAATGGCAATAGAAATATAAAGGAAAGCAAGACGTCGTTTTTTATTTGCACGTTTTGAATATGAGATCAAAGAGCAAAGCTCTGGCAGCTGCACCTTTATACAACAAGGCCCAAAGGACGCTATGTGGCTCGAAATATCTACTTTCCAAAATTTTGTGATGCCTCCATTAGAAATTATATTACTGAACTCAATTTTGGGAAGACGGTGCCAATTTTTATTTAAGATAACTTCGTTACATAATTCGTCCTGTGTTACTATTTTCATAGACCGATGACTTGATGTGACCCCAAAAGAAAAAATCTTCGCGCTGGTTATATAATAGGTCTTCCGATCCATTACCCAGGAAATTGTTGGTTTAAGTGACCCTGTATGTAGTGGACAAGAAAACTGGGAAAAGAAATCAATAGATCCATCTATGCTTATCAGTTTCAAGTGAAGGTTTCAAGTACATTTGATTGGAGTTGTTTCCTCCATCAGACCTTGGTGAATAATGAGAGTTAAACACCAGTCCAACCATAAAATATTGTTTTTTGTCGTTTAAAGCATCGATAGAGGTCATACTATATTCCTTGTGTCACGTACTGCTAAGAGCGTTTAGCTTGTAGTCGTGATGTTTATGAACAGTCACTGAGGTATACTAAGGCTAAATTAAAACTAACATACTGGAGGGTTGTGATAAAAATAACTGATTTAAATATGGCTTAAATCAAACTGGAAAATTCTGTTTGAAGCAAGAAAAATAGCGAAAAAGATGTGAAAATTCATGGATTACTTAAGATACGATTTGAGGAACAAATGTCTATTAAGAAGGCTGAAATTTGACGCAGTGATTAATAAGGCTATAAAGGTGGATACCTCAAAGAACTAGCCATTAAGAAATAATATCAACTAAGAAAACTTTATTTATAGAAAAATCGGAACTTTCTAAAGTTCGAACAGATATTAATATTTAACTCCCGCTTGTTCATATTTCGTTGAATATTCCGACTATATGCTAGATGTTTTTTATAGCTTCGCCATAGTGGTAAAATAAACCAATAAGATTTGCGATTGGTCATGATGAAATTCGGGTGAAAATACTGTACAAAAGAATTATCTCAACCCCTGTTCCATCTAATTACTAGATTAACACTTTTAAACTACATTCTAAATCGTCAGACAAAGCAGATATGAAAAAACTACAGACCTTGGTCGATGTTCTCTTGTCTTCAGACGTTTACCTCCACGACATCCAGTTCACATCTGAAAACAAAAGAAGAAAAGATCAATCACATCATCATTCACCGGCCGTCAATACATCAATATCAGTATTGTCCAACGTACCAAAGATACTTGAAAAAGTAATCCAAACCAGACTCGTAACCTTGTTCAAATAGTATGAATATTATTATCTGCGCCTATAATTTGTTTATTGTCTTCTAACCTTCGATAACTATTATTATGTAATTTTGACCTGTCTTTCATCAACCAGCCTCCTGTTCCAATCTGCAACGCGTCTTCCACGTTTATTATAAACGAGATACTGCCGCCCGTTACTTCCTCGTCATTCTTTCGCAAGTTTCTCCCCAGAACCTGTTTATTAACTTCCAGAAAAATTACCGTTTCCAACTCGTTTCCCGATTTCGCCCGCTCAACCTTTCCCGAGACCTTTCCATTCATTCCGAGAGTTACGCAAGCCACAACCACCCAGGAATGCGCTGAACTGCTGCCCAGTCCTTGGTAATTAGATACACAAGGCGCCAGTGCACCTTTTTGCGGTTGCTGTACCTTGACAATTTTAAACGCCGACCGGGCATATAAATTAGGATGAATTTATGGGGAATGAGCGATGCACACCTACCAAAGTTAGAGTTGATGTAGGCCCGGTACCGCGACCGTGTAGGCAAACTGGCTGGCTGTGTTTTCGCATCTGACCTCAAAACTTGCGTTCGGCCATGGCGAGCGTGATTAGTATAAATAGAATTATTTTTGGAATGGTGGTGTTGGATGACTGGTTGGTCGAGGTACTTTCAGTTGCAATGGGCGATAGTTGGCTCATTACGCTCCTTCCAACAAAAAGAGTAGTTTAATATTTTATGATTCAGTTAAATGTTAATAAAATAATATAAATATATAATATATAATAAAATAATATATAATAATAATAATAATAATAATATGCTGTACGATTAGTAATCAGGTTTTGAGCATTTCTTCTCTCTACATATTTTTTCTAAGACAAACGGTTCTCGAGATATCAGCAAAAAATACATAAATCTTTAAAATCGTTTTTTTCCAAATAACTCGAAAATTATTAACTTAACAAAAAATTGCAAGAGTTCTTTCCGATCAGAAATTTGGTTTTCTATATAATACTAAAATTTAAAAAAATCTAACGGGGAAGGTCCAAAATACGTTTTTTGGAAATATTTCTAAAATGACACACTTTTTGTGGGAAATTTTGTTTCCTATCAGATGGTATTTTCATTTTTTGAATATATTAAATATTTTCGGAGATATTTAGGAAAAACCATTTTCTTTAAGTGACGAACGCTAATATCTTCTAAACAGTTTGCTGCACAGAAAATTTATAAGGACGAATAATACTCGCACTTATACTCCTAATGATATACTAAACGAAAAAAAAAAAGAAAATTTGCAAAAAGGGTAGTTACCCACCAATTTCGCCCCCTTCCCGATACCCTACTTACCCCACAAAAAATAGGTCGCTTTGGGTAGTTTCGATTTTATATGTATGCCAAATTTCAAGTTCATATGTTAAGTCTTTCGAAAGTTATCGCGTCAAAACAAAACAAAACCATAGACACACAGACAAGAAAATTTTTGCTTAAATTTTGTTTTTAAAAATTTTTGTCGCGATACAGTACTTCCCATCCGTTGGATGTGGAAGTAAAATGATTAATATTTAGAGTTGCTTTAACAATTTTTGTATAGGTAACATCTTTAGTTGAACCGGTCGCTAAATCCGTAAGTCTTGTAGGGTAGTTTTGTTACAATTGACTTGATTTGAGTTTATGGCAGATGAACTAAGCTGCCGAAATCACCTTTGCTCCAAGATCATATTGTCGAATTGACGCAGAAATGTCGTTCATCATTTTACTATAACGGACGCCATATGCAATTTATTTCTCCGCCACATATGCTTCATTTTAATGTTATATACATGACCGTTTTTCGGTGAAGGGTGTTCTCAGTATACAAGATGTTTTCAGATGCTGTCACTAGTTCAAGGATGTTCCACTTTCGTCTGGTTTTGCAATCATCTTCGGACTGATTTCTTAGCCAAAAATTCCGTGGAATTTTCCTACAGAATTTTCAAGATAAATAAGTCTCGGAAGACATAAAATATTAAACTTTATCTAACTTTACTATTAAAAGATCAGAATGACGAAAGAGTTGAAATTCTTCCAGTTTCCCATTTAGGCACGGCCTTCTTGTAATCGACCATCATAGGTTAGGTACATCTGATAATTCACTGCTAAGTATTTACTTAACAAAAATATTGGTTTTTCCACAATAAAGGATAACCCAGAAGTTTTAATTGAAAAAGCTAAGTTATCGGTACCCCAATTCTACCTTTCTTAATAACCTACGTCAATTATAATTAATTATAATCTTAAAATATTCGAAGACAAATGGCACTGGTAAATTAAGATCTTTGCTTTTCAGCTAGCGCTTGGACATATCACTTTTTATTTTTTGATGCAGGTTTTATCTAATATTTAGTTGATTTATGTATTCAGTTGTTTGTAACATATAATGTAATTAGCGACTCTGTAAAATAGCAGCCACAACATTTTTAGGAGGAATCGGCAGAATTTTCTGTTCTAAATACGATGAGAGACCATACATGGGGTGTTCTATTTGAAAGGAAAGGAAAAATTGGGAATTCTATATATTCCGGAATCTTTATTTATCTTTTCAAATTCTTCAAAATAGGGGAGTTAATAGAGCATTTGTTACTCTTCATAATTTTTTAATAGTAGATAGCAGTTTCTATGTATGGGTTATTGTTGTATTGGGTAAGTTCTATTCTATAGATTTCTATCGATATAAATCGATTATGTCAAATTTTTGGGCAAATATTGCTTTCGATACTTCGATACTTTCGATGCTTCGATACTTTTAAATGCTTTAGATACTTCAATACTATTGAATACTTTCGGTTCTTTTAGACACTTTCGGTACTGCAGTACTTTTGAATACCTTCGATACCACGACAATGTGCTATCGCTACTCGATACCGCGGAAGGTATCGATACTTTGGGTAGGTATCGGTATTTTGCACAGCCCTAGTCGACACCAAGTAGTTTTTTAATAAGACGACAGCTTATTTTTTTGTAAGGAACCCTTAGTGCTGCTGTTGTTTCCCGAAGTCGTCTGAGTAGCGTAAATTATACTCTGGGTATCAGTATCTAGTATGCCACTTCGTATCTAATTATGGCATAATATCGGGACAACATTAACTGTGTCATTGCTAACTATAAGTGGTGTTTTCGACTAAAACCCGTAATCGAAACTTTCGCAGCAATAAACCAGCTATTTAGGTCGATGGCGATAAAGTCACGGTTTGCATCCTCTAATGCATCGACGATACTCAACTTGGAGGATATGCGTAATGGGCAATTACGCGACGAACTTTTTTTTCCAGCTTATCCGTTAAATTTAATAGCCGTTTGTTGTACCACGCTACGTGACCCCATATTATAATGCCCCGGAATGACTGAGCAGTATTTTTTTACATCGCAGCCCCCATTTTCAATTAAGCGGAGCGTATACACTGAAAATATGATGGGGGAGGGGTGGATCGATGAGAAAGTAATAAATAACCGGGGCTGTCGGCCTTCGAGGACATTGCGATTATTACAAAAAATGTACGGGGTCGTTCGGGACTGACGGGTCCGAATATGAAAATTTTCTGACTCCAGGATTACACTTGGTCTTAAATTTCAATGGAAATTTGTCACMGAGGCAGTTAATTAGGAGCTCATCATTTGGGGATAGTCGACCACGTCTAAAAAAACACTGCAAATTGAACTAATACWTCCGCATCCAATTGTCAAAATGACTTTTACGCTTTTATTTCTTATATAATACGACCAATAATTCGTGTGGACAGGATCCAAAATCCAGTTTTTTGGATGTACATCGAAAAAAATTTGGATTTTTTTTTACTTTTTGTGAAATATTGCATTACCTATCTTATTTTGAATATATTATGTATTTTCGGAGATATTTAGGAAAAACCGTTTGTTTTACGTAATGGTTTTTTTGCTAATATCTACTAAATCGTTTGCTTCGCCGAAAATTTATAGACGAAAAATACTCGCAATTAAACTACTAATCATCGCATACTAAAAGGGAACAAAATAAAAATTTGCAAAAAGGGTAGTTATCTTCCAATTTCACCTCCTTTCCCATACCCTACTTACCCCAAAAACAGTCGCTTTGGGTAGTTGGGATTTATATGTTTGCCAAATTTCAAGTTCATATGTTAAGTCTTTCGAAGGTTATCGCGTCCACGCAGACAAGAAATTGTTTTGTTCAAATTTTGTTTTTGAACGTTTTCGAGCATTTTAAAGCGACTTAGCAAACAGAATTAAAAAAAAAGTTTTCGCAAAACAATACTTCTCATCCGTTGGAGGTGGGAGTAATTAATAATAAAACACCTTGGCAGGTATCAATCAACCAAATCGTATCGCGTTTCGCATGCATTAAACTTAAATCGTGCGTCATTTGATTCTGTAATAAATCGTCCGCCCACAAAGTTCTACAGCTGCAAAGATCATTGACGCCATAACGCCCGAGCACACCAAACCTGCGAACTGGGCGCCGCCTGTAGACAAATTTAGCCCGTGATCAGCTGATGGCATCGTGGACAGCATGATGTTTTTATTCCGGCAGAGCTGCCAAAGCTTTGAGCATGATGCTTCGGAAGCAGCTGATTACTTTCTCTGATCTGTCATACGTTCATTTTATAATTGAGCGCTCTAATTCAATTTCTCTTATTCGTAATACAGTATAAAACTGATTCACGTAAATTTTTCTTCTACCAAGCTACCCCAGGAGATTTTTTCTTCATCTGGACACTTTTCTTCTACGAGAAGGTAAATCCACTAGTTATACGAGGACATGTGTCTGGCATATTATATAAAACGCCACAATATCTTGATTTGTCGAAAATCTTTTAATCTTTCAATATGTTTCTTTGGGATTTGAGAATAAATAGTAGTTTATCGGTGCTAAATCGGAAGAATAGGGTGGGTAATCAACCAATTATAAACTCTCCGCCTCGATTTTCCACAATTATTTCGCGTAATTTAGTTAGCAACTCACTATAGTATGTTCCTGCAACCCAGTTTTTAGTAGTGGTGAATGACACTGATCACCTAAAATGATTCTGTCATAGCAGCAAAAATTTATTTACCCGTTATCTTACAAAAATAAATACTGACCGAATCTCGTTTTTTGTAATCAAAATTTAACTTTTTTCCAGACATCCCGTTTTCAAAAATTCTCAGTTTTGGCACAATTGAACTTTTGGGTACCAAAAATCTTATTTATAAAACTTCATAGTTGTTACTATAGCAACCAAATAAAAATTTTGTTTACAGGAAAGTGTCTCGGCCAAATAAATATCAATATGTCCTCGTATACTAAGTGCCCATGAAACATGTCCTAATATGGGTACCTTTTTAATATTAAAGGTAGAAAGTCGATTAAATAAACAAAATGCGAATATATATACTTAGTAACATTCATTGAGAAAACAAATGAATTCTGATTACTTTTCGTTTTATTTAAAAAAATCAAAATTAAAAATAAGCTAAAGTTCAACTATTAAATGTAAAAAGTTGGTTTGACATGATTAAGGTAATCTTTTATGCAGAATAAAATAGCGTATAAAGCAATTTTTTCGTTCTAGTTTTCTTGAATATTATTTTACGTTTTTTAAAGATATTTGAATTAAGCTTATTTGGTGTATGACATGCTATATTTCGTAATTAACAAAAGAAATGAGCATAAAATTTAATCGTCATTTGTTTATATGTATCTGAATGGTTTTGGAATGATAAAATATCAAATTAATGAGAGAAATATACCGAATTTAAATATATAAAAATCCAGTATGCAATCCACAATATGAAGATCTTATTAACATGTTTTTTAATAAATAAAAACCAATCGTAATTAATTCGTTTTCTCAAACAATAGTCGGGTTAAAATTAACGTTCACCCTTGCATAAATTCCCAACCAGCTGAAAATTTACATGAACGTTAGGGATGCCATTATAATGAAATTGTGAAAAGTCCTCATTGATCCCATTTGTGAACGACAATTTACGTCGACTAAGTGAGGTGAAGAAGAAGAAGTTGAATAAGAAGACCTGCCATTCCATTAAACTTCAGTAAAATGGACCGAGGAGTAGGCCTACCTGGAAAAAAAACATGCCAAGCACACTACCTTATAGGTGGAGTGGAAACGTTAGTAAATATTAGAATTGCTTTTTCTCATAAATGGTGAATCTTAGGGAAAAAGTAGTGTAAAGACAATTTTTTTTAGATAATTGCATTATCTGCAAATTTTGTCTGAGATATTTTTATCATAAAATTTTTTGCACGCATGGGATCGACGGGAACTCTAATAATAAAAAAGTTACACTCCTTTCGTGGACAACCTTTATATTTTTATAGTGGTGAAGTTAACTTGAAAGTTCCTGATTTAAAGGCATCATTTCACAGTTCCCCAAGTATTATCGGCACTGCTCTTTTCATTTGGACTATATTGTACAATCGGACGACTTCTCCGAACGCTAATCTAGGTTCAAACTAATGGAATACTGCCAAGAAAACGGCGGTCCTCGATTGCACGTTTCCAGCGTGTTTTGTTATTCTCTTGTCGATACCAACTAGAAAATGTAGTAGACAAGGACGTCTGTCTTTATAGTGATAAATATAACGGCGAAGTGCATCATCAGTAAAATAGGTCATCGTGGGTGTGCTATTCTTTTTAAAATTAGCTGGAAGAAAGTCCTTGACCAAATTCCGTGCCCGCAGCTTCTTTTTTTCCGCGGCAGCCCGATTATTACGTTACATCTTATTAAATTCCCACAAAGCGTAATAACAAGTTAGTCATTCGGCGAGTTAATATTAAAATTCTGCCGTACGGTATTCAAACAATTCGAAGCAGTCAGCTGATGACTTAGCGGTCATATGAATGCATTACTCATCGTAATGTCGGTTGGTAAACAAATGACGTGCTGTTTCTTCCAAATTCGGACTTTGGACCTATTTTCTTTTCGTTTCCTAACGCTTCAAGTTGTAGTGGTGGTTTTCAACAAACTTCCAGGTGGTTAGAAAGTTTATTCTTGACATTATTGTTATTGCAGCTCTCGCTTAAAGTGCTGTTTTTCATGTTTCATCTGATTTTTTTTATAGAATTGATGGTGTTAACAGCAACTTTACTTGCTTCCTTTTTTGTTGTCATGTCGCCGCATGCGTTAGGATAAATAACACTAAGGAAGCGTTTTGCCACATCTCACACCTTGAACCAATAATATGCCGATATCTTTTATAATTAATCCGTCCCGCCAACATTTATGAATCAAACCAAACACTGAAGAACTCTGAAGAAATTCCTATTTATTCTAAAACATAAGTGGGGGTACCCTCAAATCTATAAACATGAAATCCAGAGACAAATCAATAAAATAATCGATCAAGTATGAATCCAACCCAGTCATTCGGCCTTGTCTTAACCCATATGGGTGGTTCCAAAGAAATTTGAAGCCAAAGGCAAACAGAAATAGAGAGTCGTCATTGATTATGGACTTSMATAATGCTGAGCAGAATTTAGACATTTTCAATTCGTCCGCTTGCCTATTGGCCTTAAAAATGTTCCAGCCACCTTTTCAGGATACAGGCGGAAAAGTTGTAAATCGGTCCCTGAATTTTAACGTGACCAACTACACTAACAAGGCACAGAACTAGAAATTCCCCGAGAAAATAGTAAGGGTGAAACAGCCGTTCACGTGTTACCAGAACGAGATTCCGTGCCATTTCGTATACCAGAAAGCAGTGGCTCTGTTTATCGGGCGCCGCTTTTATGTTCCGGCACAATGGCAATCGCATTTTCCCCGTGCGTGGCCACCATCAGCCATGCACCCAGCACGCAGGGCAGCGAAAAGATCAATATTTGATGTACTTACTACGCATTACTGTCTGCAACGATGTAGCGTTACATCGAAACACACAATGCGAGAGTGGGTTATCGGTGGGCGTCGAAATAGGGTCACGACGCCATCGACGCCGCCCCCCGCACGCTTCCGCCACCCCCGCCTCACCTGTTTGCTCTCATTACATCAACACACCTGTCCCGTTTTGCAGCACCTCTCTCCGGCACGTTATTAATTTCACGGGGGGATCTGGCGAGATCCGACGAGGGTGGAAGAAGAGATGTTCGGGGATGAATGGGAGCAAATTTAGGAACGGGTCTTCTTTTATTTACTGATTGGGCTGACAAATCTTCACTAACTTTTACATTCAATTTCGTGTGGGAATTACCTTGGCATAAAATATGCTCAGTGTCAACTTCCGGATAAAAATTCACTATCTTGTTAATTTTATGTGTGGCAATAGTTAACTGCAATATTATTATTATTAATCAATACAACCATACATCATACTTAGCATGTTTTTGATGTCAAGGGTTGATGTTTTAAATAAAGTATATTTTCACCTACTAGATGGAACGTATACAAGGAGGTGCTGATGCCTACACTAGAGAAAGATGGATAAAATACGTCAGCTGATGACTGGCACAAACACGAGATTTTAGAGTTTTCCCTAGGTAATGGGCAACGTGCTTTGTGCATCAGAGTATGACAACTGACAATTCTCTGATCTTTTAAGGTGAGGTTTACTAAATGCGGCTTTTTAGGATTACGTCATCCAATATGGCTTCCTAAGGGCACCCAGTGCGCGCATGGAGACGCAAATTGTACTGACGGGTGTTTGATTCATTCTAAGAATTGGTTCGTTCACGAAGTGATTCATGACCAAGTCCTTCAAGTTGAACGACTCATGCCTTGATTCGGCTCACAACGAAATCAATTAAGAACAACCAATCTGTGCCGTCCGAGGAGTGTAAGGACTGTAAGACTTGTTTATTGTACACGTTTTCTACAACAATGGACCTGAAACTCTTCAGCCACTTCTGAGGAAGACATCGACAAGAGTGTCGAAACGTCAAGGTCAAATAAGCTACGTGGGAATCAGCCCGGAAAACAACATGTCGTGATTCATAAATAGTAGAAACATCAAGAGGAAACCCAGACATAACAACATGCACTTTAAACCTATATCCACTGTAATTGAGGAAAACAATCAATCAGTAAGATGCGACTGGACGAGAAAAAGTAAATGTTTGAAAACACCGTTATTACAAATGTTATCAGTAAAATTTCGAGTTTCGGAATTTATAGGACAAAGTAACTTCGCACAGGATCAAGCGCCAATTTCATCTCGTTGCCCCTCATGTTCCCCACCGCCCCCTGGAGTGCATACATCACGCAAGTGTATAATTCCGACTATTGTAGTGMCGCGCTAAAAAAACACGTCGCCTCCCTTTATAGGCTTTGCGTAGTTGGCGTTGACCCATATTGACTGGATCAGCTGATCTCGGTTGCCTTGCCCGTGTTGCCGTTGGTCGTGGCCGACAATTGTTTTGGCGTTTCAGATAGTTGTTTATTTACTTTCGACGACGGTGCCGGATTATTGTTATCAAGGCCGGTACTTACCGTTTATCATCTAGAAAAATTGGGGCAGGCCGTGTGCAATTGCAATCGCTGCAAATTGGATTCCTCTTCTGGTATGTCGGATGTTGTATAAAGAAAAGTTTAACATGAATTTGTTATTTTATTATTAATTAATGCTTCAGTTTCATACAGTCGGAAACTGATCATCACTGGAAAAGAAAAATTTTACCTGGTAGTCATATGAAAACGTTGTAAGAGCCAATCTAAGCGAAACACTACAACCCATCTAGTATGCATTACCGAAAGAGCGGCCAAACAACATATGATATTAAAACTTTTAAAACAGAGTAGTAGCAATTTATGAAATTGCGGATCATCATTATATTGAAATAAAATGAAATACTAAAATATTAAAAAAAAATATATTATTCGATAATGTAACTTCTGCACGGTACGGCTGCATGATCAGGAAGCTAATTAAGACATCATAGCGTCCAATGTACAATTTCACTGTTTCCGACATGCAGAATACGAAAACTAACCCAATTATTTTTCTGACCACCAGGGTAACTAAGGACGGGGAACCACCTACGGCCACAATGGAGCAGGAGAAGAGGATCCGTCGCGAGATCGCTAACAGCAACGAGAGGCGTCGCATGCAGAGCATCAACAACGGGTTCCAGTCTTTGAGGTCGCTGCTTCCACACCACGAGGGCGAAAAATTGAGCAAGGTAAGTCTAGCCATCCGAAGTGAAAGTTTCAGTTGGTACGGAAAAAAACCGAACGGAGTAGTGTATCTTGCGTAGCGCTATAGAGATGGGAACAGATAAGAAATGAAACGTTGACGTTTCGGATCGGTAAAGGTTGAATTTGTTGTATGACCGACATACGTAGGTTTGGAATTAAAAGGCGAGATGGTCTATTGGGTTGAAGTTACGCAAGAAATGAATCGATAAATTGAAGAAAACGGTTTCAATGATTTCTTGTTCAAAAGCCAAAACATTTTCATTGTCATCAGATTATTCAGTTCTCCAAACGTAATGATAGCCTTAAACCACTTGTTTCATGTAAGGATTCCTAAGAAAGAGCGATGGAAATAAAAAAACTAGACACAATTACACATTGTAGGTTGTGTTATGAGAAAAAATTGATGTTTGCGCCCTTGTTACAGATAGGTTATTTGTTGCCGCAATCATAGACGTCAAAAATTTATTACATTGATGTACTTCCTGAAAATAGTCAGCTGACTGACCCCTGGTAAACAGCACATCCAAAATAGAACTGTTTATCAAGAACTTGTATTATTCCACTTGGTTTGGAGAGATTTAACGCAACAGAACTATAAATATTCAACCGGGATGTGTAGCAATCGCGTACAGTTATAAACATACAAAGGAGGTTATGAATGAACCGACACAACAACTGAAAACCGGCGGTGTCAAGATGAAAATATTTGGTCCTTCGACACCGAGATACCGCCGTTTTCGCGACGGCGCTCCCGATTTTCTGTTATCTCGCCCATCTCTACGTGTTTTTCCGATAGCATGCAACAACGTTCCCACGTAAAAATACGGTTAACTGACCCGCTTAAATGGCGCTGTCGTTGTTTTCGCATGGCGTTTGTTTTTGTGCAACGAGGAAAACTGCGCCGTTGCTCGCTTAATTGGGTTGGTTCCATGAGTCAGGCGGCCGCGGCACCAGCTGATCGGACGCATAAAAATAGTAATCATGTGTTCGTGCAATCCGGCTCACGAATGTCTAGACCCGTTTTATTTTCGGAATCGGTTATTTTGGATTATGGCATTAAATGATGACAGCACCGCGGTTCGCATGTACCTGACGCTATCGTTTTTCAACTTTCCCGCGTGACAGTCCGGTGACGTCATCTTTATTTCAAAACGATGATATGTGCCTATAATCTGTGGGATCTGACGATCCCGTTGTTCATACTCTAGAAAAGCACCGTCATTTTCGCACAGATGTTTTTTTTGTTACTGGTAAGGAGGAGCTGGAATGGAACGTGGAAAGGAAATGTATTACCACCAAAGTTATTTGTAAACATATGTACCATTGAACTTTAATATCGTCGCTTTTTAAAAGGTTATCAAAATATAAAATAAAGGCTGCTGCTATCAACATCCTTGTCGAACTCCATCTGAGTTTCAAGGCATCCTGTGAGCGTGTTATTAATTCTATTGTTTATATCACTGCCTGGACCGTATAAAAGCTTAATTAATACAAAAGTGCATCTAAAGTCGAAAGAATTTGCCCCACTCTGTAGTAAGTATCGACGAAAAACGTACTTCAGAGCTAGTACTGCCTGATGTAAAAGTACCTACTTAAAAAAGTACTTTCGAATACTGCAAGTGTCGAAAGTAGTTATTTCAAGTATTTTGTAAACTTGCTGGAACAGTCTTTTACGGGGGTTTCGAAAATATTTCGAATTAACTTCTGAAGAAAGAAAGAAGAAATTCGTCCAAGTTTACCATTCCTAAGTTGAACCCTCAACTTGCCAAGACAACAAAAACTGATGAACAAATGAATGTTTGTCGATATTTTCCATCACCAAAGTTTACTCCTCTACAAAAAAGCACATTACAAGTCATAATTCCTCAATTGATTTACATGCATCTAACTTTTCGTCATGAATAAATACCGGAAGTTACTTTAAAGATAGATGAGATCTCTACGTTCCTTTCAGAGTTTGAAATTACATATACACTTCCCTCGTATTACATTAAAGAGGGCCATCTGCAGCTAAATACCACTTCGKCATGGTTGCACGGATTCACCGCAACATTTTATTTTCGGTGTTATTAGTTCTGCAAGCCAGAATTCGCGTATCGGTGCGGTCAAATTGGCCTTCAGTTCATTGAAGGTTAGTGGCCAGCAGACCACACAAAGCCAAAACAAGTTTAAAGAGCCCGTGTCTGCGAGAGAGAGCCGTTGTTGTTACCAGCTGATGGTATGCCTCGGTGCGCCAGACTACCTTCCTCGTCGGCTTTATTATTAAAACGATCGGGCATTTAATAATCACGTGCTCGGTCGGCAGATTGCGTGCTAGAGCAACGATCAAAAGGTTAACCAACTTGAGATCTTGTAGGCGAAACGTTTTAATGACGTGGGGTTTTTAATGGATCGGCGCTGGTTATGTAAAGCCTGGTGGTAGCATATGTTCTATTAATTGGCTTCGCGAACAAAGGATTGTATCCAACGTTTGGAGCAAGTAATTGGAATAGCTTCTTCAAGCTTCGAAGTGGGAAGGTTTTTAGAGTATTGCTCAGTATCTGGGGGTTGCGAAATGCAACGAAAAAGAGATGGTTTCGAAACTATAACACCGTGACCATCTTTTGGTTAACGTTTACCAGTTGCACTGATACAAGTGTTATTGTCATGGTAGAGTTAAGTTACTGATCTATTTCAACATTTTTTCAAACTAGGACAAAATCAGAGGCTCTAGACGGTGCAGATTTTAGTTGCGACCACCTGTAGACGATAAATTTGCTTTGTCCATCTTCTTTACTTATTGTTTTTGGTGCAGTTTTATTGTTTTTGCTTTCATGTCTTTCTGCCAACGTCTTTTGGTTAAAGTCTTATCAGTTACACTGACACAAGTGTTATTGTCATGATAGAGTTTAGCTACTGATCTATTTCAACATTTTTCCAAACTAGGACAAAATCAGAGGCTCTAAACGGTGCAGATTTTAGTTGGGACCACCTGTATATGATAAATTTGCATTTTCCATCTTCTTTACTTATTGTTTTTGGTATACCTTTCTGCCAACAACAACACAAAACACCTCGCGAGACTGAACATTTTTGAAAGGTGGTCGACGATCTTCATGAACAGTTCAAAGATGCCTTGCTTACTCTGTATACATTTAAAGAACGTTTACCTTCGTTCAGATACCTGAACCCGAAAGGTATACCTGCGTCAAGTTTGCCCGTTGGGCACGCAATTTTTCCTATCATTGCTCACCGTTTTTTTGCTTCCGACACTTTGGAATTCTTCAACGAGAGGTCACGCCATAAACTGCGATATGACAGATCACCAGAACGGAATGAATCACGGCCAATTTAAATAATTGGCGTTTGTTAGGCGGATAACTGGAAATGTACGTCGGATGTGTTGTAACCGTTTGTGAGTGTGTGTATATATACGTGTGGGCTCCCATTCATAAATGTGCGAATGCAAATTTAAGTMTTACAACAACGAATCAATTAATCGAATTTTCAAGGCTGGCGGCCATTCATGCCGTCGACACAGCGGCCGTATGTCGTGTTAGAGTGCAATTTAAAATGCTGACTCCCTTTCGCTTCCAGGTAAACCGCAAAAAAGCTGGCCGCGCTGAAAAATCGCGCTAATGCTCGTGTTCGCGTAACCGCTGTTGCCTGAATTGCTCGGCTTCTAAGGTTACGGTGCAACAAGACTCCCCCGAGTATTAAAACGCCAACCTAAATTCCTCAAACGCGAAATCCTGTTTCGGGCACACGACCCCTCGTCAGCACCGGCTTCAACTATAAACTAATTATTAGTTTTTTGGCAATTTACATTAATCTTAATCTCGCTACTATGACAACAAAGCGAGACTGCTTACATTTAGATGTTTAAAAATCTATTTCTGACCTTTTTTTATTTGTATTGTTAGGATGAAAAATACACCCCATACCGGTAAGTTTAGGAACTTCTTTGTGGATTGCTTTGGCGCATACGCTAAGTACATTTTTATCTAAAATGTCCCAGTTATGCGCGTCTTGCTCAATATTTTACGGATTCTTGCCTGTGTTCCGATTAATTGAAATCCTAAGTTTAGATTTATATGCTCAAACAAATGACGACACTGCTTCGTCGCAGAAAAAAGTTAAGTTACTTATAATCGAAATCTGCGAAATTTAAACTTTCTGTGTAGGAAACCTTTTTAATGAATCTAAAGTATTTGATAATATTGAAAGATATTATAATTTTTTATCCAAGAATGAAAACCGCGTATTTCTCTATTTATTATGATTTTTGATGACCTTTTAAGATACTTGGCAATTTCAAGCGCACTGCAAACTTAAAAATTTTCCAAAAACACCACAAATACGACTCGTATGACTGAAACTGCATAAATTATAATAAATATAAATATAATATAAACATTTTTCATTTTTTTTATATTAACCGTATTACGACCGGTCTTATATCAGGTGACACACCCTGTGTGTGTAAACGATCGTTTAATCGATATTCACCCCCCAGCGGATGTGCCGTTTTGTTGTCGATCGTGTAACACGAAAAGTTTAACAAACTCTTTTCACCCTGGGGTTATATGGAAAAAAAAATGCCGCAGGCCTGCATTCTGATCAACCCCCGTTGGCAATATCCGCACGGCCGACGGCGAAACACCCAATAGTGATTGATGACGTGTCAAAATTAGAAATTTTCGTCCATTATTGCATTAAGTAATCTTTAGAAACGACCCCCTCTCATTTGTGGATGCAATCGATAAATTAATCGAGGCTGAATTTGCTTACTCAACTTCGATAATAAAACGGCAGTGGCGTGCACGGAAATGCATTTTAGGGCGCGGTTCTTTCATGCTAACTAACGAGGATGTGTTTCTTATTGGATTGTAGGTCGAAAAATCCTTTTAACATTAGTAAATATCATCTAAATATTCTTGTAAAAATTGCAGATTCGCCATTCATAGGTTTATCACAAAAAAGACCTAATAAGATGATTGCCTAAAATAGACCACCTTTTCGTCTACTTTTGATTCATATGGGTGGCTGGTAGTAAGATATTTTGTACAGTGTTTGACGCCATTTTGAAAATTTTCGAAACGAAAGCTCTAAGAAGAATACGATTTCTTCAGTTTGCTTCTGACAGGAATAAATCTACTTTTCTCAAATGTTACACGGTCACATTTCTCTATTTTTTTTTAAATTGTGGATATGGAAACATGAATAACTTATATTTCTTAAACGGATCCCCATTTCGATTATAGCATCAAATTTCCTTTCTACTGTTACTGGTACCTGTCATTATTGTTTTTTAGGAAAATGTGTTTTCTCAAAACAAATGCCAAATTAAATAGAGAACCAACAGTTGACTCAACATCATGTTTCTAAAAACGGATAGTAACAAAACCAAGAATAGAATTAGATAACAAACGCGTAACCGTGTTAATAAAAGTTGTTCTCATTTATTTTATTATTATTTCCTTCGTATCCTTTTTTATAAACCAAATTTCTTAGCGTGACTTTACAAGAAGAAATCAAGTTTCGTTAAATCCGGAAATCGCGCTGGGCACGGTATTAGGATATCCCCATCTAATCCATTTGTTTGGAAATTCTGCATTGAATTATTCCCTCTGGTAATGCGCAGGTGCCAATTATGTTGGAACCGAATGTGCTGCCTTACAGCGCACGTTTTCTATTATTTCTGGTAATTCGTTAATATTTCCATCGAAAAAATAAGATCCAATTGGGTATTTTCACTTTTTTGTGTAAACAAGCGGCCATTTACAAGACACCTGACGTCACGGCCAATATGTTCGCATTTTGGCGGTCCCTTTAAATATTCACATTTTTAATATTAAAAATTCACCTTACAATCTATGTTTTCGAATTTATAAGCTGTCACAGTTGTTTTGTGGATTAGATGCTACCTATTAATATCCAATATAATAAAATATAAATACATGGCAAATACCCACTCATACATACATTCAAAGACTACATTATGTCGATGGTTCAAGGACCTTATCCTAAAGCATTACTAATTGTTATAGACTCTCCAACAGCTGGTATTAACAGAGAGGTCATCCATTTTTGTTACGAGAAATAGAAAATAACCCCAAAAGCTTAAAAGTTTACTTTTGAATTTAAATATTAACTGGTAAAATTCTTCAAGTTTTGAGGTATCGTTGAAGTAGTCATGTAGAGGTGAACGAGTTCATCGTTGTTCAGCTGTATAACACTTGCTTTCGACATATTCATCCCCTTTCGATCCCCCTTTTCGATCGAAAACCCCCACAAGATCACAATTTTTTTGTACAGCGAGCTGCAAAAGGCTAATTTTATTTAGCCAAGAATATGTATCATATTGTATAATCCTGAACAGCACCGACCCAGACCGAAATAATTATATATTTGGCCGACACAATGGCGATAGCGGCAGACAACGGTGGCCAGACTGTATAAAAATACCCTGACCTAGTTTTCGCCGTCAGAGTAGGCCCCGGCAGTTTCACGTCGATGGTCCGCATGCCGCTGCACCAGGGCGGCATGCAAAATTGCGTGGAAAATCGGCGTTCTTCCGTATTTGATTAGAATGATATTTGGTTGCCCCGCTCACTGTCAGATGGTTATCTGATATCGCAGCTGTTTGTACGCACTTGACTGTATTGTTGTGGTAGGTCCGCTCCTTTATTTATGTAACCCAAGGACGACCATTACAGTATTGATTTATGTTTCCTTTATTCATATCAGGTTTTTTCATTAGGCGTCGATAATGCGCATAAATTAAACGGGGAAATCAATTCTGCGTCGAGATAACGTTTTCCGAGAAGTTCGGAGGAAAATTTCCGAAGTTAATATAATGCGCGGCATCAAGAAACAGTTGTTATTTTGGACTGATATTTTTAGCCTCTTTCAAAAAAAATGTTGGAGTAATACAATTAACTTAGCGACCGCGATTTCTTATTCATTCATTTATGCGTCTAGGTATTGAAATAATGAGCCGATTCAGTTGGAGCTTTATGTTTGAGGAAACAGTCTAGCAGACCGTGGAAACACCAGCTTCATCTGAGAAGTTTATTCTCCTTCTAGCGCTTGAAGTCCATCAATATTTCACATTCTGGATATCATTCTAATATTTGATGATGATGATGAGAAGTCTAAGTCATTTATTTGACTTCTTCAATACCAGTCTTGTCATTTTTTGCTTGTTAAAATAATTTAGAATTTACACGCAGGTGTTTGAATCATTTTCAACAATGGAAAAATCTGAGATACGTGCAGTTTAAATATTTGCAAAAGAAAAAGTTGTGCCAAAAGAAATTCATGAAGATATGGTGGGTGTATTAGGTGAGAGTGCTTCTTTTTACCTAGTGGTAAAAAATTTGTCTTGAGAATTTAAATTAGGAAGGCAAACGTATGAACATGCAAAGGGTGCCGGACGACCAGTAACTGTCACTATTCAGGAAAATGTCAGTCGTGTACATGACATGGTAATGGCAGATATGCGAATGACCATTCGTCGGATAGCTGAAATTACAGACTTTTCGTAAGGCACAATAGAAAAAACATATTTTAGAGCTTAAAAGTTATCTGCACGTTGGGTCCCTAGAATGTTGACGCCTGATCAGAAACGTTCGAGAGTCCTGCATTCTGAAGTTCTCTCGATTTGTAACTGTTGATGAAACATGGGTCCACCACTTTGACGACCCAGAGTCAAAATAACAGACTATGGAATGGCATCACAAAGGTTCTCCTCCACCACGCAAATTTCGAGTTGTGCCCTCTGCTGGTAAAATTATGGCCACAATTTTTTGGGAAGCGGACGGAATTTTAACGGTTGATTTTTTGGAACGTGGACACACAATAATAGGTTTTTACTATGGCAACTTGATTTCAAAATTGCACGAGCGCATTAATGAAAAAAGACGGGGAAAATTGAGGAAATGAATTTTGCTCCATCAAGACAACACTCCTGTACACAAAAGCCATATTGCAATTAATGCTAATCACGACGCAGGATTTGAATTGCGCGGACACTGCGTAGTCACCAGACCTAGCTCCTAGCGATTACTTCTTATTTACGAAATTGAAAGAATATCTACGTGGGGCCAAATATTACGATGATTATTAAGTGATGACAGCAATAAACGACTGGTTAGAGGACCAACCACAAGAATTCTTTTCAAGAGGAATCAGAGCAGAACATCGTTGAACTAAATGCATCGATGTTCAAGGAGGTTCAAGAGACCATAATTAATGATCTTCCCTCGTAGCTGAGTGATATAATTTGACAGCACTTGTTTTTCTCACCATCGCCAGTTTAGCACCAGCTTGATATGTACAGGAATTATGATATGACCCTCGTAGTTCTTGTTGCATAGGGATATTTGAACGTCTGGAAAGTGTTGCAGTTCTTTCACATAGTGGTTGACCCAGTATTTAATGAGCGTGGAATGTGTTTACAATGCTCCAATTTTGATGTTTAATAACTTGTTCCTTGCTATTTTTTATTCTTGGCGACAAGAAAAACTCATCTAACCCAGCAGTCCGATCGATTCTTTCTGGAAGATATTGCTGCAGACCTTTCGGGTCAAATTTCTGCTGCCTCGCCGGTGCATGCAACGGAATCGATAAGTCCGAGTTCTCCACAAAGCCGACATCCAAACGTAATTGTCCCCCTCCCCCGGAATGGTGTTTGCGTTTTATTTTAGAGTCAATACCAGACGGGAACGAACCAGGTCATGGGCGCTCACGTACATACAACGCACCACGGCGCGCCGTTCGAAAATTGGGCCCCCATCTAGGATTGATCCCTGCGGCACACGCTCGCACGTGATTTGCCGGCGTTTTCGCACCGAATGTGTGCAAATCGCCGTAAATGGCGAACGTCTACCGCAACCGCCGCCAGACCTGGTGGACGACGGAAAGAGCCCGTGAGTCAGAGCAGCCGGCAGACAGCCTTCACTAGGCCTCCCGTTCTAGACATCGCCTTGTTTAGCATGCCCGCCTACCACATTCTCTCGGCCTGAACTCTCTCTCAGCTGTTCGAACAGATGCAGCCGCCATTTAAATCGGCTGTGCGCGTTCAACGCCCGGACCCCGGATTTTTTGAGCCGCTGGTCAGGGTAACCGGACGTTTCCAATTGGGAGTCCGATTAGAAACGCGTTGGATCATTCCTAACCGACCAGTTGCAGGTATTCCTGCTTCAAATTTTTCATAATTACATCTTTGTACGGACCAAAATAAGCCGAAAAAGTTTGAGTTAATAATAGGTCCGCAAAGTAACGGTTTCGGAGATACAAACAAATTAAAGAAGCTTCTAGCTGAAACAAAATGTTAAGTTACGTAAGCACGTGCGACATCTTTGCTTGAAGGATATCCCAGCTATTTCTAAAATCTCCTACTGGCTCGAATTTGTTGGCATTTTTTTTGATTAATTCTGCCGCAGGTTCTCAAGGCTATTTACAGTAGTACCATAGACTAATATTTCCAAATATCCAGAAAAAGAGACATCTAAAGGGCTTAAATCAGACGATCTTGCAGGCCATAATACAGATTTGGTGTAAATGCTCTCTAACGATAACAAAAAAATGAACTGAAGTACCACCAAGCTGCAACCACGTTTCTTGTCTTTGGTACAAAGTGTGTGTACATTGTGTTCTGCAGAAATATTGGTTCAGCTGCGCTTGTTGATGGATATGGTAAAACAACAGGTCAGGATTAATTCTGCTGCAGCTTCTCAAAGCTATTTACAGTAGTACCATAGACTAATGTTTCCAAATATCCCGAAAAAGAGAACTCTAAAGGGCTTAAATCAGGCGATCTTGCAGGGTATAATACAGATTGGGTGTAAATGCTCTCCAACGATAACCAAAAAATGAACTGGAGTACCATGAAGCTGCAACCATGTTTCTTGCCTTTGGTACAAAGTGTGTCTACATTGTGTTCTGCAGAAAGTTTGGTTAAGCAGCGCTTGTTGATGGATATGGTAAAACAACAGGTCAGGATTAATTCTGCTGCAGCTTTTCAAAGCTATTTACAGAAGTACTATAGGCTAATGTTACCAAATATCCAGAAAAAGAGACATCTAAAGGGCTTAAATCAGGCGATCTTGCAAGCATAATACAGATTTGGTGTAAATGCTCTCTAACGATAACCAAAAGATGAACTGGAGTACCACGAAGCTGCAACTATGTTTCTTGCCTTTGGTACAAAGTGTGTGTACAGTGTGTTCTGCAGGAAGATTGGTTAAGCAGCGCTTGTTGATGGATATGGTAAAATAACAGGTCAGGTCAAGCCAAGTCGCCTAGAATACCCATCCAAATGTTTAATGTGATCTCCAGATTCCATCAGAGCATGGCGATTTTCTTCGACCTAAACATGGGTATTGTGAGAAGAATGTTGACAAAAAAACTGGATCTTTCAGCCCTATTGTGCAGAGACCAACGGCAAAAAAACCAAATGTAGTTGATGGTAATATAAGTATGTAACAGCATACTATACTGCATTGTAAGATATCAGATTAAATTCCGGCAATTTTGGTTCTGAATGCCTGTGATTATGAATAAAACGTTGTATTGCATTTGTGTTTCAGTCGCATTTTACCCACTTAAGAAAACCAAACGTTCGAGCTCAACATTCTTGCGTGGATAAAATGCTATATGAAACACTTATACAATAAATAGCTATTATTTGCCGTTGCTTTTTGCTGCAGAATTTTACACTACGTTTGCATTCTCCAATTTAGTGTTCTAGTTGTAATCAAGCAGTATTATTTTCACAATATAAATATTCAAGGCAGGATCTTTGGACAATGTATATGTTATCCTACCATCATATGCAGAACGCAAGGTTGAGCCGTCTTCATAATTTCAGTTTGTTGTCCTGAACTAGTCAATGACTCGATTATCCGTGCATAGACAACAATGAGTTGTTACACACTTTACAAACGACATGTCGTTTTTAAAATTGAAGCTTCCTGAAGCAGATTGCATCTAGACCAAGTTATTATACCTATTATCGTGCTTTTAGCAATTGTTTCCAACAATTATGTCGCATTTCTGTGGTTCTTCATTGTTTCATTCTCACCTACATGCAGTGCAACTACTTAAAAAGCAAGATGAATCTGGGCCCATAACCTATTTCCCATTTCTAAATCCGTACATTCGGAGGAAAATGATCAGTGGCTAGTTCAGGGGAAAACTTAACGACTCGGTATCGACCAGCGACAAGACGCACATGTGGGCACGTAACCTAGAAATTTCTACGTTTACAGTTCGTTTCACTTGTGCGTATCGATAAAATTTCCATTATTGTACGGAACGGAAATCAATCCTACCATACCTGCGCTGTTATGTCACGGTAGAAAATACAACCATCCTAGTTCGTTGACTGCTGCTTACGATGTCAGCGCTTTAAATTCTGTGTGCAGCGCACCACATGCTCGCGGCAATTTACCAGCACGCACCTAGACAGTAATAACAAGAGTAAACATACTCGCTGTTTCTATGGCGTCATTCCATCTATGATTAAAAAGAATCTGCAGGTGAGAGACGTAAGTAGGTGCGCACGTGGTCATTGATCTCGCATTAACGCACGCATAATAAGTCGCTTTGTGCGTTAAGAGTTTGTATAAACAGCATAAATTTACGTCGCAGCTTCGGCGTCGAAGATACGGCCCGGAATCCATCACCTGTGCTGCTGCTGCTGTGGCAGAACAGGTGTTTCAGCGCTCGAAGAGTGCTTTGTCTTGTACTGTAATTTTTCAAGGTCGACGTTATTTCAGTTCCAAACTAAAAATATCCCGGCCTCTCGCATACCTGGCCTTCAACTGTTGCAGATCGACTCCTTAGCATATTTTATTAATGTAGACGTGTTTATGGCGGACAAAGGTATTCGGCGCAGTGGCGGCTCGTCAATATTCTCCTTTCGTTTACCCCGATCGACGGATTCCTTTGTCGGTACACTCTAAGCTCGCATTCGACGAAACAAAAGAGTGCCGTTCCAAGTGAATGGGTTACATGGTGCGAGCTGGTCGGTGGGCTCATTAGGAACACGTCTAATTTACTTGGAGCAGCGAGGCGAGACCTTCACGGTCTAGCCAGCGCCGAGTCTTCGCCTCTTCCACAATACCCCGAGCTTTTACTCCAGAAAAGGAGATTTACTAGCCGGGGTCGTCGAACTCGCCGTTTGGTGTCATTAATCACGGGGAGTATTGTGGGTACGTCACGTTGTCACAACTAGGAAAGGGTTCCCGATAACTCCTTTCGGGGGTTGTTTCGTAACCTACCCACCGTCCGAGGATTAGCGGTGATTAACGAGTGCAAGAAGGGAAAGCACTTTATAGATCAGGGATCAGGGATTTTGATACCTAGGACAATAAGAAGTGCCCTGTTGCCACTTTGTCTCCTTCCCTCACGATCGCGATGCTGGAAACAGTTTAGTTATTTTGATAACGATTGGAAAGATTAGATAGAGAATTAAGTTTGCAACAAATTTGTGAAATCTGTGACCGTTGACCTGGAAATCGCATTAAAAATACCGCCCATCCGCTGTATGAGGTGGTGAGTACCTTATTATAAGCCTGAAAAGCCGCCAGTTTTTGAACACGTAAGGACTTCCCCACAGGATTTTTGAGAAAAAAACTACATCAAGTGGCGACCGATACATTGAGAAGTCTCCTAAAGAAAACAGAGGAAGGGAAGGACTAAGAGGTTGCTACAACAACAGTAATAAACATGTTTCTGTAGAGTTTGCTGAGCCACCGAACACGCAAGCAGAAATTACTTCTTATCTTGCCAAAAACCTTCTGAAAATCTTAGCAGAAAACATATAGCCAGAATAATAAAATGGTTACTTTCGGAACAGTTACAAAAGTCAACCCTGCCTTATAATCTGGCGCAGAATAGTCAGGAAGAAGCTGACACACGTGCTGATCGTTCTCATTCACTACCAGTAACGTTGCCTGGAAACATCCAATTTTTGACGGGAGGAGGGAAAGATAGTCCGACTATAAAACTACGCCCCATTAAGGACGGGAAATAGCCGGAAAAAACAAAAAAAATTCCGTTTTAAGGTGTTTCTGGAACGCGAAAAATGTTAAGCTACTCCTACAAAATTCCTACATTATAAAAGCAACAAATACAACTTTCCACTAATCTTATTAGGTATCGACGATGCAACGTGTTCAATACAATCTCCATATTCCAGTGCGCTTTTCAGAAAGGTCGTCGAAGGGTGAGTTTTCCTGGTTAAGCGCACCGAGTTTCCCGCCTCTAAACACATTTTGTTACTCAATAAATGTACTTGCAGAAGGGGCTGACAATCTTCCGCTTGTAGGTGACGGGTTGATATGCACTGAGCAGCATGGATGCGAGGAATATCTGCTACTGTTGTCTCAGTATCCTCCGACGACGGCAACAGCTGTAAAACTGAAGATATTTCAGAGTAGAAGGCCTTGCAAATGATCCCCATTACCATGCCATGCTAAAAAACTTCCGTCTTTTGATTACTGTCTTTCCAGCATCGAAACCGCGGACTTTTCATCGCAATTTCCGGGCTAACGGTCACAGATATCAAAAAAAAACTAGTAAAATGTTTTTGTTGCAAATTTAATTCTCTTCTAAATATCCATTTTCAAAAAACTGTTTCTGTCAATCTCTTTTCCGCCATCGCGTCCTAGAGGGGAGGAGAAGAAATGGCATCAGGGCATTTCTTGTCTTAGGTATGTTTAGCAACCTCCCTCAAACAAATCACTTTTTACAAAAAAAACTCTAGCGGAGGCATTTCCTCAACAATTCCCGCTGAACTAGTATCTGCCTTCCGCGTAAATTCGTAATTACTCCGCGCCCTTCCGCCACCTCCAGCGAAGTTTTATGAATGTGCCCGTCTTGGTCTGTAATACGCCGGTTGTAAATAAATATCTTACTCATGACGAGCCCGAAATTGCGCATATTTACTACGGGTGTGCGCCCCATCACACTGCGCACTGCATTTAGCTATTGACTTCTCGCCTGCTGCACTTATGTATGCAGTAGTACGCTGCATCCTACGCTACGTCCAGAGGAGAGGACTCCAACCGCACCCAGTCTGGTTTATCTCCGTCTCTGTCCGTCGCGGCCGGTGACGTCACATCTCTGGCTGGACTCCCGCCAAAACGGGGTATTCCTCCGGGAAAGTCCAAATGGGATTACGATGGATTTAGATGTACATGCAACAACTTGCCCAATGCACCGTGCGATATTGGTAATGAACATCTAAAAAATCGCCACGACTCTTCGTCGGTTGCATAACAAAGAAACTCAATGAATGGGGGCCTTTGTACCGAACACCACTCTTCACCAATTTCCTCCGATGTTCTTATTCCGCTGTGGGGTTAGGAGAGATGGCCTGCACTAGACTTGATCGATCCCCTTGACGTCAGAGCCGCGGCGGTTGCCACGGCAACGGGAACGCATCGATCCGGCTCCGCGAGGGGATGATGGGGGACAGAAGAGATCACCCGTCTACTGTCCTCGACCCGCCGTTTTCGCACTATACACCTGGCTGTTCGACCCTTTTTAACCGCGCCACAGTAGTATACTATGGAGTTTCCTGCGGCGCTAATACAATCCGGTTAATGGCGTTTGTACTACCAGTTTACCCCTTTGACTGTTGCGACCGTCTAAAAAGTGATGACGTACCACGTACTTCAGTTGATTCCAATTGGAATAGTGTGAATGGACTTTTATTAAGTGCTACGTTCAGCGAACGAAGGCGCAAAAAGTGTCGAGTTTCTGAACAGCTGATTTCGATATGAGTTCTTTAAATGAATGGGCGTTAACCCCATTGTTATGCGATCTATTTGTGCCTTGATTGATACTCAGCTCTTTCCAGTAACCCTTCATTCTTTACGATTTATCCTCACTTCATCTCTATGGCCTCTCGCTTCTGCCTTTTTTATCCAACTTCCTTTTATGATATTCCAGATGGATTCATTCTTTGAGTGTACTCCATCCATTGAAGACGTGCTTCATTACAAAGCTACGGTATAGGATTTTTGTGGATATTTGTAATTCTTATGTCTTACACATATTGACAACCCTCCAAACTTTGTAACTATCTCCCAGGCTTCAGACATGTTTTGTTCTTGGCCCATACTTTGCTATCGAACATTCAGTTTTCTTGTTCCTTCGCAGTGTTCTCCACATTGTACTATGCATCTGTTCATTATATCCTTAGTCGTCTTCTTTGATCCAGTTCCACTTCACATAACAAGGAAAACAATAATTTAGAAGAATAGAATGCTTCCAATTTTTCGACATATTCCGAACGATTTATAGTACGCTGAATTAATCCTAACGGATCAAGATATTCTTACTGAATAAGCCAGATCGTTTCTTGATTTTTTGTGAAGCTGTTCCAGCAGGTTGCGTAGTAGTAGTCGTTTTTAAGGTAGTCAACCAAAGGAACTCCTTTTGTGTCCCAGAAAACTGTCGACGTTATCTTTTAGATCGAAGAACAGTCTTTGCCTTCTTCGGAACTATCACTTGTTTCCATTGCTGTTTAATCTCTTTGTCCATGGTCTTTGTTTACAGTTATAAATCAGCGGATGAAATCGGTTTGTCGTCTTTTTGGTACTGATACTCTGGTCATCTGTACGTCCTATGAGTATCTGGGCGAACTTTTTTTGTGACGTAGATGCTCTCTCTGTCATAATCTGGTTCATTTTCATTTGTTCCAGTAGTATTCTTCTTAGATTTCTTTGTGAAATTCGATAAGAACTGATCCTGAAGTACATTTAGTCACCGATCTCTTACATAAAATGCTGGATGTCTAAGGCCTAAAATCGGGCCACGTGGTCACTATCCCTCCCAATTAGTTAACCCAAATTCGCCGAGACACTGCCTCCGGTTGGCGTTCCACAATTCCAAAGCTTTTTGCCAATGTTTGCATGTTGTGCGACATAGAACGGAAGAACGATGCCGGATACGCAACAGGATGTCTCTGGAATTATTAATATTAAAACACCTCCAAGAAGTACCTGACGACCGTAGCTTTTTATAAATCCCACGATCAATACCTTTGAGAGATCGGTGTATTAGGCGCTGCAGGTCGTCGAATTCCAGTCATACCGGACCCCCACGCGTAGTAAAACCAGTTGGACCAAGATCGGTCGTGTACTCAAAGAGTCGGCACTTTTTGCTCGTCGTAGTAACGGAAATCGTCGGCGCTGAACGAATTTTACTTCCAGGGCAACCGCAGAAAAAGAAACAAAAGAGTCGTAAACTCCTTTGTTATCCGGCGTCATTCTGATTTGATGCCCGGCTGGAACGAGCTGCGTAAAGGTCAAAGGTCCGGTTTTTTTAGGGGGGAGAAGTTTCACCGCGTGAGGTGGCGAAAACTGCTCGCCTTTTAAAAGGCAATCGGTTTGTTACAACGCCATTGTTACTGCGAATTACACGTGTTATTTATCGCGATTTTTATTACCCTATAAATTTTCTCGTACACCGTTTGTGCTTAGCACCATCAGGCTTCGACGTTTTGCGATAACGGATTACATAACTTCAGTAGCGCTAGTTTCAGGTTACTGTGATGGCTGCAGCATGCCAAAAGATGTAGACATTCCGTCGTCATCGCTAGATTTAAACTGAGTATGCTCCTTTTTGGAACATTGCTTCCAACACCACCACGGTGGTGTTAGTGCCAGTCTTTACGAAAGGCATCTACTGTAAGGCATTATGTATTTACCCAACCATCTCATTCATCCACACAATATTTACTACTGTATACCATAAATGCATCGGTTCTTAACAGATTTATTGCCATCAAACTAATACCTACCTATGTGATGAGACAAACCGGTCTTTTTTTATTAGTTACTTCTTTAGTGTTTTTGTTAACATTGAGGTTTAAAACTCTTAAGAAGTCGTTCTTTGTTCATGTAAGTCTTCTTCGCGCTGGTTTTCTAGTAGAGGAATGCGGTATTGCGGTATTAAGTTCCAGTATTTCTAAATTTTTCTAAAAGGCTTGTCATCTTCCGCGACTAGAGGCTTCTAAAATTCACCTGCTCCTTAGAGGGACAGGGGTCGTTTGGMATAAGTCATAAGAAWTAAAAAAAAAACTAAGGGCGCCAAGTGGATACTCCTTCAATAATTTCATCACCAAAAGAGGAAACAGCTTCAAGTTATGTCAAATAACATAATTCTTAAACATAACTTCTCGCCAAAATACCTTGGAGTGACCCTAGATACGTCTCTAATGTACAAGAAGCATCTAGAAAACGTCAGTAAAAAATGACAGACTAGAAATAACATTCTGCATAAGCTTGCTGGTACAAGTTGGGGTGCAAATGCAAATGTACTCCGTACTTCTGCAACTGCCTTGCTTTATAGCGCTGCTGAGTACTGCTGTCCTGTTTGGAAAAACAGTCATCACACAGGAAAAATTGACACTTAGTTATACTGCAATGTGACTAATCACAAGTAAGTCAACTCCATTACCTTGGCTTTCCATTCTTTCAAACATTGCTCCTCCGGAGATTCGCAGACATATTAAGCTTGGCAAAAATATCAATCAGCTCCTAATGAGTTTCTGATTTCTCGAGATCTGCAAGAGCTACGTACAACTCGGCTAACTTCTAGAAATCCTCTGTGGACAGAAGATTTCCTTCGTGCTCCTTATACCATTGAAGATGGATGGTGTTCTGTTTGGCAACGTAAGAAACATGATATATTCAATCAGCAGTTTATAGACGATCCTACGGAAGAGGAACTGACCTCCCAAGAAGATCTTGGGTCTCTGAATCGCCTTCGCACTGGTCATGGGAAATGCAAGTTTTTTCTTAATAAATGGAATTCATCTATCAACCCTTCTTGTGAATGTGGAGATCCCCTCTATACAATTGGACTACCAAAAGATGCCCCCGTACAGCATGGCCTGGTGGTTTTGCGTCTATCCATCGTGTTGATGAAGGTGTTAAAGACTGGCTTAAGACAATAGAGATCTGATTGGAGTTTTCTGCGGTTTTCTTCAATACTCTATGCAGAATAAATACATACATGTATGTATCTATTATGGATAAAGCGCAAATGCGAGATCTCTTATCGTTGAATGATGTTTTTTCTTTCAACACTTTTATAAAACTCAACCGTAGTCGCATGAAATTAACAATACTGTGGAATGTATTAATGATTTTCATTTCTTTCTTGTCACTCTAGCCATCTTCAGTTTTAGTAGGTATGTATTACTGGCCATTAGTAATATCATCGAAGTCTTCTGAAGACGACTCGCTATTTCCAGATAAAGAAAAATCACAAGATTTGATGATAATTGATTAGCTACTGAAAGCATTTTCTTGAATACATTGTTTGATATTTTTTGCATTAAAATTATACGAATAACAGATTCTGAATTTAGCCATTACCTTCGTGTTGGCCTTCTACAAGTAAATACGAGCTCTTAGAGAAAAGGCATAAAATAAATGATCTAGCCCACCTGTTTTAGCTTCCTACATATCAGAAAAGAACATAAGGTTTGATAAAAAAGTAAATAAAACAGTGAACAAAGAGAAAAAAACTAAAAATCGGCTTGATTTTTTATTCAAATTGCTGTATCATTTTCAGCTGCAACTGTGGTATACATTTAATCTATGATGGATTTGCCTATTGCTAGACAGTCCTGACTAACTCCATGTGTGTCAAGAAATATTCTTGGAATAATTCTCGTTAAGATCCAAAACAAAATTTGAAAATTCTTCTTCTGAACCTCTTTTATGAACGAAGCTTCCTGCCTAACTGCACCTTCCTCATTTTAGAGGCAGACATTTCAAGTTTACTACCATTTCTTCAAATTTGTAGGTACATCTTTAAACTCCCTCCTCCCTTGGGAACCCATAGCCCGCACAATTATGCAAACCGACCGTTAAGGCATAACAAATGCCCTCAATTATTTTTTAATGTACTCCGATGTGCAGAAACGGACCGGGCGAGCGCCGGGGGTCGGGGTTGAGTTATGGGATTTTTCACGCACCCCGAGCGTCGCGACGGAGTCTGGACGGGTGTGGCAGGTTCCGCAGAGTCTGGCCGTTCCCGCCATGTCCGTTGCCATGGCGACGGTGCGCTCTCCCACACCATGTGCCCCCACGGAACGGGATAAACCGCGGAGAATGCGGCCCGTAAACTCAGTTTTACGACCCACAACAATGTCGGAAACTAAAATGTTGCATTCGTTTGATGTCGCATAGGCTTACAGTACGGTGATGTAGTTGGGGTGTAACTAAGGAAACTATTGGGAAAATTTGTAGTATATTAGGGTGCATCTACTTGGAAGTTCTTATAATGTTATGGTTTGGCAGACCAATCAATTTTGAGTTATTTGTGGGCGACTTGTGCGTGGAATTCTTCTCAACAGCATTATACATTGAACAGAACGTTCACATAGTAATTCTAAACCCTTGGAAAAAGTAGATATCATTGTGTCCTCGTATATACACAAAATGCTTACTACTCGACAAATAACAATCATAGTACTACCACGAACACAATATACTAACTAAACTGTCTAAAAGGTGAAGCCTGTACGAGCAGGGGTTACGTCATGCGGAGAGTGTTCCTTTACTTGAATCAACCACTTTACATATGCTTTAGACATGAATTTGTCATGTTGTATTTTGGTATGTTCTTCCAGAAATCAACACGGTCTTGTTTGAGGTATAAAATGGTGAACATTTTAGCGACCAGTACATTATGGTCTTACTAGGGCACTCTCATAAACTTCCCTCATATCAGTTAAAATGTGCGCTTTCTGCCTGCTCTGTTACAAACGAAACTCGATTCTTATRAATTTGATTTTATGATGCATTCTACTTCAAATTAATGACAATATAAAATGATAGCTCAGGTACAATAACGTTAAGTAGAAAAATTCAGGGACCTTCTATGGGCAAATGAGTACCACATTTTAAAATACTTTCGATTATACAGCAAATCCTAACTAACTATATTCAAACAACAATTTTTATCGTGTTGGATGGGTCATCCAAATCGTAGTTAAAATTATTTCTCCTTCAAGAAAATTGCATTATTTTAACAAGCATTGTGATTTCTTTGATTTTTATGACGTCATTGTTAAGTGAACACTCTGTATAATTGCAACGTGATGGCGGAGGATCAGCATTTGTAAATGTCATTCAATTACATCGAACCAATTTGACTGTTATAACACACCGGTGTTATTTAATTTGTTAAGTATGTTTTCGTCGAGTTTTTGGCATGTGTTAACCTTCAGACTACAAACAGTACTTTGAATGTTCGTGTTATTAAATTAACCACAAACGTTTTTTCTACCGAGAAAAACATTAAAGGTAATGTGGATAAAATTTCCTTGAATTTCGATTACAGTTATTAATAGACGCCCAAGAAAGTACAAATGGAAAAATACTAGCTTTGCGTGACTGCAGAAATGAAACAAATGGATCTCCCTGTTTGTCTTTAAATCACGGTTGTTTCAGAATTTTTTCGATTGCAAATTCACACATCAGTTCGTTAATAATAGCGAACAGAAGTTTATCGTTATCGAGATCGTCAATTGGAAACCCACAAAAGGAAATTGCGTGGTGTTAAGCAACTGTTGCTGGAACTGTATGATAAGTAGCGTTATCTCTGGAACCAGAGGATCCAACATCAAAAATACAATCTTCAAGTGATAGCATATATTAGCGTGGGGTTCAGGTTTGATCACATGGCATGATAAATATGATCATTTTCAGCGAATTAGAGATTTAGATATAGGCACAAAACCATCACAAAAACCATGACCTCGTAGTTTACATGTCAATATAAAACCAAGTGCTCTTATCAAACAGTATTCAGGTAGTTCTCGTTAAAAAAACATCAGGTCAGATAACATCAATTATATACATTACTTTCCGCAAATTACAGCCGTATTTTGCTGTAAGTTTCCTTTATATTCTCGAACACCATTTTGTGATTTTAGCATTTTAAGTYGAGGTAGATAAACGCAACTTTTTCGAAGCCCTCTAAATCTGCTATAGTTTTCAGGTTAGGAAACAGCGGTTTCCTTTAAAAGGGGTCCAGAAGACGTTTATCCTACCCCATTCATATATCCAGTGGTCAAGGTAAAAAAAAATTCTCTCAGAGACGCTCCCGTTTTGTGGCAAATCACACGAGACCAAATCGCAACCGAATTAAACCACCTTTTTCCTCATAAATCGCGCCATCCAAGATAATCCCCACCACCCCCTTGTTTGTTTTGATCCCGATAACCACCAGACGGCGTGTACGGGGATAATGACACAAAATATGTAGGTGTCTAGGCGATGACGCATCGACAAGCGGGGCTGCATAGTAGCTATATATATGGGGTGGTGTCTCCGAGCCGGTGGCCTTGAACGACGGCGGGACGCCCGCCGTCGGAATTGTGCATGACCGGCCTTGGACGCCGCCGCCCGACGCCCTATATCGACCCGCTCCCGGGTGATGGCTAAAGGTCATACGGCGCCTCTACTACACACAGATCCACTCGAATTTCAGGAAGTACTAGCACATCCCCTCCCAAGGGTGTACCTAGCGTAGGGGCGGGAATTTTTTTCGAGCCGTGAACTTGGCGGACCCGCCGCCGCCCCGAATTTCAGGGCTGGCGGTGGAAAAGGTGGAATCTTGCTTTTCAGCTATACCGGTGGTCCGTTGCAGGATGCCTTCCTCTGCAGAAGCTCTCTTACTTTAATAAATCGAGAAATAAATGATGATTGAACCCTGTACTGATACTTTTGTCATTGAAAAAAGTGTTCGTTAGAAAGATCTTTTATTTGCAGTTTTAGCTTCTTGCAAACGTATTTCATTTTTTCCACGTAATCAGTACTTTTCGTAGCGCTGTACCAGATTCACCGCTTGGGTATTGATATCCCCGAAGCTTCGTCCAGGAGGCCACTGTTTGAAGTGTAAGCGGAGATAGCCGCTAAGTACAAGGTCAAGTCAAAAAGTTTCCAACGAAAATCGTTAATCGAGCACTGTCCTGGAGGAGCACCATTCCTGTCGACAAATGTTCACGCCTACGATTTTCGATCGCTCGTCTCAATTTGGTTTCGCAGTACGTACAGCTGTAATTGTTGTCCCACGTTCGAAMAAATCAACCAAAAGAACGCCGTCKTCATCCCAGAAAACAGTAGCCATCATTTTCCAGGTTTTGTAAGGAAATTGCTTGAACTTTATCGGTTTTGATGATGTTGAAACGGCACCCTTTCCTTCACTTATTGCAGCTGGTCCATAAGCAAGGCGTAACTCATTGTGGATTTGAACGGTTGAGGCACGAATCTGTTCCTATTTCGTAAATGACGCGATCAACTATGGTTGCAGACATTGTTGTTCACTGACTACAGACAACTGAAACAACACAATGACTTTCGTGTCTTCGCATACAATCTATAGATGTCTCGTATACATCTGTAATACATTTTGAGCACAAACAACAATAAAATGGGCCTTTTCACAGGCTTTGAAAATGAAAGTGTGAATGAAAATGAAAGTGTGAATGAAATGAATGAAATAATGCAAATTTCATTAAGCAAAACTGAGAAATTTACCCTAACCATGGACTAGCAGTGCGAGTCCTAATAAACTGTAAAATCTTCCCTCAAGAAGTGGATATATTGCAAACCAACAGTTTTTGATGAAGCTGAATGTGCTGATTGTTGTATTTCGATCAGTATTTCACGAATACTTACGTGAGATTTTCTTGAAGGGATGTCATTTCCAAAAATGATTATCATCCACAGTGCTAGTTCGAAACACCAATAATGAACTGTCAAAAATGAATCAAGCTCGCCTACTTAACATCTTTTTAAAATGCTCTCTCATACACAAAATTACAAACTACTCTTAACAAAATTCCTAAGATAAGACATTTCTTTGAGCATGGGCCCCTTCTAAGATATAATCATGTATAATGGTCAAGTTTGCTGCAACCAGGTATAAAAACTATCGTAATGACCCAAACGTTTTATTGGAATTCCCAATTGTGTTCTTAACATTCAAGATTTTACGGCTCTCACACGGAATCTTGGCTACCATCAGATGATACCATATCAGTCATGCCTTCACAAGTCTTTAAGAACCTGAGCGGTAAAGGCTTGATGGCGGCTCGCACAAGAGGAGATTGTGTTCAAAGACAAAACTGCTTTGGTAGATAAAGCTTTAAAAGATGGGGACTGTTCAGCTTGATAGATAGGGAAGTACCTAAAAGGAACTTAACTCTTCGTGAAAAATTTTCTTTACTCAATATTCACTTTCTTCGTTCATCGGAAGCGCTCACCAAACCTCGTGCTCACGCCGATTTTTGGAGGATGACCGTCTCGCGGATGCTCCACGTTATCTGCACGTCACCATCATCTGGTGGCACTAGAAATTCTTTCAAATGTATGTTCAACCACATACTCATGGTGAAAGGTGATGGACGCAATCTCCAGCAGATGTTACGGTAACACTGCATTCCACCACGGTGCAAGAATGTCACATCAGTCTGTTGCCATGACGACGGGTATCAGCGGCAGCCGTGGCCTTGGCCGCGACTTCGCCGTGGCGTACAAGCACATCCGATAAAGAATGCCGCTCCCCGCGCTGCCCCCCGCATACCGTTCGCCATCCTCTGGAAGACGGTGAGTGGACAGTGGACACAGCGCGCGGAATATTATAAAACATACTTCTCTCTCGCCGGTTGTCCGCAAGMGGTAATTGCATTCCTCCGAAGGCGACGTAACAAGGAGCGCTCTGTGGAATGTGTGAATTTTTTCACGTTTGGAGCTGTTAGATGAAGGTGCTTGCGCAAGAGTTGTATGTACAGTGGCATAGCTACCCGAGGCGGTGAATGATGATAACCAATKATTCTTGCTTTGAAATCCTATCAAGTTCCGTAGTTCCCAAAGTTTGGCTTAGAGGCTTTGACCATAATATGAACTAACTGCAAGATTTCTGAGAAATTGATCTACTCCATTTGTCGAGTAAACTAAATTATTAGGTTTTGTAAAAGTAGTTTACTTTTTCTTGAAATGTACAAGCTTTTTCCGTTTTCCGTGTGCTCTTTTTTTTGTTTTTGATGCGTCACTCAAGTCCTATAACTAGTTTAAGATAACGAAGAGGTTATTAAAAATTAGAATGCAATGTTCAAAATTATCTAAGGAACCTAAACGTTCTCTCAGTGTCCACGAAATTTGGGCGTATTCCAACTATGCTTACATCTTGGTACCAGAATATATAGTGAAAAGTTTACAAATATCATTAATTAAATGTACATTGTTTAGAGTTTAGCGAAAAACTAATATTTTTGCCATAATTGTGAACAGGAATATAGCGGAGTTTAGTTTATTTCCAATTCTTGATGTTGTCAAAGAAGCCATGATGAAACGAAACGATGCATATAGAAGTCACACGATTGTGGTACAGAAAATACCTGGCCAAATATACGGGGAGAACATTACCCAACGAGAATTCAAGGACCCTACAAGAGGAATAAGAAAAGGAACTGTAAAAAGCACATTAAGCAAAACATATGAAGGTTCAGATGTAGCTTGGAGGACACTTCTAAATGAGAAGAAGAAATCATAGTTGGAAAATGCTACACCAGAAGACACAATATTCCAACCGGGTCAAAACACTGAAAAAGGGAGAACAGATTTCAAGGAGGGGTAAGAAACCACTACGATAAAGCAATAGTATTATACAGTAACCAGGAAGACTTGGAACAAGCCTAACCACAAAAAATTTAGATAGCCAAAAAGAATCTTCTAAACTCGACTAAATACTGCAATGCGACTAATCACTAGAACAATTAAGCCAACTCCATTACATTGGCTTCCGATTCTTTCAAACATTGCTCGCAGACAGATGGCTACATGTAAAGCTTGGCAAAAATATCAATCAGCTTCTGAGGAGTTTCCCGTTTCCCGAGATCTACAAGAGCTACATACAACTCGGCTAATTCTAGAAAACCTCTGTGGACAGAGATTTCCTTCGTGCTCCTTACACCATTGAAGATGGATGGTGTTCTGTTTGGTAACTTAAGAAACACGATATATTCATTCAATAGTTTATAGACGATTCTACAGAAAAGGTGGCAGGAACTGACCTCCCGATAAAGTCTTGGGTCACTCTAAATCGCCTTCGCACTGGTTATGGGAAATGCAACTTTTTTCTTAATAAATGGTATCCATCTATCAACCCTTCTTGTGAATGAGAGATCCCCTCCAAACAATTGAACATGTGGTCAACAGCATTGGCTGATGGTTTTACGTCTACCCATTGTGTTGATGAAGGTGCTGAAGATTGTCTTAAGACAGTCGAGATCTGATTGCAGTTTTTCTACGGGTTTTCTTTAATACTCTATCCAGAGCTTTTATAAAAGTCGATCACAGTTGCATTGAATTAACATACTGTCTACACTTGATATTGAATGTGGTCGTTGTTTCACATAACTTAGAGCCCCTGCACATGCAGTAGCATGTAAAATTTTAGGTGGCTTCTCTATTACGTCTTTTTCACCAGTGGTTCCCTCATTTTTTGTTTCGATTTACAGACTGCAAAAGCTCGGCATCAATCAGTTCATCATTTTGGTGTTAGCTCTTCATTCAGTCATTTTCTGTTGTAAGGGCTGTTGCAAGGATGTAATAAAGATCGGTACAAGACTTCAATTTTTCAGCTTTGATCATTGCTCCTTCAGTACTTTTGCTACGAACCGTAGCTTGCTAAATTAAGACTGGTTTCGTCGGGTCCATCCCTCATCGACAATGGAAGGTTGCTTTCGAACAGCGTGCTACGTAAGGAGTAGTGATTTCTTACTTTCAATATTAAAGAGCTCTCTAAGAAAGCACGCAAAACTGTAGATGACATAGGAATGAACGAACCTGTCTCGAGATAGCTAACAACATGTCGTGTCAAAGAAGTGTCACAGCGCAGTCACCAAAAATGCCTTCATCAAATGATTTCCTAACAGCTCTGTTTCTCTGTTGTTAGCCTTTATCAGGCTTGAGCTAAATTTAGCTTCAATTTTGTAGAAATATAGACGAGATTTGGACGAGATCAAATTCCAGTAAAATTGCTTGCGTGTAAATCAGTTGCCCGACACAGATAAGCGTATCAGAAGAGTAAACATTGATCCAGAAGCAGGAAAGGCGTTTTGCAGGATAAGAGTGCATGTTCAGTGGCATATGTGTAGCGTACTTTTTCTCCTTCACGTGTATCACATTGAATGTGCGTAATAAAACACACCGCTTATCAGGGGACTTAATTATTAAACCTTGAATACACGAGGCCTTCTATGAACTGCCTCGTTGTGGAGGGAAAAGCAAAGTGCAAGGAGACATTAACGTTCAAACGAATTGAATAAATGATGGTGCGATGGCAACTCGGAGTCGTTAAAAATCCTGCTGCATATTTAAATGCCTGGATTAACGAGCGGAGGTAGTCAACTTGGTACATGTAATATGCAACGTTACCGTTATGAGTCGTATGATAATGCAAAGTTAATGCCTGGGCGTAGTTACATATTCATTTACTATTTCATTGAAATCGACCCAGTGCCGCGACAGAAATAGAAACTTCTCGCCGAAAACGATCAGCTGTTCCAAAGTCTCGCCGTAGCTGTCGACCCGTTCCTAATCTAGCCTCGTAATTGACGTTATCGGACTTATTTTCAGCTAAAGCCAAGATATGCAGACGCCAGTCGTCATAAACAGCTGATTAAGTACGTTAAACGGCCGTCTTATCGTCATATTGCCCTCGAAAACAAACGCCGCCGCGTTTTCTCTTCTCACGAAAAAGCACGCATCGAAATATTTAACGATACTTTCTTTCGGCCGGCAGGGCAACAGGAAAAAACTCCGTTTCCCACGTATAAAGCCCAGAACTGCAGTCGGTCACCCACTGCACGCAAGTGACGTCACGCATTCCATTCTTCCGTTCACTCGCCCGTCAGCATACATAGTTCAGGCCCGGTACACTGTTCTGAATGAACTTGGCATTTTACACCGAGCTGTACGGGTATCCTGCTCGAGAACACTACTACTCAAGACGGCTTAACGGCTGCTCTGGGGCCATCTAGACGGGTTCTCGAAAACAACAGGCCGATGACGGCGTTTGTGGACGCTTCCATGGGAGAAACGTGGATAAGCGAGTGCTGGAAGTGTCTTTCCGTGTCCACCATGAAGCATGATTCAGATTCTTTCATGTTTCTTCCATTGGTCATTGATGATTGTAGCACCTGATACAGTGCATGTTAGAATGTATATTATGTTGACGTTGAGTTCCTCGGAGGTATAAAAAACACAACCATGGTCCCTATGGTGAACCTTGCGGTACACATTGACATAATATCCAGAGGCATTGAAGCAGTCTAGTCCACCAGACTATCCTTTCAGCTGTTGTGATACTCTGCTTCAAAACATTAAGTTTTGTCATTACTTAACTTCTGCGTCCTTCTCATTCTGCTTTGCTGTAACCATTAGATCCAAGTTTTTAAAGATGCATTTAACTACAAGGGCTGTGGAGTCTTCTAATCCCAGGGCCGTATTGTCGTCACCTGGTTCGCTGAATTTTCCATCCTTTTTCCTTTCAGGAAGTTAACGCCAGATCTTTGAAAAATATCTGGAATGGAAAATACATCTCCAGCGGTACCGCTGAACCCATATAAGGGTGAGGGGATAAAAAATCCTCACGAGCTCTTAGCTATCCATTTTCAATAAATGGAAGTGTTGTGTTTGTGAGGATTTTTTGTCCCCGCACCCTTAATTTGTATTTCCACAAATCTGTTCATTGTCTACTATGCACCTGATTCATTTGGGTAGAAATACGGATCCATTTCTTCAGATTTCTCTTGGATTTGCCTATCCCATACTCTGCAATTCTTATTGTTTAGCATTTATCCATTAATTTGGAAATGAGCTTCACTGATATTTGTTTTTCTCTAATTTTTTCACAGGTAGTGTCAAAATTCGCCCTTCTTGAACTTTCCCCGATTTGCCCACTAATTTTCATAATAAATATCCGTTCTTTGATTGACAATGATAAAATTATGAATTACTTGTTAATAACATACCAGAAGATCTAAACGAACAGTGTTGAATCGTATCTAATGAAATTGGGTAAAGGATTCAAATAATTCCAACAAATTTTACCTTTTAATACAATAGCATTCTATGTTCCCCGTGAACCAATGTTTATCTTGCATCAAACAACAATTTGAAGTGCCACACCACTTCGATAAGAAAATCTTTCACTATCAACAGGTGCTTGTTGCTAAATACCAGATTTTTTAAACTCGGCGCCAGGTAAACAAACGTATTGCAGTATTCTTATCAAGATTGATTCTATGCCACCTTCCTATCCAATTCTGTTTTTCAGAGACATTGTTTTATGGATGTACTGTAATCAACATTTCGTATATGCAAATGAATTTGCTCTTCCGATCCAAAATAATAATCTCCCCCGATCTCTCCGCCATTGGCTTCCTTGTTTTTGTTTTGACCTGACGTTGCAGTTCTTAACGAAATTTCATAGTCACGGCGACGGTTGGCTGTCTCGCGGGGGTCGTTATTAATGCAGGTTTCGCCTTTTCTTAACAGCACAGAATTAACAACTTCCTATTCCAGTCTTCCGTTCGTTGGCTTCCTCGGTCGCGGCCGTCACAATACGGGATATGGAACTGCATCCGCAGTGCCATGACTGGCATAAAAATTATGCATAAATGCATTTCTATTCGCTTCCGTGGTCGGAAAAGTGGCTAGATTCATAGGCAATCAGATTTGTTTTAAAAATTTCCATTTAGAGTGTAAGCTTGTAACAGTTGATGAACCAGCTACCAACATGAAGTTCACTCTAAACATTGTTAAGAACACCAACATTTTGCTTGTTTATAGTACAAGAAAGGGTAAATTAAAAATCTCAATATATCAATTAATTCCTCCAAAATCTTTAAGACAAATGACGGTAAGTTGATTGGCCCCTTTTCTAGTATAACAAAGTAGATTGTAATACTTAAACGACTCCTTAACACCTAGCCTTCCTTTTGCTGGCTTCTTGAGTTCTTTTAAAACTTTGTCCTTTTTACTGATTATTTTTTCTTCATCTCTAGCGATTAAATCTTATTCGTTTAGACTGTTATTATAATGTTCTCTGTATTGTCCATTATTTTAATCGAATTTGTAGGAACAGTGGATCTGCCAGATCTGCAAACAACTAACGCTTTATTTGATTGTTCTGACTTTTTTTTGTGGTACGAGTCAATATCCATTCCTGATGAGTTCCTTCATTGACATCAGTGGTTTACTTACTTTCCGTCTAATATGTGATTCCAACTGAAATTTCTGTTGTTTACTGTTTCCAAGTCGCGAGGACATCGCCCCAATACTTTTACGACACACATTAAGCAATAAACCAGAAATAGATCTAGAAAAATAAGATTAAATCGCATAATCACATCAACCGTTTCGCCGTAACTCAGATAAAAACGATACTTAATAGCGCCACAAACCACTTTAACACCTAATCGATTAGATAATAAGTCTGTACCATAGTCCGACCCTTTTAAGGAATGCCGATATCTCAAAAAATTCTGAGAGCTGAGTGAGTAATCCTTGTTGTCAACCAGTGTAAACATTTCGAATCAACTTTTCCGCGATTACAGACTGCAATCACATGGGCGTGCGCAGAGGGCAACGTGGTGTATTGCGATTGTAACAATATTTTGGTAAAAATGTATGTACAAAGAAAATTAACAATACTGAAAATAAAATAGTATTACATTCTGTCACTAATCTAGAGCACATTTTAAGATTTACATTACTGACAAGGGTCCTCGGTCTTCGATGGCACATTTGTCTGTACATGCGCATCAGCCTTTGGACAATTCCAAGCCATTATCATAAACCTTTCTACTTAGTAGACTCCAAAATTCTTCTTGTGGAAGATTTGGGGAATTGTCTTGTTTTGGCACAAAAGGTATGCGATTTGTAGCCAAACATTCCCTTGTTGTTCGAGCATCATGACAGAATGCCAGATCTTGGCCAGAACATAATTTCGCCTCCATTATGATGTGTTCTAATAAAATTTAATGATCTTGGAAGGCATTTTCGCGCATATAGATTTGCATCGATAGCTTCGCCTCTAACATATCCAACATAGGGGCTTGAAACACCAGCCTCAGAAATCGCACACCATACTAATATTTTGTCGGTGAATTTTGTTTTACATTTAAATCTAAAATTATGCGGAGTGTTCTCGATATAATCTGTATAAAAACCATAATTTCCTTTTATTTCCGCGTCCGCCAAAGTAAAATACTTTTTCGTCGTCCATAACAATCACTTTGTTGTTTGCAAAGTGAACTGTCCGTAGAATTCGACAACATTGCGGTAAACTTTGTTTCTGGGTATTCGTATATTTAGGACATTTTTGTCTGTTATGAAATTTCAAACCATTTCTAGCAATTTCCCTACTGATGGTCTTATGGGAAACTTGAAATCGCCGACCTAACTTTCTCGATGACGTTCCAACTCTGTTTTTGCACTTCCTAGCGTTCTGTTGACAGCTTCTAGCAGTTACATAGGTATCTTCTTGAGAACCAGCTTCATGACCATAACTTCATAACCAAGACGCAGTTGGCCTACTGGCAATTCATCTTCATCGTAAAAATCTTCATCACTTGACCGCGAAATCCAGCATGAGAAAACAGTTTTTAAATGTGGTGTGCTTTACTCGGTTCCAAGCTTTCAATGTCAACACAACACAATAGCGGAGGATTTATGAACTTCTTTATTTTTTTTTGGTTGTAGAGGTGTAGACCAAGTGTAGGTTCAATGCCTATTAGAGACGTTCACGAAATACAAGATTCCGATCATCAGTTGTCAAAATTTTCTCGTTTTTCACCGACGGCACGTTCTAAATATTCCGAATGTTAATTTTGGCATGGCACCTTTTGTTTTTGCTCCGGTGTCGTTCATCTGGCGCCAAAATTTTGGACACGCACCCGTGGCTTCCCGCGCAACATCCTGTCCGGTACGGTGCCAAACGTAATAACCGAGGAAGAGAGGAATGAGTCACGGTTAAAACATTCGAAGGAGCCCATTGTACGATTGGAGGAAGTGATCGTCTTGGTGCTATTTGAAGTTAAGTAGTTGCTTCCCCTCTGACCACCGAGAGTATGAATTATGAAATGCCTTCGTACCATGGTATGGCTTACACCGGTTTAATAGGTCGAGGAGATGATGTAAAAACACTTGGTTCAGAAATTTTAGCAATAAAATATGCGTCTAGATTTCTGTTTACCTTATTCGTGCCACAAAAACTATAAAGTATTTTTTTATTGCAGAATCAAAAAGTCTGTACGTATAGCACTACAATATGAAGAAAGTTGCAGCAAACTCTTTTTCACTACACTTGTTCTCTCGTATGTGTTTTCATCATCAATTTTTACGTATAATTTAAGAAACTCAAAAAATTAATGCCACAAATTCCTATACCATTTTTGTCGAAACTCAAAAGCAACCAATATACGGAGTGTCCAAATTTAAATCAAATTTTTCAATGCCAAAGGCTTAAACCGCCCTTGGCTTTTAAACTGTCACCCAAAACTTATTTATACGTGATTGTTTATAAATTTTTACATCACAGAAATTAAGATCGTTAAAAATCCTTAAAAAAAAGATTCACTTGTTACATTACGATAGAATAAGCCGTTTTCGAGAAAACCCCGTTTAAATAAACAAATACACTCATAGCGTTTCTAGTGTATACCGGTACATCTATATAGCTAACCACTACAAACCATCCAGGTTGTTTACCTCGTTTTTTTTTGATAAATTTTCAAGTGCTGTTGATTTTGTATTTATTATATTTTGAGCAATAGCGACACTTACTCTGTTTTTCTTTTTCAGGTGAGTTTATTAGCTGATCAAATGCAAGAACATTGACAAGCAGTGAATCTAAAAAACAGTAAGTACGTAGCTTTTTGAGAAAGAAGTATGTTTTGCCTACCAATGTTTCAGAATACGGGAGTAATCAAGTAATCCAAAACCATCACGTTCCTTTATACTATTTGCATAAGAAACGAGACAAAGTAATAAAGTACCATTTTTCCAGGCAACTTTGTATTGTATATAATTGATTATTAACGGTATCTATTTTAAATTAATAGCATTTGCGATAACGCCAAATCTAATTACTAGAACGATTAAACATACATATTTTGTAACATATGAGTGTTTATCAAAATAATTCATTATGACTCATCGTGTGCCAGCATTTCGACACAATGTTGACATCGAGTGACAACGCATTTTTTCTATACACTGGTATAGAAAAAATTAAATTTTTTTTCTAAATACGATCATATCTTCCCTTAGAATGTTGCCCGTGAGATAAATATTATAAACAAGAGAATTTTGGATGGGCTAAATTTTAGTAAAACTTCGTATCAGAAAATGGTAAAAATTAAAAAAGGAGCAAGTGATGATATATATGATCTGTTACGGATAAAAAAAATAGCACTTCAGATATACATAAAAAAATCCGCTTGTTAATGACATAAGTTTAACCCCAAATTTTGTTAGGTAACATCTAAAGCTTTTGCAACTTAGCCAAAAAAAGATCGTTATTATAATTGTGCTTTTGTTTTTCATTCCATCTTTTATGATTAGTATGGGACTTGATTAATCTGAATTAAAAAAAAAATACCACATGGTCGCTTTTGCCGCGTCTTTTTTCTCTAATTTTGTAACAGCTGATTTTCCGCTTCTAGAAGCCTCGTATCAGTATTTCTTCGGGAAAACCCACGCAGTATTGCGCGTCTCCGCCATCGATGCACCGCGTCAGAAAGAAAAACGCGTCCGGGCGACGCCGCTGGCGAAAAAAAGTTCTTGCTCTCTGCCCTGACGTAAACACCGGCCTGGATCGGGCACCTTTCGAGAGGCCCGTTCCGAAAACAGCTGACTGTGTTGCAGTGCGCCGTGATCTCACGCGTGAAAAATTCGGACCGGCAATGGCAATTTGGAATGTCCCGTGTTGTATGGGAGAAACTTCGGTACGCGCGCACTAGGTGCACTAGTTTGATGAGGCCACCGAGGCGACCGGGTGTAACGTTACATGACCTCAAAAATTAATGAATGAAAACAAATTTTTGGGATCGCATTTAAAAAAGACCACATTTTTTGCGGGACCGAAGAACAACTGCTTTCTTACTGTGAATAATTACTGAAATTCTAATTTCATTTGTGGAGTATCGTACTTAGATGGGTTTTGGAAAAAATGTGATAAATTTCTTAAAATGATTTTCACATAATAAAATCACGTTTTTAATCTGGATTATTGGTTGCGGCTACGCTTTGATTTTTCCTGCAGCTGCATCGTAAAGCAAAGACGCTGGTCGCCACTTCTTTCATTATCTGTGAATGGCATACTGCTAGTGATTAAAAAAGGAGCATTTTTTTATTGTACAAGCGAAATCTAAAGATACCCTTGGTGAAATCGATCCAGTATTGCCGAAAATGTTTGTGAAAGAAGAGACCACTGAATACTGTTTCCGAAATTATTTTTAATATTTTTAGAAAGGCTTCCTGAGGACGATTATCAATTTTTCGACACCTCAATGAAAAACCTACAAACTTCACAGTGTCTGAACTATTTTATTTTCTCACGGACTGGAAAACTTCCGAAGGGGTTTCTGTACAACCGGTTCTCGTTTAAACAGACCGCATTTTTATTTTTGGCCGCGATATCAAAGCCGAAACAGAGATAGTTCTATTTCCTGCGGTCGTACGCCTGAAAGGGGCTTTTATTCCTCGGTTTGTGCATGTGTCAAAGCGGAAATGTCACTTCTCGGCTTACCAACATCGGGGCCGTAGGAAAGATTTTTGGGAACAGCACCGATTGAAAAACTACTGAAAATAATGTGCAATGATTTAATGATTTCTGAAGCATGAACCCGCAAAACAGCTTCATACATTTTCAAAAGATTTTTTTGCCAGGGCTTGTGATTTGCATAGGTTGAAGCGTCAGATATCTTAAATATGGTATAATCCTTTGATATCTGCACTAAATTAATAGAATTCCTACAATTTATGTCGGTAATAACGAGTTAATATGCCAAGTATTGCCTTAAAAAAACTGATCCAGGATTGGTTCCACCGGTGTCCCAAATGACAAAAAAAAATACAGGAAGTAATGAAATTCGAAGTATTTGTGGAAAAACCTTCCACAACGATATAACCTACTGTACGGAATCGAATTTTTTTTATAGTTTGTGACTAACAAGACAAGTATTTGAACTTGAATTTGTGGTGAGAAATGTTCACACAGCATGTGTCAAGACGACGAAATAAAATAAAAGAACATCAAAAACCAAAGGAATGGACATTTCTGTTTTAAATGATCCCACAGCGAGTAATCCGCTGGGTTAATATCAAGCGATCGTGGTGGGCATCAGTTTGCTAAATTTCTGCTTATAGAACAATCCTGAAAGGCCGCAGTTAACAATAATTCTTTAACTGGTCGGTAAATGCGCATAGGTGCTCCATCCTACATAAAAATCATTTTTTCAAGTCTTGGAACTTCTTTTGCAACGGTGGAATCGCAAATTCCTTAACAATTTCGAGTGTTATTCACTAAGTAACAGTTATAGATACGGTCTTCCATTGTGTATTTCCGTGAAAAAGAATGGACCAATGATGAAATTAGCTGTGATACCGCACCAAATGCTGATTCTCTCGTACAACTCCACCTTTAACATACTCAGTGAAAATGAAATATTTTCCTTCGCGACCATTTCATTATTGCTTCCAAACAATAAAATGAGTCAGAGTGGATACTACGTGAAATTTACAATGTTCGTGGATTAGTAATACATCTGAACCTTTAAAGACTGAAGTGGACCATGTATTTTTTGTTATTAGCGTGGGCTAAAACTTTACCGCGAGAAAATAAAAATCAAACGAACAGCTTTTTTGGATCGATCTTTTAATCCCGGAGTACATAATTCAAAGAAACGAACTAAATTACACCATTTCTCTCATCGGACACAACTTCTGACCGAATTCCCGCTTTCGAAATGTGATCCAACGGGCCTCTAGTGCCAGACGCCGGAATTACGGGTCGGCGCCACGCCCAGCTGATGTCGCAGTGACGTCATGGCGCGTCGGGACGTTCGATACATGGCCCGCACCACTGACGTAACGGGGTGAATACCCTACATTCGAGAGCTGCCCAGAAAACCCCCCGGAATTTGGTCCAACCCGAAAAGCGAAATCTGGGGCTTAACGACGTGGTGGGGTAGGAATTGGAGGATTGATGGGTTTTGTTTTCAATGCTTTTCGAATGTTTCCAGCGTCCAAATTGAGTTGAAGTTTAAAAATAAGTCGGTAGAGATCAGGTTTCAGGCCGTATTTACTTTATAATTGATTTAAAAGCGTATTCAGTGGATATCCCTTTTTCAGATGGGAATAACTTCCAGTGTATTTATGTAACGAGATAGTTTAATACATCCGTTTTGCTAATGTGTTTACCAACAGACTTGGTTAACATATTTAATGCATGAAGACCACAAACAGACTGTAAACTGATGCACTAACATTCAAGTCACGATTCCTCTGTTTCTCACATACTTAGTACTCTGTTAATATCGTGACTGATGGTTTTGTAAGATGTATTTATAAAAAGAGTGATCGTCAGAAACATGTTAGGCGGTTTTGTTCTGTTTCTAATGATATCTTCTTGTTTTGATTAGTTGTTGAATTTTCTGTTTCATGTCTCTAAGATACAGGGGCTTAGAGAGAAAACGATTAATTTGTTCTTGCCTTTTTACGTCATTTTTATAGCTTCTAAAATCGATGTGGCCTTTAGCGATTTACGAGGCAAAAAATAAAACAAACAAGTTAATTAGTTAGTTTTGTGAGTTTGTTTTGTTTACGTAAAACTTAAATAATGCTCGTATTTACTAAAGAAGAACATGCTAATATGCATTTAGTTAATGGCGAAATACAATGTAATCCTTGAACCGCGATCGATCTTTTGTCAAATATTAATAGAAACAGCTTCCTTAGTTTCTAGGAAAAGTGATGCTCGGTAACAGAGAACCATAAAGAGGATATTATATTGGATATCGAAGAACATCCGGAAATAAGCTTTCTTAGAATCCGGAAATTAGCAATTTAATCTGGACTATCATGCATGAGAAAGGTTTGTACTCCTTCCATTAAAGATAAAACTCATGCGATGCTGTGGTGGTGAAAATCTGCATTTTCCCACTTTTTTCTGATATAGATATTTTTACTCGGGACGGGATTGTTTGATATGTTGCTGACAATCCTCATGTCACAAAGAAGACTAAACATCAGCAAAGCTTTAGTATGTATAAACAATTGGATAGCTGTGGTTTGCAATAAGCTACTTGGACCTATAGAATTTCCTGGTCATTTGACTGGATAAATATCTTTTAGATTATATTCCTCCATGGTACTCCACTTTTCAGACGAAACGTTGCAGCTAGAGACTAACTGACACCACTCCGAAATAAAGCAGGTCCACTTTAGCGTAATCGGAGACCATCAAGTTTCAAGGTGAAAAAACAACAAAGGGGTCTTAGCTTTTTCGTAATTTTCGGTAGAAATTATTTTTCGCTCAAAATCGACATACAGACATAATTTGAGGTCCATATTCTAAAAATGTGCTCAAAAATGACGTAGGACGTCGGGCATCCTAATTTAGGCCACTTTTCAGACGAACCGTTGCAGCTAGAGACCAACTGACGCCACTCCGAAATACAAAATCTCAATGTAAAATCTGATTAAATTACAAAAAAAATTGAATAATTCCAAAATTAGTAAAAACAAACTTAACAATGTATACATATTTTTAATCAGAAAAAATAGGTCTTTTTAACCATAACAAAGCCTATGGTTTCCATTAAAAAATATGTAAGTTTGTGTTATATCTCTAAAATGTGACAGCCTAAAAAAGTACGCCACTGGATTTAGAATAAAAATATCTACAAAAAATGTCTCTACAATTTTTTTGTATCTACATAGCTAATCGAGATATTGAGAACTGAAAAAATGTTACATTTTTCAAAATTTGGCCATGGGTATAAAACAAAAGACGATACAATAATGGCGATAGTATAGCTCAACTCACAACAAAAAAGTAATACATACGAAATACGAAACCCCAACGCTCTAGCACTAATAGTTACCGAGATACCCTACAATTACAACGAAAATGGGACGCCCTGTACATTTTAACATAAATATTCGTCACTTTCTTGAACCTTACGATATTTGTATATGGGGATACCTGAAATTTTTACTTTATACGGTTCCAATAGAGATGATAGAAATGATAGGGGCATTTATGAAAAAATAAATAAATACTTCATTGTATTAGAATGAAATGTTGTGATACAATACAAACTATTCTAATAGAATCGATTGTCATGAAAGCTTCTCTGTTTCTCTAAGGTCTTCCACTCCTTTTAGTTGTTCTCCATATTAAAAAATCTAAAGCCAAAAGATCGGGAGATCGAGGAGGTAACGGAACTGATCCGTTTCTTCTAATTCAGGAGTTGGGAAATACGAGGTAAGCGCCAAAATTTCTCGGCCTCCCCTTCCTATTCTGTAGAAAAGGAATGGACAAAACGTTTTTACTTGGGCCAGGAATCGGAGGACAAAGTAACCCTTGCAGTCGCAGCTGCTCAAAAAGTACCAGCAAAACTGCAGAAAAATTTTTTTTAACAATCAAAAATTGAATTATAATTTACCCCAAAGTGGTTGAATTTGTGGGAATACCGGCGGAATTTCGGAACGCCCCCACTCAATGGTTACCGCTAGCAGCACCAGCATTCGATCCAACTTCACGTTCGTGCCATCTATGAATTGGCACGGAATCGCGGCAGTTTTTGGATCTCCGCGGGGAGCAAGAGGATGCGAGGAGTACGTTAGTTTAAGGGGGCGTTCGTTCGTGCCAGTGAGTCGATTGGCACGGATGCAGTTAGAGGACTTCGGAGCGACAGTTTTCAGTCGACGCGATTTAAATTAAATGCGTACGTCGAATCAGAATGAATCGAATCGCGAATTTGTTGCAAACTCCATTCTCCGCCTTGACGTTGGAGGAAAAGATGGAAGTTAAGGATCTGGGGAGGCCTATGCCCGATTTAGAACTACAGCAGCAGCAGAAAGGCCGAACCAGAAAGTTTAATAGAAACTTGTATGACAAAAACAATTGGCTGTGCGGGTGTGACGTTGTGCAAGCGGTTTTTTGTTTTCCTTGTGTTTTGTTTGGTGGAGAATCTACATGGACAAAAAGTGGCGTTAAAGATTTGGGACATATACATGAAAAAATTAAAGGACACGAAAAATCTAAAGTGCATATGAACAATATGTTCAGTTATTCGCTACTTGGGAGAACGAATATATTTTCTCAGCTGAACACAGCATATAGAGAATCAATAGCGGCTCATAACGAGCAAGTGGACAAAAACAGGTACATTTTAAATATAATAATTAATTGTATTCGATTTTGTGGCGCATTTGAGTTGTCGTTGAGGGGTCATGACGAAACCGAGGACTCGCTGAACAAAGGAATCTTTCATGGACTGATAGATTTTAGCTCAGAATTAGACAAGGATCTCAAAGAACATTTTAGTAAGGCGGAAGTGTTTAAAGATACGTCAATCCAGAACGAAACTTCTTGAATGTKTGCTCCKTGTGTACCACGAAGAAGTGGCTCTTCAAATAAAAAATAGCAATTATGTAGCTGTTATCGCTGACGAGACTACTGATGTATCCAACGAATTACAGTTAGTGATTGTCTTGCGTTACATCACCTCTGGAAAGCCAGTAGAAAGATTCTGGAACTTCGTTCGTCCTACCGGTCGAATTGGTATTTCACTAGCCGACTCTATTTTGAGAGAAATTGATCCCCTGGTAAATGAAACTCCAAATAAATTTATCGCCCAAAGTTATGACGGAGCTTCAGTCATGAGCGGTGTTCTGAATAAAGTTCAAAAAATAATAAAAGATAAATATCCTTTCGCGAATTACATCCACTGCTACGCTCATCAAGTTAATCTGATAATGTCTGCAGCATCTTCGGTCAACAAGTCTGTGAAGATATTTTTTGCTCACCTAACCGGAATTTGTTCTTTTTTTTCAACATCCACACAAAGAACACAAATACTAGATGAAATGGTAAACAGAGGAAAACCACGATCGTCCCAGACAAGATGGAATTTCCAATCAGGAGGAGTAAATATAGTTTACGAATATAGGGAAGAACTAATCAATGTCATGGAAGCTATAGAAAATAGCGATGATATCAAATCAATTGAGCAAGCTGGCGCCTACAAACTTAGACTGAAGGATAATGATTTCATTTTTTGGTTGACAATTTTCCACAGAATTATGCCCCACGTAGAAATCATCTTCCAGCAGTTGCAAGCGACAAATACTTATTCAATTAACGCTAAACAGGATTTACAAAACTTTGAAAATGCAGTGCAAGGAATCCGTGATCAAATGGACGAAATAATCAAAGAACTGGAGTTGGAATTTTCCGCAAATGAGACGCCGAGTGGGAGAAAACGCCCCATTGTAGATAACTCATCAAGTAAGAAGAGGGAAGCATTAGAAGTTTGCGACACTATTATCCAACAAATTAAAATCAGATTCTCTTTTACTGGGCACCTCAAGGCTACCAAGCTCTTTGAAGTTGAAAACTTTAATCACTACAGATACAATTTTCCCGACAGTCTTCTCGCAGAAGTAGTAAATGACTATCCATTTCTGGAAAAGAGTAAATTGAAAACCYAACTAACGGTAATTTATGAAAGAGAGGAGATGCAATTGGTTTCTGGAGCTATTTCTTTTTTAACCTTGGTTTCTCAAGACGAAATACGCTGTACCTTTCAAGAAACATCGAAACTTCTGGAAATTTTAGTTACTTCACCTATGTCGACGCCTGAGGCTGAACGATGCTTTTCTGCGTTGAAAAGAATTAAAACTTTTCTGAGAAATTCTATGAATGTGAAAGAAAAAAGACTGAGTGCCTTGGGAATGCTGGCAGCTGAGAAGCAATTCCTAAATAATATTGACAATTTTAATAAGCGAGTGATTGACAATTTTGCAAGCAGAGAAGAGCGGCGGATCGATTTTGTCTATCAGGCAATATAAAACTATATAGTGACTTAAGACACATAATTGTCGATTGCGTTGACAATATGTACAGTGTAGGTACCTAACTTGTTTTAGATGGAAACGTGTGATGCCAAAAGTGGTAGGTGAGTTACATACATATTTTATAAATCTCTTTAGTTTTATAATCGTTTGTAACATTGTTTTCGAGACGATTTTGAGTTACGAGAAGCTCTTTCGGCTCATTTTGAGGACAAACCTAAGGAATATTTTTTAAAGGGACTGAACTGTTAATTTAATGTTGTAAGAAGTGCAATGAAGTCAAGGGAGATTACAATGATAAACACTAAAAACTTGTAGTACTGTGCCTCTTTCATTGTCAGGCCAGGAATTATTGACGCTTACCTCGTACTTCATTTAAGTAATTTTTGCACTTTTCTCATGTTATGTGGGGGTACTCCGTTTTCTCGAACTGAGCTAGAACATAAGGTATTTTTTAAACAAATATGCTTCATATTTTGTGCTAAAATAATTGTTAATTGCTAGGTCTACCTATCAGACTATTTTAGGCGTACACTTTTACGAATTTTTGCACATACAAAATAGCTTACGTGAAAATGTCGAACACAAGTTTTCGAATTATTGAGTGGTGCTATTTCGTAAAAAAAATTTCGTTCTCTTTCTAACACAACGAATTAATCAACATCTTGTAGGTGTTAGCTCACACTTTCTGGAACCACCACAACGAACTAGTCTAGGTTCTACGCCACTCCAAGTGCCCTCCCCTTCCCTGCCCACCTTGATTAGGGTCTTTCACCTGCCCGCACATCTGCCGTTGCCTTGCACAAGGGACGACGCGCTGGGCGCCTTATTTTATAACATGCGTATCTACACATGTTGTCTTTTCTTCGCGGGCGCGAATTCGTCTTGGGAAAAGTCGTGTATCCGCCGTTAAAGAGCCATTGGCATACGAATTTCAGGGTCAACATTGACGTCACCGTCGTGGCATCCCATTATCGTCGTCTGTTCTACCGCCGAAAGGGGCCCTAGCGATTTGCCGGGAATATGTGGAGGAAATGGGGACAGATCCGGCACGGTCGATGCCTTTTGTCAGTTGTCAAGGACGTGATTACGTAAAGTAGCGATTTGCGCTTGAAATTTTGGAGAAAAGGTTACTACGCGTCGCATACCGGGTGACAGTTTTAAAATGACCCGGTAGCTGAAGTTCGAATGTCGCGGTTTTGAAGGTTTCATCCCCCCTCTGTGCCATTTATTCCAATCACAACGTGAAATTCAATTAAATTCAAACATTTACATCTAATGATGTAATATATATAAGGTCGACGTTTCACCCGCATTTGTAAGGGGCATCATCAGGACAGATTACTCTTTAATAGGAACGAAACGATACCACTTAGGTACTATCGATACTTTTACTCGATACCGTATCGGTCATAGAGCATCGATATCTTATTGGGTGTCGAATTAAAAGTATCGATACTCACTCGTATCGGTTAGTTTTTTCGTAAGATTAGAGGTAAAGAAAAACAGCAGTAAGTTATATGGTTCCAAGTACAGATTTTCTATAAATGTTCATTCAACGCGGGCGGCGTTGATTTCTGAATTTTTTGTGCCGCCTTTTAGTAACTGCTGCCAAGCTACAATATGCACGGCGATAGTAGCTTTCTGCAAGCTTAAAGTTAATTATCCCACAAAACACTACCGAATATGTGGAAAATACACACTGTCAGGCGTTTTCTCATATTAAAATATATCAAATAATTCAAAAATCGACAGATGACAAGTATGCGTCATTTTCCTGAGAGGCGGCAAATTGATTTAATCGGTAATTTCCATAAGCACCCTGGGTGCATGAATCATTTATAGAAACCATGTAGGTTAGTGTATTAAACAATACGGTTATTATCGAGAATGCGTATGTAACTCACAAATCTTAAGCTAATTTTTGTGAATTCATGTAGATTATGATACTTTATATCATATCCAAGTAACTGCATGCGGTATTCTTTGTAATCTTCGTATATTGTGTAGTATCGCATCATACTCCTCTACGCGTAACGTTTGCGTAACTTTATCCTTCTCTTCTCATTTTAGACAAATCGTTTAAGACATTTGAACTACCGTAGGAAAGGAGCACGAAAGTAAACACCCTTTTCCTGAGTAGTTTGTTCTGCAACCTAAAATTACTGGGTTGTTATGTAAAATACCATAATCTACATGATAACATGACTGTTACTATCGATACCAAAAGTACTTGGTATCGAAAGCGAAGTATCGCGTTTGTACCATATTATTCCTATCCTGATGATGCCCATTATTACAAGTGCGGGCGAAACGTCGATCTTGTTCGCAAAACAGTCGCCCTCTAAGTTAAAGAGACAAAGATTTCAGTGTAACTATGGCCAAAAAAACTAAGGGTTTTCAATAGTTACAAGATTTATACAATGTTTTTTTTAGATCGCCATGATGCAAGCAAATGTACCACGTTTATGGTAATGCAGAAAGAATTTGCACTTTGCTAAAACTGAACACAACAAGGTGATTTAAAACCGCACATCGCTTGGCATTGGTAGTTAGTTGGTAACAGTTGTTAAACTAGTATTACGTGCGCTATTTACATATGCTTAACAATTAACAGTAATAAGTGTATCCTGGACATTACTATTTTTGTGACTAATCAGCAAAACTGGCGGAAGATCCTCGGAAGTAAAATTACCCATGTATTCAGGAATTACTCACAAATCGGCAACGCTGCAAATACGTAACACGTGTCACGTGATTCTAAACGGAATTGCGGGCGTTGTTGGTGCAGCCCGGGGCCAGGGCCACAGTCTCCCGCAAACAGTGCGCGTGGATGCTAGCGGTTTCGCTTACGTACCGGTCGTTTTTTACGAAATCGTGTTCAGGACAACATGAGGGTGTGTGATTTGATTGAATTAAACTTTAGTTCCCTGAGTTTGGCAGAAAGGGTAAATATTAAGAAAAACGAACGCCCTTTGCCCACATTGGATTTAAATCAGGTGCAACCGGGTTACAAGAATCGGGCGCGATTCACACGTAAGTTTGACGCAAGCGTTTATCAGAAGACGTCATGGTTGTGCGGATGCGAACAGGCAAATGCGTTTTTTTGCTTTGTTTGTTTACTGTTTGGTGGAGAAGATAACTGGACGAAAGAAGGGGTGCGTGATTTGAAACATCTCGGCGAAAAGATAAAAAAACACGAAAAGTCGGCCAAGCATATGAATAATACCGTAAGCTTTCAGCTACTGGGCACAACTAATGTTGCTTCTGGTTTAGGTTGTAGCTGTGCAGACAATAATCGCAAGCACAACGAAATAGCATCTAAAAACCGTTACGTCCTGTCAAAGATTATCGACGTTTTGAAATTGTGCGGCAAATGCAATCTTGCACTTCATGGCCACAACGAAACGGCCGATTCGATTAATAATGATAAAGGAGTCTTTTTGGAATTGGTTGATTATACAAAAAGCTTCGATTCTACTTTATGTATCTATTTGGAAGAGATTGAAGGATTTATAGGTAGCCCAGAAACAATCCAAAATGAGGTCTTGGATTGTATGCTCCGGGTATGTAGAGACCAAATTTTGAGTGAAATAAAGGAGTCTCTATATCTTGCACTAATGGCGGACGATACAACAGATGTGTCTACACAAAATCAGACGGCGTTAGTATTTCGTTACTATCTTGGCGGGAAAATACACGAGCGATTTTGGGGATTTTCAAACACAGAAAGTCAAGATGCTGTCGGTATATCTACTTGTATTTTGGAAGAAATTAATCCCATTTTAAAGGACTCGCCCGAGAAACTCATTGCACAGACTTACGACGATGCTGCCGTTAATGTTAAAGTCCAGGAGATTTACAAAAATGCACACTATATTAATTGTTACTCCCACCAATTTGACAAATTACTGGAAAAGGCGATGTCAAGCACTCCTAGTGCGCGTATTTTCTTTGCGAACATAAACGGCATATCAGCATTTTTTTCTAATTCTCCGGACAGAACAGCAGCGTTAAACCAAGTGATGATGGATAACCAAATTGAACCGCAAACTCAATGGAATTTTCAGTCTCCAGCGATACAAACTGTATTTGAAAATCGAGAAAACATCCTGGAATGTTTTGAAAATATTTTGTCCGGAATTCCTAAAATATATAACTCGGAGACCACAATACAAGCCGCAGGTTTCGTAAAATGGCTTAATGATCCTACTTTTCAATACTGGCTGGATTTGTTTTATAAAATAATGCCGCATGTTGACACATTATTTAAGCAGTTGCAGAAAATTGAAACGGACGCCGTGAAACTGCAAAGTGCTATTGACAGCTTTGAAAAAATAATTGTCAACATCAGAAACAGTCTACCCCTTGTAACCGAAAATATGGTAGAAGCGATGGGAGCGAAGAGACGTATTCGAAACGAGGAGGATTTGAACTTGTCAACCAGAGAAATTCTCGATGCCATTATATTTCAGATTAAGAAGCGCTTTGCTTTTAAAAATCATCTCTATGGTGCCAAGTTATTTCAGAGAGAAAATTATGCACAGTATAGGAAGAAACTACCTTCAGAAGACATCGATATATTCTGTGATGCATTTAAAATGGTTGAAAGGAATGCACTAAAAATGGAATTAGCGATATTTTATTCACGGCAGGAATTATCAAAAGTGACCGGTTGCTTACGCACATTAAATTTAATAGTGTCTTACGGTTTGGACTCAACATTTAGTGAAATATGTAAAGTGTTGATAATTTTAATAACGATGCCAATGACAACCGCGGAAACTGAAAGGTGTTTTTCTACTTTAAAAGTGATCAAGACATTTTTAAGGAATAATGTAACGGAAGAAAGATTGACGGCACTTGCCATGTTGTCCATCGAAAAGACTTTAGTTGGAGAAATACCTGACTTCAATGAGAAGGTGATCGAGGCGTTCAGCAGCGACGAAGACAGATGGTCGGATTTCCATTTTATGAAGTAGACATTTGGTAAATATTTAAAATAGGAATCGTTTTTGTATTATTGAAGCAGCGTTCCCAATCTCCTAAACAAAATGGCACCTCACCATCTTTTTCTTTTTCATCATTCTTTATTTTCTTTGTTGTGTATCAATCAAGGAAGCGGTTAACTTTTAATGCTTAGCTTGTGATTTAAAAGCGAAGGGAAGAATTTCCATAGGAAGGTTTCCATTTGTGTGATGGGATTACAATACTGATATATAATTTATATAAAGAATTGTTGACATTAAAAAAAACCTTTTGTTTATTTTGGAAGATTCAGTTGGTAGTAAGACATTAATCGAATTAAAAGTGATGAAATGAAGTCTGTGCTTTTTAATAACTACGACACTGTGTTTGTTTGTTTCCTCTATTCATCAAATTTGGTAAAATTGATCATCAGCGACCTATTACAATCCAGTAATACAGTAACAATAATTTGTTCCAGCATCCATTAAAAATGTATTTTGCATTTACTTTTTTCTTTTTCTTGTTTGTGCACTGAGGCATTTAAAGATTCAGTTATAAATCTTCAGGCTCACTGTGATACTCAACTTGACCATGGCAACAACAATTTTTTTCTTCTAAATTAAGTACTCATTACCATTAAATTGTCTGTTATGATTTTGTTGAACTTCAATTTTTGACTATGATGTCTGGCTAGCTTTCAGTTATCTATTTTACGTTGGGTCTATTCACCTATTAGCAGAGGATAGTTTAATACAATAAAGAGAGTAAGCGAGTAAGAACTGAAGAATCCTAATACAAAAATACCTGCAATATGGTAGAATATTTTGTGATTTACTTACAATAATCGTTTTGTCAGGTATGTGGCTAATTTTTAACTGAGAAAAAGTTTTACTCGCCCTAGCCTGGGATCGATCCGAGATCTTCAGGGTTCGACTCCCGCCCAGAGCGAATGACACCTGTTTCTTGTCTAAAATTGGCCTATATACTTAATAAAACAATTATTACACATCACTGTGCAAATAAGCGAAAATAAAAACAACTATTAATTTGTTTCTCGGTCGATATGATATGTACCAGCAAGATTATTACCAATACTATTTCTTGTGAAGCTTTATAAAAAATCAAAGGTGTTCCTAATACTAAAAACCTTTTTAATGACAGTGTAACACAAAATTCTAGTACGCCTATCCACGTATAGTTAAAAAAGAAGTGCATTTTTTTAAGAAACGGTTTTGTCCAAATTGAGGTACACGTATCAATTTTCTTAGATGAGTATAATGAAAAACCGACCGATTTAATGTTATAAATAACAACGAAGACGTAGAATTATAGCAAAATATGGTCGGTATAAAGCACTGAGCACCGGACAAAACAACAGCTGACACGATGATGGAAGAATAGCGCGACCAGCGGCAGCGAACAGTTTGGCGCCATTGACGGCCAAGGTTAAGCGTCCATGTGACTGGTTATTATGTGAAAAAGCGTTTCTTAAAATAGAAATGCATAGCTGTGAGTATGTTTACGTAACCGACGTGTCGCTCTCCGTCTGCACGGTCTGTTGGCCTTCCTCCGGCGTGAAAATCGACTCTACCACGTAGGTCTGCGTTTGAATCGATCACCACGTTGGTTTATTTACTATCGCGGAACGTATCGAGTATCGGGACAAACAGCAACGTAAAGAGTAATTTTAGTAATTGGAAGTGCAGCACGTGGGTTCCTTACTTTGTTGCGGATCGAATGAGACAGTGCGCTTTTGTTTCATAGAAATAGGGCTAAATCTAGAGACGTATACAGGGTAAATAACTTATCTTGCTATGTATGGACAAATTTGTTACAGGGTCAGTTAAAAGTTGCGAAATTACTAGCAGTACATGGTGCTTCCAGAAAAATTAAAAAAAAATTCCATGGTTTTAAAAATATTTAGAAAAATAAAGGAAAATTACGTAAACCTTTATTTTGCTACAGCTCTCGCTAATTTCGCACAGGTACATCCATAATTTTTACTATTTTTTCTATTTCGCGTCTTCTACACAAGAAAATGTGAGAAACTTCATTAAAATAAAAAATTTAGGGAAATTTAACCTGCCACGTCAGTTTCAATTTTGACAAGACCCATGACAGTTACGAGGTGGAGTATATTTGATGTTTTTTTAGTGATACCAAAACTGTAGAACTGCGTATCGCAATGCCCTCATTAATGGACGCGAAATAGAAAAAGTAGGTTGCGGTATMGCKATCATCATTATATCGTTCAAATCTATTCTAAACATCTGGTCGTCATTACTTTTTTGAGGGTTTATCGAGGGGGAAATCACCCACCCAAAATTGTACAAACTCATCCATTTTCTCAAACACATCCACATACATCCATGGACAAACGTGTACATCCATCCACATCCACCCATATTCATATATATCCACCCACATCCATTACACCTACTACAAAATTAAGACTTATTCACGCTTATCCACACTTATTTAGACTTAGAACCCCAAGAATTACTTTTTACACATCCTGAGTTTCATAGACTTTACAGACTCCCTCTTTACTACTTTTTGCACATGTAAAATAATAATAGATCGTAGACAAAGGAAATACACAAACATTTTTTACAAAATATATGTTTAAGTATGCCAAAAAAAGAAATCCTAAACGTACATAACATAATAAAAAATGTAAAGAAAAAGGATGTTTCAATAGTTTAAAAGCACTTTGTCTTCGAAGAATGTATACTTATCTAAAAAGTACTCTATTTGGGTTCTCAAAAGATTTATATTTTTTATATTTTGCTGATCTGCCCTTTTCAGACAAAAAGGTTGCGAGCTTGTGAAATTACTGGAACATGAAAACATGCTGTAATTTTTCGAACTACACTTCTTCGATTTAAATTTCCAACCCTGATACCAGCMGTCATCAAACTAGACTGTAATACTMTTCAAGCATAATACTGGCACTATTATTTTTATCTTCATCCAATGACAAATTTTCCGTATCTTTGTCTTCTGCATAAGACATCATCTTCACTTGTTTCCAAACTAGTTTCAAATTCAAGAATATTTTCTGTCACAACAGCTTTACTGATCCTTCCAAGTTGTTTGAATGAATTAAGATTATTTTATTGTACAAGTTTCTAGGTGCAACGATCTCTGAGGATCATTTGTTTTTTTTTCAGGAATAGTGCGGACGTATCTTTTTATGTCAACACTTTTGTCTTTAGGGAGAGTAAAAACTGTAACAACTGTTGCTGTTTTAAGTGAATATTTATCAATGTTTTCTTTTTCCTTTAATATATTTGAAAGAATGTACATACGCTCTCCATTAAAGTACTATTTTTTTTGGCGCCCTGTAACTTATATCAAAAATACACCCATGCATGGTCATTAGAAAAATTTGAGTAATTTTTACACGGTTCAGTCTGTCACTGCTTCAATTTTCACTAAAAAGCCAGCAGACGTAAAATGCGAAGTGAAACGCGTGGTTTTAGGTCAGGTTTTAGCAGTTGAGAGTTTTTTTTTTTTGTGGGCTATGCACATGCGKGCATGCCCAATATTACAAATCACATCCAAACACATCCAGGCCATATCCGAGCAGTTGTACAAACACATCCACGGTGATTACCCCCTCGGGGTTTATGGTCAGGCCGTAATAAAGTGCTTAAGCAATTAAAACCATACTCGCAGTTATTTCTGGTCGGTCTTTACCTGGACATCCCTAGCCAGGAGCGCTGGCGCTCGGCGCTCGTACCCTACGTAATTTTCTGGCGCAAACGGATCGGATATCTTCGTAAAAACGCACGAACTGGGCTAAATGCGAGCGCCGTTTTGATGCAGACCCAGGCTTCAGTGTCTCCAGAGCGTAGTTTTTGTGTGCACGTGCTGCGCGGAAATTTAAATTCTCGATCTAAACTAATGTGCTAAATGGCTAACGCTAGTGGAAGTGGTTGTGGTAGCAGTCGTAATAGTGATGGGGGTGGTAGCGCTTATAATAAAAATTCCATTGACGACATTATTAAAGTGGACTTTTCCCTGCTGGACTTGAGGACAAAAATCGAAATAAAGAAATTGGGAAGGCCAACTCCAAATTTAAATTTACAACAAACGTGTGCGAAGAAGAAGGAGGGGCGATCCTTTACTAGGCGTTTTAATTCAGACGTTTACGATCGCAACAAGTGGATCTGTGGTTGCGACGTAAGGAACTCCCTTTTCTGTTTTCCTTGTTTGCTGTTTTCCAACCCAGTCATAGATAAAACTTGGACTCGCACAGGTGTCACGGACTTGAATCATTTACAAGAGAAAATTAAAAAGCACGAGAAGTCTAGAGCGCACTTACAAGCGTGTATGGAATATGCGTTACTTGACAAAGTTAACATTGCGCAGCAGTTGAATTCGGCATACCGGCAAGAAATCATTAAACATAACGACATGGTTAGAAAAAATCGACATATTTTAACAAGAATCATTCACTGTGTAAAATATTGTGGAATTTTTGAATTGGCCCTTCGTGGACACGAGGAAACGCAAGAATCTCTGAACCGCGCTATATTCAAAGAATTGATAGACTACAGTGCTGAAATAGATACAGCTTTGAAAGATCATTTGAATACTTCCCCTGTTTTCAAAAGAACTTCAAAAACGATACAAAATGACATACTGGATTGCATGCTAAAAGTATGCCGAAGTGAAATACTTAAAGAAGTGGCAGATGCAGATTTCTTATCAATTCAGTGTGACGAGACCACGGATGTCAGCAATCAGTGTGAAATGGTACTTATTTTGAGATATATCCGCGGATATGAGGTACGCGAATTATTTTGGAGCTTTCTGCGAGTGATAGATAGGAATGCTGCAGGTTTGATAAAAAGGATACAGCAGGAAATGGGTGTGATTTCTGCAAGTCCGGATAAATTAATCGCTCTAGCTTACGACGGATCTGTCGGAGGCGTACAAGCAAAAATGCGTGAAAAGTACCCGAATGCACATTTCGTCCACTCCTATGCCCACCAGTTGAATTTAATAATGCAGAAAGCTGCCGGGCAAAATCCACAAGTGCGCATGTTTTTTTCCGATCTAACAGGAATCCCAGCATTTTTTTCGAACCCCACAAACCGTGACTTAATAGAAGAAATTGTAAAGGTGAGGATGCCACGAGTTGCTTCTAACTGGTGGAATTTCAATTCAAGGATAGTCAACACCGTTTATGAAAACAGACAGAATCTCATCCAGTGTTTCCAAGAAATATCTGAAAGAACCGAAAATACAGTGACTAACAGGGAAGCGAACGGTTTGCGAAGGACACTGGAAGATCCAGATTTTATGTTCTGGTTGGCGTTCTTTAACAAGATTTTTCCTCACGTCGATATTCTGTATAATCAGTTTCAGGCTTCGCATACCGACGATGCTCAGTTACAGAATGCAATTGATAGTTTCGAAGTAACTGTACAAAATATTAGAGAAACTATTCAGACAATCGAAAATGAATGGCCAATTGATAGCACTAAACGTAAACGGCGTATCGAAGACAACAGAAGCATTTCTGCTAAGGAAGCGTGTGACGTTATTGTGGCACAAATTAAAGATAGACTCTCTTTTCGGGGTCATTTAGAAGCAAACTTCCTTTTTGCCCAAGATTCATACGAAGCCTATGACAGAGATTTTCCATGCGACAAATTTAATAATGTCATTAAAGCATATCCAATTCTGGCAAAGGAACGGCTAAGAACAGAATTAGAAATTATATATTCGCGGCCTGATTTTGCACAAATAGAAGGTGCTACTAACACTTTACAGATCATCATGAAAAATGACCTGGAAGCTCCTCTTTCAGAAACGGTAAAACTGTTAAAAATCATTCTTACAACCCCCATGAACACTGTCGAAACTGGGCGTTGCTTTTCCACATTGAGGAGAGTGCAGACGTTCCTAAGAAGTTCCATGGCCAACGAAAGGTTGAATGCGTTAGCGATGTTGTCAATAAATCGCGATTTCGTGCACGAAATACAGAATTTTGATGGAAAAGTCTTGGACAGATTTGTTTCATTGGAAAATAGACGTCTGGACTTCGCGTTTAAAGACTAAATGGTGGATGATTTAGTGTAAATATGCTGAGCCTGTCACTTGTGTTCCTAAGTTAAGTGCTTCGAGCCGTGAGACTTTTAATAACTTTTGTTACGTCCAGTTCAATACTAGAAGCAATTTGATGTGCCCTGCCTTTCTGGGTCATCAGGTAGGTATTTTGATTTGGGTTAGGTATAACGAGCAGCCACATACGTATTTCGCCAGCCATCTTCAGCAGAAGTTAAGCCAGCGACTTCTTAAAATGTCTGGCTTTATATAACCGGAAATTTTCCTTCTCCCGACATTTTGCTAAAGGTTTTATATGTGCTTTAATTAGAATTAATTCACACACAACGTTTTATGCCCAGTTACATAATTTTACCTGCAAGCCACTGCACGCCTTTGTCATTTCTAAAAAATCTTTAACGCTGATATTTTTGTTGAAAAAAGATCAATCTATGCCGAATTATTATTTTTCAATGTGAAGGGCATTCTTTATTTCTTTCTACAATACTAAATATACCACGTGTGAGTAATAAAATGCATCAGTTTCTGGAGAAAGGTGTGGCTTACCTCAGAATTACTATAAACTATAAGACAGCCCAGGCGAGATATAGCGGAAAAATACATTTCCACCCCTATATTGTTAAAAAAAGAGGTTCCCGATAAAAATTTGGTCGCAAAATGTGGACTGATCCCATATGAAAATAAAAAAGAAACATATTATTGTACAGTATTCCACTACGGTATGTATACCTACCTCCGTCCCAGGTTTATAAATCCAGTTTTAAGAAATACTTAGTGTCAGAAAGGAGCTTTTACCTGCTCTTTTTCTTGGAATATTTAATTTCCAGCTTATGGCCTTCGCTTACCTACCTACCCAACGATTAGAAAATCATTTTGGAGCCGGGAAGAAATTTGACTGTGTCGGTTGGAAAACATTGAAGTTATTGTAAAAACAGAAATAGAAATTTCTGCTTTGATAACAATATTATATTACGGCAAGGTGGCCGCGATCGTAATATTTTGAAGTCAAGACTCCTCTATATTTCTAAAATATTTATTACTTATTAAAATACCCGTTAATATCAATTTGAGTCGCGTAATGTTTCTTCTACTAGGCAAGTAACAGTCTAGTTTTACTACGAAATATCGTATGGCTTAGTGATTTCTCAAAAATTTACTTTAAAATTACTCGATATTCTACTTTCCCGCTTCTCTTTTAACAGTAACAAAACCACCGGTGCCGATCCCTGAACTTTAAACATTGCATATCCAGCTGACAAAGGCGCGATGTGTGGGGCAACGCCGCCACGCCGGGGTTTTATCTTTGTAATTCAAGCCTACTCCAGCGTGCGTACGCTTCGAGCGCTTTTGCTTCGGCATACCGACGCGGCATCGGGGGGCAGCACCGTGCAGTCTTGCCTGACAGACCGTTTCTATTTATAGACGCGGAGTTACCTTGCCGGCGTTCTTTTTTTGTGGCGTAAATCATGCTCGCCGGTTATGCTGTTACTTCGCATTCCGTTGATACTCGGAATTGCATGGCGCGGCGCAAAGGAAAACAGGAGCGGATCGGCGGGAAATTTTTCTTATAATCTAGAAAGCCTTGACGAGTCTATTTTAACGTACGGATGCCTTAAATGTCCCGTTTTCATCGAAAACCTGGAAATTTTCAGATTCAAGGAACAACAGTGAAGTCTGGCAGCGCTGCGTTCAACTTCTGCGCAGGTCGTTGCTGTTTCTCTCACATGTTTATCACGTCCGCCATCTTAAGCGCTTCGAAAGCTGCTTACGGTGTTTGTTTGCGTGTTTTGCGACGCGATGGCTTCGAATATACAAATAGTCGAAGTTACCACGCTTTGTGAGTGCATCGTGTGCGATCTGCGTATGAATGATTTCGTGATGCGTCCCATCGAAGAAATGAGGGCTATACTAGAACGTGGACGGCCCAAGCCCTACCTCGACATATCCCAACCGACGATGACGTACACGCGGCGTTTCAACATCGGTACGTACGACACGTTCCCGTGGTTGACGGGGTGCAAGACGATTCGCAGGTACTTCTGTTGGTTGTGTCTTCTTTTCGCGAAGGACGAGGAGACCTCGTGGAACTCCACGGGGTCGAACGATCTCACCAATTTGCATAAGATGTGTAAGCGGCACGGCATCTGCAGACGTCACCTGGAGGCGCATTTTCGAGAGAAGCGGTTTAGGGGCTTGCGTAAAAACCTCGCGGTGGATATTCAGACGCGGGACGCCAATGTCAAGCACAACGAAGTGGTCAGGAGGAATCGTGATGTTATGAGACGATTAATCGATGTCATTTGTTTACTAGAGCAGCGTGAGTTCAAACAGGACGAAGGTAATTACGTGGAGCTGATAAAGTTAATCGCGAAATACGATCCGATCTTAAGCAACCACCTCGAACACAACAAGGATTTTCGGGGAACCTCTGGTAATGTACGGAACGATCTCGCTAGAGCTGTGGCGGACGTTGTTTTGGGCAAAATAAAACTCGACATCGGCGAAACGAAATACGTTTCAGCTGTTTTGCACGAGACTACTGACCTAGCCAATAGGAGCCACTTGTCCGTGGTGCTGCGATACGCAATGAAAGATGGGAGCGTACACGAGAGATTCACGGGATTTTCGAGGGTAAAGTCCGATCACACCGCCGATTCTGTTTATCAGATCATACTTGACGTTCTGAAACAGTTTGATTGCGAGGAGAAATTAGTCGCTTTAAGTTTCGACGGCGCTTGTGTGGCGGTGGGTGAATTGTCCGCTTTGCAGAGGAGGACTTGGTGCGGCGGTAGAAATATAATTTTCCATCACTATTATCACCACAGGCTGGACATAGTTCTCGTGGAATCCGTCAGTCAAATCAAAGACTGCAAGACGTTTTTCGAAACGATAAAAGGAATGTGCGCGTTTTTTACAAAACCTAAGAGAATAACGATCTTAAACGAACAAATTAAAAAACAGCACGAATATTTTGCTCCCATCACGTGGAATTTCGATGGGCGTATGATTAAAGCGATTCACAAATACCGCCAGTCCTTAATAAACTTCTTCTACAGCGTAATACACGACAAAAACTGGGATGCCGAAACAACAGTTTATTCCAGAGGATATCTAGATCTATTATCAAACGATTTTTGCTTCAATTTCATATTGACGGTACTCGAATCTATTTTTGAACGTGCAAACGAACTGGCCGATTTCATACAAGAATCGAGCGATGTGGATCAATGCAGCTCTATGATATACAAGTTCGAAACTATGTTGTTGGAAAAGAGGGGACAATTCGACAGTTTCTGGCAGAATTGCGAGGAACGGGGCGTCACCCCCGAGAGAAAAAGACAACGAATGGATGGTGGGAACGACAAGCTTTCCTACAAATGCCTGTTCATCGAAATCATGGACAACATCAGCGCCCAGATGTCCCATCGCTTCAGAGAATTAGGCGGAAAGAGGATACCCAGTCTGGTCGACTTTCCCTGGAAGACAACCATAAGCGACAAAGCCGTGAATGCCGTGGAGAACATGTACGGGAGGCTGTTTTACATGCCGTCCCTCCAAATTCAGCTTAACGTCTTGTACAACATGGCAGAAATAAATGATCTCAAGGAGTGCCCCAAAGTGTTATCGTTTCTGATACAAAACGAACTCGACACGCCGTTTTTTGAAGTTGTCAAACTTTGTGAACTATCCTTAGCGTTGCCCATCAGCGATAATTCGGATGTTCTTGCCCGCGTTAAAAAATTCGTGCAGGATCGTGCCTATGACGAAKAGCTGTCCACGAAAGCCATTATTTCCATAGAAAAAGACTTAATTAATGCCTTATCGCGGAACCCGCGGTTTTACGACGACGTCATCGACGAGTTTTTGAAAAAGGATAAGCCCGAGTACTTGATGTTCAAGTAATGGTAAGAATCCGTTTTTTGGCTATTTTAAAGTTTTCCTAGCTCTGTAAACATTTGAAAGTTTGACATGATTTTTTATATAATATTTCATATTTCGATTCAACCCTCAGTTTTATTGCCCCGGAGTAAACGCATTTCTCGAGATATTTTTTCTATAACTCAATAGGTAATCGTTGAAAATACTGCGCTCTTTTTAATGGAACACATATTTTGTTAATTATATCTCGTGCTCCTTATGGAATTAATTCAACATGTGATTACAATACCTACATGACATCAAACCTTGGAATTTTCGCTCTTATAAAGTTTATAAAACATGCTATATTTTTAATTAAAAAGTTAAAGTTAAAAAATTTAAATACAAAATAACTTTGATTTTCCTTTCATTGGAGGTATTATGGTAGCAGTTTGATTTGACTGTCTTTTAGTCATTGAATAAAAATAACAGATTGCTTCCAATAAGTGTTATTAGTATCTTTGGTCGAGTTTATCTTGTTTTTATATTTGAGATATGTACGTCGCTTGACAATAACTATATAACCATAAATGAAAAATTATATTTCCTCTGCCACTATAACTCGCGATGCAGTGTTACCACCATATCAGATTTTTAAACGCAGCCAGAATAAAAAAGACCTAAGCTGCATTTTGCTCGGGCATGTTATCTTTACCTGTAAATACAGCAAGAATACAGCAAAGAATTGTAAATTTCCAAAAATCTACCTTTMTTATTAGCGAACGGAAACGAGTATAGAAATTTGTCCTGCGTAAAATCTCCTTTGATCCTTTTCAAACTTCTTGCAAATATTACATTTTCGCATAGGGAACATTGTATTGCCAGTTATAATGGCTTGCATCATAAAAGGAATCAACGTCTTAATAATTATAATTATGAGTTAATTTTCTTCTGTTACAACATCCTTCTTACTATAAATGGATCAATTAACAATTTCCTTATAATTATTCACTGATACACCAGATCATTCCTAGAGTAACAAATAATAATTAATTTTTTAAATATCTTAAAGATGGTTTCTCTCTTATGATTTTGTTCAAAAGAGAAATTTACGTTGTATATTTTAAAATTTTAAGGCATCAAAATATAATCAAAAATCTCATTGCTCAATCTCTACTTTAAAAGGTACCTATTACAAATCATCATTTTTTTAAACAAAATTTCAAATAACCCCGTAGATACAGTCTCATTATGTTTTTTTGTTGCGCTTTAGTAAAGTGGCACCAGAATTTTATAAGGCGTGTAAATATAAATAAAAGTAGTCTCTTTCGTTTAGAAAAAAGTAGGTGGCTTTTTCTGTACAACTGCAAGCCTGTAATAAAATATATAAATAAATAATTTTAGACTCTATATTATAAACAGTTCTCCATATTTTCAACAATTTTGGAATTATGGGAAAATACGTTACGAACTCATACTTAATAAACAATACATTTAACGTTACCGCCACAAAAAAAAATAGCTGTACATTAGATGATCTTGCTGGCTATCTTATTATTCACCGTGCTATCCCTAATCATTTTAGGGAAATCTGTCGTTTATTTAGGAAAACTTTCAGTAAGACAAAAAGCTGATTCCGGAAAATATTCGTAGTTCTCCGAACTAAAAGATCCTAAAAAAATTATATATTTATGGATAACCTATCTGGCTGTGATAGACTTGCAAATAGTATGTATTTTCCATGTTGTAATGATGGTATTTATTAACAAAACAATTCCTGTGGGAGGTAGATTCATCAGACAGATTCATCAGACAGGTGATGAACTGTTGTTTAAAAGGTTATCATCATTCATTGTTTTTTTATGATACCCACATACAAAAACCTGCTCAGTTTCCAAAATTCGCATCTTAATTTTTTTATGAAACTACGCGAAAGGGATGAAACTTATTTTTGTTTGAATGCTTACTTTCTTAATTAACACTTATTTACAATATTTCTTAAATTAAATGACGTATTGAGAACATTTTTAACCCCATCCTCACCATGACTTCTGTTCAGCATCAGTATATTTCGATGATTCTTTTTTCGAGGTTATTTAATCGACATTTTATCTTTGAGATAAACTTATCAAGTCGAAGACCACAGGGCCGCAGTGAGATCCTTGAGGTACTCCTTTTCACGTAACATCAGGAACGAGTTGAATATTTGAATATCACGTTGTGACGTCGTGGTTAATTGCGCAAACAGTAAGGTGCAAAACCGATCCTATCTCCGAAAGATTAATGTCCGCGGTTATTATTGTACGTATATGGTTCTTGCTCTGCTGGCTATTTCTGTATACAAAACTAGGCGGTCTCGCCGCTTGTCCACAGAACGTTTACCCGCGGTTGCGTAACATCACCTTGAATGTGTCAAAGACTTCTATCGCTACTGCGTCGTTAGAATACTGGCCGTGTAATTGGCATTTAAATTTCGAGAAACCAGAATTCAGTGACGACTATGCAAAACTGGTTCCCACGGGACAGATTAGGTGTTTGAAATGAGCATTTTTGTTGTAGGGCATGGTGTAAACGTTACTGAAACTGCTGTGCTATTCACAGGTACTCTGCTTAGCTAGCAGGTCAATAATTCATTAGTACAGAATGCTTGAAGAATAAATATAAAACGGCTTGCTCCAAGCAGATTAATGTAAAAAAATTTACTTTGGTTCTGCTTCTTCATATCACCTTTAATACACTTAAATAGGAAGTTTTAACATTCCACATTTCTTTAAACTTGTACTGTAGAGTACATCAAAACTTTTTTGAGAACATGTGACGTAAATGATACACCACAAGAATTCTTTGGTTCCAGAGGCTTTTCATCATCTACCACTTATTGAAAACTAAAACTGAATGAACGAGAATCGAAACCAAATATTTTAAAATGATGTTGAAGCCTCCAATGAATTAAAATTGAATCCAAAGAAGCTGTGGTCATATGTAAGCCTAAAGAGAAATGTATGTTACCAGTGTTCCAGCTGAAAACTAGTCAAGATGTTATATAAGTGCCTTAGATGGCCTCTGCTTCAGGTTCCTTGTTTATATGTGATGATGAACTGTGCTTAGATCTTTCATTTTAATTTTTATTTAATTAGAACGCTAGCGGACAGCACAATATTGCTGCAAAAATTACAGAAAAAGGAATAATTACAACAGCCAGTGTCAACTACCATAATTGAACCCAAATTAATAAAAAGTTAGCTATATGTGAAACACAATGGACTGAACACACTCGAGTCATCTTTGCACGGATTCTAAGTACCAATTCAGACGCCTCGCGAATTGGTTTATAGAACTCGCTGCGAGAACACCTTCTTTTATCAGCTTTTATCATCTTGGTCCAGTTGTTCAATAGTTCACTCCAAGTAACTTATCCTTCCTTCCATATGGAAGGCAGTTCCACAAACGAAACTGACATTAAGCTGGCAAGAATGGGGCCACATTGTACATGTTTTTTCTGTTGGGTTAATGTACATTATTATTAATGCAACTACATAAAAAATCAAATTTTGAGACTCAATTTTTTTTTCCAGGCTGCAATCCTACAACAGACCGCCGAGTACATCTACTCCCTCGAGCAAGAAAAAACAAGACTGCTATCCCAGAATTGCCAGCTGAAAAGGCTGGTGAACCAGCACGAAGGAGGCGAGCTGCCCCCGAAGAAGCGCAAAACAGACTTGATCGTAACGGCAACAGAATCCGCAGACGAAGGCCTCGGATCGATGTCGCCGGAACCGGTGAGCATCATGCAGGTGTCGGTCGTCAACCAGGGGGAATCCGCCTCTGAGCTGAAGCGACAACTGGAGCGAGAGAGAAGCATAAGATTGGTACTGGAGAACCAGATAAGGCAGCTGGAGAACCAGCTGTACCAGCAGCAGCAGCAGCAGAACGCCCAGCTCTACCAGATCGAAGAGACCGAAGAGCTCGGCCTGCAGCTAGTCAACGCCGACAGTTTACCTCCAGTCGGGCACACGACCACCATCGTGTGCTCCCCGCCCGTGTCCAGGAGTCCGAGTCCGGCGCCGCCCGCGGAGCAGAGGCTTCCCTCCGTGCTGGAGGCCGCGATCAAAGCCGAACCCAAAGTGGAAGTTGAAAGGCTACCCTCCCCCAACACCCCCCACGATGAGACCACCCCGGCGAGGTTGTACGTGTCGAACACGTCGCGGCAGAACCTGGAGACCATCGTCGAGGCCATCAGACACCTGGAGGGCGACCACATGTTCGGCGACGAGCCGCAGACGCAGGAGGTGCCCCTCGCGTTGACGACGCGGACGACCTCCGAACACCTGCTCAAGGTCGAGGTGAATCCCTTCGTCGAGTACTCGAATTCCGTGGTGGTGCAGCACCAGCAGCAGTCGCGACCGAGCGTCGTCGTCAAGCAAGCGTCGTGATCCCGTATTATATGTTACGCAAGTCTAAAATAGGCTGAATTTTGCCCCCCCCCTGAATCCTGTAGAGAATGTAGGACTTTTTGAGACGTGCGAGCGCGTCACGTTTTTTTCTTGAGGGATTTTTGTCTTTTTTGTTTTTTTTTGTCTCGTAGTTGCGAATCTCGTAGTTATCGGATGGTTATTTCCGATTGATGTACATGACGACTTTTTTTTATTTTTGTTACTTAAAATGAAAAGTTTCTCTTTTTGTTTGAAACACCAAAAATATATTTATCGAAACAAGTTTGTAGTGACGTAGCGATGCATTTTGTTCCTTTTTTGTATATACTAAAAATTATTATTTACTTTCTGATGTAGGTGTAGTGATTCGTGCGGTGTCCACTTAGTTTACCTGGGAATGCTAACTTTGTGTTTTCGTTTCGATTATTTGTTTTATTTCCAGGGTTGTCAAATATTTAAAAAAATTGTAGATGTTGGTAGTAAACTTTGAAACACTTAAATTTCGTATTTTAACCTTGAAAAGGGGATTCCATGACTTGGGCAGAGTTACATTTTCAGGTAGGTTTCGAAGCGAACACTGTGTTTGTGTGGATGTTTTTGTTTATTGTTTTTACTGTAAGTTTTCTTTTTGTTTTTTAACCTGTACATAAGCAACAATTTGGTATACGTACGATGYAGTTTGAGAGTAATTATTGTTTTTCGTTATGAGATAGAGTATAAATTAAGTTGTAGGTTTTTCATTTATGAGACCAGGTTGATGCCGCTGAAATTGTGGCGACGCTCTTTTTAGACGAAGATACGGATGATATTTTTTAGTCACCTATAATCAAATAATTTAAATGGTGAATGTGTAGTTTTATTACATGCATGAATGTGATAGTACATTTGTTGTGCTATATTTCTTCGACGGAATGATTTAAAAAATATAGTTCCGATATTATTTGGGACAGTACTGAAATTCATGGGATGAATGAAAACTAGTGGTGTTTAAGAGAAAAAAAAAACGTGGGCCCCAACCCCCGCTAGTGTAGTCGGCATTTGTTGGAATAGGTAAATTTAAGGGATGTTAAATAGGGAAATTGGTTTTTACGGGGGTTGTGTGCCGCGTCGTTTTGTTGGTAAGTGTCAGTTTACATCTTATCCAATGATGAAAATGAGCACTCAGTCACTGGTATCGAGAATGTTTTTACTTGGGCATCAACCGAACTTTCAAAACCTGTTTAATTTTTTTTATATATTTTCCATTAAAAAAACTAAACAGTTTATCACATGTTGTCAGGAACATATTGTCCAATTGGGAGCAGATAAAAATTGGTGGTGTTAAGTCCAGACAATAGGGTGGGTGTCAATATTATGATAACTGGGCCTGGGCGATAACTGTTTTAACTATTGATATATTGATGATAAATAATTATGTTATATGTAATTATTATTAATAACTATCAATAGTTATTAATATATCATTACTTATTGATTAATGTTTATATATCGAATGTGGTGGTTGGTAACTGTCAACATAGTGATTACCATCAATATATCAGCAGTTATTGGTTAGTTGTCAATAACTATCCATGTATCTATACAATGTGGGTGCTAATTTTAAATAGCACTGATTTTTATGGTTTTTGCTCTAGATATGTGAATCACCGTACCTTTCACATTAGGTAAAAAACCTTTTGACGACATTTGACATAGATTTCGTGAATAAACATTTTCATTCAAATGCAACTGGTCATCCAGGTTTCAAGACTGAAAATCTGCTTTTAAAGTAGTGAATTTGGCTTCTCAAAAAATTAAAACTTTATTGGTCCAATATGCTAAGCAGAAGAGAATTTCAAGTACTTATTCAGCACACCTCAGCAATATTTTTATGTGAACCAAAATGTGATACTAGTAAGTAGTTTATGAAAATTCTAATCTGCAACAAACCGTTGTGGTTACCTTAGGAAAATTCGTTGCCATTGTGTTGTTTCAGCAATAAACAAACGAAAGACAAAATCATAAAGTACAGTGAACGTTCGGTTGATGCCCTCCCCATCGACGGAGTTTCTTTAATCACGTAGCACTGCACAGCTTTCAATTCGGTCAAGTAGTCGGACGCTTTCGTTTTGACTGGGTGATCTGTAGTTGATGAGTAGATGTATTTATTAGGGTGAATTTTCGTTGAAGATTATTGGATTGATGTAAAATGCGTCGGCTAAAATTGAACTCGCTAAAAAAATTTTCTTTTTTGTCGTCTAATTGGTTCCCGTTTGATACTGTGATTGTATTTATATAAAAGTGGTAATATTAATGATTACTGTAATACTAATTTTAGTACCTACCCTTTATATGTACCAAGGAAAAGGCCGTGGGTTATGTAATTGAGGGCTTTGTCTCTGTTGCTTTTTTTCCATAACAGCACCTTGTATGTTTCTCATTGTTGGATAGTCTATCAGATAATATGAAGTGCAGTGCTTCAAATGTGCACACATTACACCTCCTCGAGTAAACAAGTATTACATTTTTTACAAATTAGGGTCCTTTTTTCTTTTAGACGCTTAAAAACGAGCTTTACATTCTTTCTTCTTGAGCGGTGTAATGTGTGCATGTTTGAAGCCAACGAATCGTGACAATTACTATAATGATTGTGCGTTACGCCTGAATTTTTGGCTGACCTGTTATTTTGTCGTTTGTGGTGTCAGCGACAGTATTCCCATTTTCATTATGATCTGAGAACTTTATTGCTGCACACATATTAATTATTGTGCTTAAAACATACCTACTTCTGTTGTGTCGCTTGTATCATACAGAATATTCAAATAAAAGTAAAATTATGGCATTATGTGGTTTAATTTTGTCCATTTTCCCCTTGAAACTGAAATAAAATAGTGGCATAGCTGTAAAGGAGCTATAAGGTAGGATTTAGTTGACTAACTACTTTTGTTTTCACTTTCATCTTGACTATTAACAGCTAATGTATGACTTATGTAGTACTAAAATGGGGTAGAATTATCTGATCTAACACGTTCTGAAAACAGATTTTAAATATCTGCTTTGATAATAACAGAGGATATGACAAAAACGCAAGGTAGTCCCTTTATCATCAATAAATAAAATATTAAAACATTCTCTTTTGTTTTTCTACTTGCATTTTGACTATTGACAGCCAAAATATGACTTGTTTAGTAGGTATCAATTTGCGGTAGAATTAGGTAACACATCCTGAAAACAGCAGATTTTAAATATCTATTTTGATAGTAGAGAAAATGACAAAAATGCAAGGTAATTTTTGAGCATCAGTAATTGAAATATTTAAATTTTGCATTTTGACTATTAACAGCCAAAGTATTGACTTTTTAGTATTGAACTGTTTTGATAGCAATGAAAATGATTGTTAAAAACGCAAGGTAATATACATAAGCATCAATAATTAAAATGTTAAAATTTTCACTTTTATTTGCTGCAATAATTTTAATACCCCAATATTAGAGCATTAAAATTTTTAGATACTTACATCAACATCTGAATACCTTAACATGCTTGTATTGATACTGAATACTGAAGAGGTATCAATATTTTAAATAAATATCAATAAACCACAATAATTATACTTTGCCAAATAAACTATATTATTACAAAACTAGATGCAAATAAATAAAATTTAAATAAAACTAATTGTGTTTCAGAGTAACCTTAATTTCTAGTATTAGCATCATGTTTATTTATGTGGTGTCTGAATAAAATACAAATGCACAAAACATGACTGTTATGACACCCACATGTCTTACCAAAAAAAAATAAATACCACAGCTTTTTATAAATAGCAACATTTATTCAATATAACTCCAAAACACTATACAAGACACCCATTTAATGAGCATTTCTCAAACAAACTTTGTCGCTATAGCCAACAGCTTAGTATAATCAGCCCCTTTCGCATGAGTTTTCTCTTTCATTATCGTTCTCAGGATCGTGGGAATCGGTACATGAATTCTCGTACCGATTGGGGAACCGTTGTCATCTATTAGCACTAAATTGTTACTGTCAAACTTCGGAACCATAGGTTTCTGGTTCTGCTTCAAGCCGACTAAAATGCCTTTCTTTTTCTCGCCCTTGATTGCCACCAAAACCTTGTCACCTGCGACGATTACATTTATGAACTATTTATGATGAATGAGGTTGAAAAAAGTGTACCTATGTATCCGATGCCTGTTTTGTTGTAAACATGTATACATTTAGGTGGCTTGCCTTCTGCCATTGCCCTTTTACCGATTTCACTGTTGTCTACAACTCGCAGCCTGCTCATTTTTTGTATTTCCATGCAACATGCACTAGTATGAAAGGAAGAATTGGCTAAACCACCGAAAATTATGGCTTCGTACCCCAATTTGTTTGTAAGCTTATGAGAAAACATTTTACTAAATACAGGGAAGCAAGCTGAAAAAGTGAGGTTAGTTTTTAAGGTTCTTCGATGCCTTGGAATTTTCGAACATTTGCACTAAAGGTTGCCAGTACTGGCGCGAGAAGCGCCAATCTATTTGAATAACACTGCACTTCTGGCCTTCGGTGTTGAGAATTTAACTCCATTTTAAATAAAATAACGTTATTTTCTTTTAAAAGTCTGTTTTCTGTTAGGAATATTGTGTGCCTATGACTACACGCCACTGGGGCAACCTTTCTGCAATATAAATAAAATTACTGATTTAGCTGTTTGGGTATGTAACCAGCATTACGCCAATTCAAAATGTTGCCAAGAGGGTCTGCAAAAGTCAACTAGGAAAATGATATAAAAACTATATTCCTTAAAATAATTCCATGAGCGCTTTTGCTGCTTTTTATACCTCTACGAGATTTACACCTAAAAATATGCAATGTCAATTATTAGCAGTTAAATCTTAGTAGACTCAACAAATAGTTTCCCGCAAACATCGTTTTTATATCTCTAACGATCAATTGTTTATATGAACAAGAACTGTCTTCAGTGTTTTCCTTTTAATATCTTGAAAAGTAAAAGAAATAGCCCTACTGTGTGCTACCCTGGTTGAAGAGATTAAACAAGCGAATGCAATTTGCGGTCGCCGCACGATTTTGCGTAAAAACAACGCCCTGGTCAGGAATTTCTATCAGTTTTGCAGATTCCCTCCTGAAATTCAAAACTCAACATACTGTTGTATATTGTATTTGTATTGTTTCCAAAGCGAACCGCTAAATTTGCCTTCAGGTATTTATGTACTCAGGGTATTTGGCTGTTTTCAATGATTCCGCATTAAAGTCCAAAACTCAACACGCCTATGTATGATGAACTAGAGTGGTAGCAAATTTTTTTTAGGTTTTTTATTTGTCCATATACTACAATGATTCAGGAAGACGATTATAGTGTCTTGCTTTGTCATTTGAAGACATAACTCTTTAATAATCGCCACACCTGTACAAAATTTAATGTTTTTTGTAATAATTATTTTTATGTAACTATGCTGGAAGCTTCTTCCTTAATGATGCCTGCAGCATACTTACGTGATTGATTAACCAAGATAGATTGCATGATTTGGTTTTCAAATTAATGGTGCATGTACCTTTTTGTCTTACAATTCTTGATAACATAAGATATTTTGCCCCTGTTTCACTGTATTGCAGCTCGTCAGTGTGGTGCAGGTATGGAATGGAAAATTCAAGAACTGGTCATGGAAATGTGTGAACATGTGACAGTTTATATCAAAAACAATAAAATAAAAAGCGACACAAAACTAATAATTTATTACAATTAAAATCAGCAACTTTGTCGTTAACAAAATTACATCATTTTAATTATAACATGTTATAAGATTATGTATTAAGATGATTCTATTCTTTTCAGGCAAAAGGACAATGTTGAATGGGAAAAAAAGGTTTTACTGGAAAAAAATATGCTTGAATAATAGTGAAATACAGATATAGTCATTTGACTGCCAGATAAACTCATAATTACCTGAATTACAAGATGCTAGCGTATATATTTTTATGTATTTATAATTTCACCATATTTAGAAGTCCTTTGCATTTACTTTTTATTTACCTAACGCACTTAATTTGTAATATAGAATCTTTCAATTAGTTTTGCTGATTAATCGAAACTTGTTGCTAAGTTTATATTATTTACCGATTAATTGGTTAACTGTTAGGCAATAAACTGTTATTATTATTATTATAGTACTATTTTTAACAGTTATCTATAAACTGTTTATTTGTGACTTGACCACTCATATTAATACCATTGAGTATAATGTTTTTTCGTCATTTTTATCGGCTAGCATATCTGCACCCCCTTGCGACGATAAAAAAAATATATCGACATAAGGCCTTGCATGCACCAATGATGCAGAAATAGATATCTATTTACAGGTAGAGTTGGTTTAGCAATTGGGTAGGGTATTCCTAACTATCGTTACTGGCAACAGATGGCGGCAGCGTAGCTTGAAATTGGGGTCACATGCCATCGTAAACCAGTGACTACCAAAACAAGGTCCTAAACTTTTCGCATAAGTTTACAAAAGAATTCTTCACAGAACATAAAAGAAAATGATATTGTGTGATCAAATTTATATATCTGAATGTGCCGCAATCACTGCTGACTGCGTTTTAATTTGCTTGTTTTTTCGTCCTAAACATAAAAAAACGGTATGGCAAAGTAAATAATTACATCAAGCAACATCCACACACTTTGATGGATAGTTAAACCAGGGAATTTGTCGAATGATTTAATTTCAAAACGCCCTTTGCTCTCATCGGATTTAAATGCAAAATTAGAAAATAGAATTGACGAACCGTCAAATTTAACAACTGCGCCACGTGTCAGATTCCCTCATTATTACATTCCCATCAGAATCCCACGTATCCGATTGCGGGTCGGCCAACCCGAAATGACTCATTATCGCATATTCGGGGTGGCAGTCCCTTGACTTCCGATGACGGACGCCATTTTTTGTCACGCCCGATTGCTCTCTTAAATTACAGGAACGCAATTTGAACACCGATAATATGATGTTCCATTTGTCAATTTCGTTCACGGCGGCACACATTTACCGATGTTTCGATTCGTAAAAAACCAATGTGACTTCGGCGGGATTGAGTGCACCGGCAACCCATTGGGCACGAGCAATTCTTGATTTAACGATCAATTAGGCAATCGCATTGCGGGCGAATGGTTTCGATGGTGGGCGAAAGGGGATTAGATTAGTATTGCCAAAATTGAGAAGGATAAGTAGACGACGTACTAAATTGGAAAAACAGCCGAGTTCCACGTTTATTCACGATAAAGCTGTTTTATTTAGTGCGAAATATTTTTAGTGATATAGAGATTTTCTGATTTCTCGTCCTATCTTTCTTGTATAAATTAGGATAAAATTTTTCATATTGAAGAAATAAAAAAAAGTTGAATTTCTGTGTTCTAATCTGATTATATTACTGGACAAGCACATACCTTTTCGTGAGGCAACAATTGGGTATTTGCCATGTATTTATATTTTAATTAATTGCATATTAATAGGTAGCATCTATTCCACAAAACAGCTGTAACAGCTCAAAAATTCGAAAAAAATGGATCGTAAGGTATATTTTTAATATTAAAAATGTGGATATTTAAAGGGACCGCCAAAACGCGAACATATTGGCCGTGACGTCAGGTGTCTTGTAAATGGCCGCTTGTTTACATCTGGGGTCAGCGTGTCACGCGTCAGCCTCAGCCTGTCAATCTATCAGTTTGTTGTTTGCTTTCATTTTGTGACAAGCGAATTAAAATACGCCAAGTAAAGACGAGCGATTCAACGCGTCGGAGATGAGGAACGTAAAAGCAACAAGCAACAGCATAATTGAACTTTTACTTTTTATCATATTAAGGTAGATTGATAATTTGATCACAGTGGGTTGTTGGAAACATACTATGTGTAAACATAAAAATGTAAGAATCAAAAATGTACCCTAAACTTGACATTTATTTTAGAGGTGAGAATAAATATAAATTGCTATTTATTTTCGGGGCACTTGCGGCTCGTTTCCGGTCTGGCTAACAGTCGAATATATGGGGAACAACGTCCTAAAACAAAAATGACGAATTACTTACCCCCTCATTTGGAAAATGTGGAGGAGATTAACAATTTTCTTTCAGTCTTTAGTCCTGCCTCCAACCGACCATCAACTTATTACTTTTATAGTAAATACAGAAATGAACTTCACTTTAGATTCAAATATCCAACTATCGAAGAAGTTGAGCGAATTATTGACTCTTTGAAATCTAATGCTGCATGTTATGACGGAATTAATGCCAAAATGCTCAAACTAGGTAGGTAATTCAATAATTTCTCTCCATGTAACAAATAGTATACATTGTTTTCCTAGATACGTATTTATTAAAGCATCGTCTAAAACTAGCAATCCGTATTCTGTTAGTTACTTAAAACCTATAAGTACCTATCCTGTCAAAAATCTCGAAGAAAGTTGTGTATAACCAAATTTATACTTCCATTCATAAACAAAATGCTTTCATCGCCTCAATCGGGTTTAGTTCTGCTTATAGTACAACAACAACAACATTAATAAACTTAGTTGATAACATAATTAGAGACACAGATAACGGGCAATGTGTTAAACTTTGTAAAAGCCTTCGGCATTATTGACCACATGGTGCTCTGTTTAAAACGGTCATATATCGTGTTTGATGGTATATCACTTGCATTCTTTACGTATTTTCTTAATAATCGAAAACAGTGAGTTGTTTAGAATATAAATACTTCCGGTTTTGTCAAATTACCTCTGAAGTGCCCCAAGGAACAATTTTGGGGCCATGATTTTTTCTAATTTTTATCTTTGACATGCATCAATTTACGTACTATTCGAATTTACAGTTACGCTGACGACAGTCGTCAACTTTATTATACATTAAATCCAAATGAAGTTGATCAAACTGATATACGTTTAAACTTGGATTTAAAAAAGGATTGTTAAATACGCTTATTTTGATTATAATCTATCTCGGATATTAGTAAGTGTTTTAAAATAGTATTTAGTAAACGGAAAGATAAATCTAGATTACAAACAAAATTAAATCTTTTTTAGTAGATGATATTAAAATATTTAGTTTAACTATAGATGTAGGTCTTTTTCTAAAAACATTTGTATTAAACTTTAAAACTAGAAAAAAATCTGTAGGAATCTCTCTCTATCGTTAATTATAGATTAGTGCCAGAATCCAACTAATTCAAAAACAACAACAAAACAACGGTTTATCTTCCATCTTCGATCGTATTTGTATATCTTGTAAAATTTCAGAACTGCAATGGTCAAAGATGTGTGTATAGATATAGAGTCGTAAAAATCACAAATCTCTGTTCCAGCGCTCTTATTTTTTAATGCAGTAACTCACTGCCAATATCTTTAAAAACACCCCCTTCAAGACGGTTTGGAAACTTTGTGAACGTTACTTTTCAAACACCACTTTATGACTTAGGTTTGGTTCTGTTTTCTTTCTTTTTATTTTTGTTCTACATTGTTTGTTCGCCACCTTAGAGACAAATTTTGACTTACGAATCATAAACTGATATTGAGAGAAAATGGTGAAACACGTGTCTTAAAGACAGAAATCAAAATCACACACTAATACTGGATATAATCGTGAAGGCAGAAGACTAGTAATGTGTAACACAGAATTACAACACTGAATTTGCTGCAAATAACTTTTGTAAATAAGTTGACTCAACGGTTGAAATATTAGAGGAAATTGGGAAATCTTTCCACCAAAATATATATTATAACAAACTACACCTACATATTACAATCACAAAGAACATAATTGAAAAAAAAAACCGAAAATCCAGCGGACTTGCAAATATTATCAACTAGGAATCTCGATCTATATACACAATCGTGGGTAAGGATTCAATAATACTCAATAAAATACACAAGAACTAGTACCCATTTATAGCAAATATTAATTTTGAACTGATCGAAATATAGAAAATCTATAAAATCTGAAAATTATATTAAAAGAACCATTTCGTCTAAATGTACAGAGCATTTGCTTTAGATGGTTTACACGGACGCAGTACCTATTAGTCAAGTTTTAACTAATGTAGTTATCTTTATTAACGAGTCTAGCTGAATACAATTTTTTGTAATTGAAGATGACACAAGATTTTTTAATTAATCTATGTCTAAATTTTTCTTCTTTGGCTCAATAACAAAAAATAAACGAATAGTAAAAAAATCACGCCGGTAATCCAAATATTTATAAGTTATAAGTTTAGGACAACGTTGGATCACACATGTTTAGGCGAATTACATTACCTTTTACAATAAAATTCTTGAAAAAAAAAATAGACCATGAGCAGTCTAAAATACTTTTACGTTTCGAATCCTTTGTGTATTCTACAAATATTACATTATTTAATTTGTAGAGAAGACGAAAATTTATGGCCACTGCAATATTACGTATTAATTTGATTAATCCGCGGAATGGTGTTAATAATTAAATATCTGCTTGACAAAAAAAATGAGCCAGGAACGAAGTGTACATCAACACTTTCACGATGAGATTACGGATACCAACGAGCACATCGCTAATCAACAATATACCAATCAGTTCCAAATGAACAAAATGCCTGGGCAACCACAGAACAATGCAAGCGAAGGCCATTCTGCTATTCCGACAGACGCACATGGGCGTTTTTGCAAAGGTGAGAGTGCAAACTCCTAAGTATGCAAAAATCCTATAAATGACAAGAGGAAAATAATTTTGATTGCTTGCTGATTTGCAATCTCCTTCAGTGGTCGTGGGTACTCCTATAGTTACCACGCAATGTCATGCAGAACTACTCTATGTTCGTGACGATCAAATGCTTCACCCAGCGAGATTACTCATCGGGCAAGATGATCAGTCTTGACAAACGAGCATCTCTGCCGAATTAACAAGTGAATTGCGCCACGGGACCTGTACATATCGTTCCTTGGGATAGAGCAAAGGATACACCAAGACGCCACTGAGAGTCCATCTCCATCAAAGGACATTTAGTTGTTAATTAGTTAACAAAGTGAAACAGGGGAAATATTCAGTTATCCGAACAGAAAATAGGGAAACGATAGATATTTAAACGCAGCAGTAAAGTTCTCGAGCAGAACTGGCTGCAGTTTCCAAACCATCCCTTAATTACGAAAGGTGGGGAGAAATAAGGAATTAGGGTATTCCAACAATCCTGATGCCCCTATAGCTAACAAAATTAACCCTAAAATGATGGGTAAGTTCCTTAACTTCCAGAATGATCGAACCTCACGGATCCTTCTCAAGAACCGTACTGCTCAGAATCCGGATGGATTTTTATACACTTCAGAACTTGTTTGCATTAGATAAAATTTCAGTTTGCTATTACAGCGGCTTATCAGAAGAAAATGTATAATAACAATTACTAAACTGTTTTATAATCTATAATAATGTTTCTTCATTGGGGTGTAAAAGTACTTGTCTCAACAAAGGATGGCAGCGATTCGGATGAATTCAGTTGAACTGAATTGAATTTAAGTGTAATAGAATACAACCGATATGTGGGCAAATAAGTAAAACTTACCCTCGTTATTTATTGCACGTTGGGGTTATCACCTATTTGCAAATTACTGTGCACAGCATACACTGAACCACATTGCTCGGAATTCAGGACTAAAATTACAAATTGTGCAAGTCAAGTTGGCTATGATGTTGTATAACTATGCACTCCATTATTTGCCGTCGGACAGGCGTACGGGGGTCAACAAAAAATAATTATGTAACCGTCAAGTAAATCAAATAGAATACACAAATCCTATAAATGGATGGTCTCTATCCCTAAGTTACCAAGTTTAGCATAAATAGAGAATTGACTGATTATATAGGGCGATCTTAGAAAATTAAACGTGCTAGAATCTTGCGGTAATTTTTTTAAACAAATATGGCCACATATTCCGTTTAAAATGTAATGGAGTACGTAACTTTGTCGTCAGGTGGTGCATTTCATATACACACCAAAAAGTTCATTCTATATTACACACTGTCTGTTACACGTGTTTAAAAGGTATCCAGGTATTTTGATAGGTACCTAGGTGTAAAGGTGTTTTCATTGCTGCTCAGGATAGCAACCTAGGTACAACCAAGCAAATTCAGGTAACGTACTTATTTTTGTAAGATTGAAAAGGATGGGATGAATATTATCTAACATTGAAGAAGGATATACAGAACAGCCTTTAAGCAATAAAACCTTTACGGAACGTTATAAAAAATAACCCTTCTACCTCTCAATATAATAAGGAAAGTGTTGCGGACAAAATGTAGAACATTCAACAAAATAATCCTTCTGGGTGGAAAGGGCTTCCAATATATAATAATTCTACAAACTGTCATGTTGCTGTAAATGCAATAAATAATAAAATTGCTTAAAATATAGCACGGAAGTGATAGTACTGCTACAAATTATTTTTTCATCTTTAATAACTTTCTCGTTTAAAAATTCAAAATGGACTGTTACATTGTGAATTACTGTCTGTAAACAGCAGCGCTTTCACGTAGAGTAAGTCGTGGAAAATTTACATAAACACATACATGAAAACAAAAAATGAATTTTTCCTAACTGTTACTTCTGGTTGCTTAGTAATGACTAGATGCTTTAAAACATTGACGGTATCTTTCAGAAAGCGTTGATATTTTAGAACGATTTGCGGAATAATATTTACCCAACACAAATGCTTTAAAAAAACGAAAAGGAGGTGTACCTTAATACAACACAATATATATTAAAAGATATACAATTCTTGTACAGCAAAAGGGACAGTTCCTTTGGAATGTAAATAGAATATGTTACGCATGTACGGATGGTATCTGTAATTATCACTTTCCTAGTATATTTGGTCAGTTAGAGCCTATATTAACAGAGCATCGTGTTAATTGCAATTCTCATGCTATCAATTAATTCTAAATAAACATTAAAATGGCAATATTCGAATATAAAATTAGTTAACCATGTATTTTTAAGCTATTTTTCAAAATTACTTGATAATTAGTTTATGGAAATGTTAGAAAGACGGATATACTACTTAAAAAAACAATAATAAAACAATTACTCCTGGCCGGTTTGCGTAAGAGAAGGGATTCCTTCTTCCGACGGATTCGAATCTTGTTGAGCGCACGAACATTCACTATTGGACCAGTTATATAATGCCTTTAAAGAGTTAAACGAAATGGATATGATAGAGAATTTATGGTTAATTTAGCATCTAATAAAAAAATGCTATATTTTGTAGTCCTACATGAACAATGGCAGGTTACTTTACACAGTGTCCGCATAGTGTAGGCAAACTAGTACGAAGAACTAAACTTGTTGATATAAATATTCGTTATCAAAGCACATCTGTTTAGCTAAAGCCCATAAATATAAGAGTGGTTTACTTTCATTTGATCCACTGGAAGAAATATACTGACTACTACTAATTCAACTAGGTACTTGTTTTGAAAGGAGTATCTTTTCTTTAATTCGACCAACTTTTACAACTTTCTGTATTAAAGTATAACAACAATGTTTTAAATGCAATAACATGAMTAAATATTTGCGATAAGTATGAATTTTATATTTGCTTAAATCTGCACATTGATTAATTGTTAACATATCTAGGTTTCACTACATTTTAATGAAAGCTATTGTTGGTGAGAACACAAAAATTTAGTAAGCCGCAATGCACAATTCTTAAACAGTTAGCATTTATATATTCATGTATAGGTTTCTGTCACAATTCCAAAACAAAAGCTGAAACAGACTTCAGGCAAAACAGTATATTTCCCAGAAAAAAAAAATATGGGTTGCATCTTCAATAAACCCCAAAATTTTATCGTGGCCCCATCTGATGCATTGTGAAAAGCTTTTATCCAATGTTCACGAAATATTTCATATTTTAACACTTGAAAAATAGTGTAAATTGTTTGCTTAGTGGAATCTGCAACTTTGCGGCATGATTATTTATTTAAAATTAAAATATAAAAAATTGTATAAAGGTACTGATACGTTTTCCAAATATGCCTGTAAATTCATGTGCACATGAGAATTATTGTATATACTGTTGGTTACAGAACTTTAAAGTAACGTCATCAATTAGTGTGAAGCCACTTGTCTTCATTGTTACCAGGTCTGTCGGATATAGTCTTAAAATTGACACTGATGACATGCTATAATGCATGCCTAATAATAACAAATACATGCACTGATAGTTTGAACAAGATGCCAATTGTCATTGTCATTTGTCACTGTTAACCCGAAAGCTATGAGTGAAAAATATTTGCTAACATTGTACGCTGATGTCAACTTAAATCAATTCTGTCAGTCTCTCTGCGTTTTGCTCACAGGTATATTATGATGGCAAGGGAGATACTTCACTGATCACGTAACTTTAAAGTTCTGTGAACAGCTGTATACCTCATGTTGACATTGACGAAGTTGGTTCCTACATCTATGCTTCTATCGTTGCCTGAACTATTAATTTTACATAAGGACTAGTGATCACACAAATCTAATTGATAATTGTTACCTTAATTAAGGCAACACATTCGATTCTAATTTCTGCGGACTATAGTTTTTCAAACACCTAATGTTTCTCTACTGGCACCGCTAGATGGCACTGGCCATCACTAGTATTGCACAGAATGTACACCAAAACGAAGGATGCCATGTGTCCACGTTAAAAACGGTCAGGTTTATGCTCCACCTAAAATATTTGCACGCAAGATTCACAGGTATAATATTAGAAAACGTATTTTTTTATTGAGAGAACATATTTAATAACGTGTATGTATTTAAAAAGTTATCAAGTTGCTTATGACTTTTACATGACATTCTTTTAGAAAACATTTCGTGCGTAGCAGAAAGTAGAATCCGGTGTCTTTCATTTAGAAATGATCAAACTGGGCGAATACAAAATAGCCCTACATCAAAGTAAAAAAGAATCTCAGTCGCAAACCGGATTCAATGTGGGGGGGGGCGCAGGAATTTTATCGTGAATTTCTCCATTTTCGACGGCGAACGATGGCTCGTTTGAAAGCTTTGTATGTGGAAAATGTTCATGATAAACAGTATTTATCCACATGTATATATGAACTTAACAAATTACGATAAATGACACTTAGAGAGTTAGAGATTATATTAATAGTAAACAATAAATCACATGCCCTTTTCGGTCGTCTTCGTCCGTCACAAGCGACTTGAAGACTTGTTTAATTGAATACCTGGAATAAGATTGCAGTAGAATTTCGCTAAAACAATAGGTGCCCTGAATATTTTAAATGCACGTAGTCCGTCGATTATAATATTCAGCGGGGCTTAATCAGCGAATAATTCGGTGAAGGTGTATGGAGTGTGTCTCCACAACTCTTAACTGCGGTATTACAATTACGAGATAATTACAGCTGCACTGTTCTCGAGCTCATCACGGTCTAGTCAAGCTGCGGCGACTAGATTAACTAACGAGACGTAATTGAATCAGTCAAACAGCGATTTTACACTTATTAGATGGCTTTCGGAGATTAAATTTAAGAAAGCGTGTGAGAGTTGCTGCTTCGCGGTCTTCTTCCATGCAATCCCGAAAAAAATGTATTCAAGAATGAATTTATTTATTATAATTTGTAAAACGAGATTTATTCTTTACTTTTATGCGATCTACATGATTTTATATCTGTCGTGTCAATGTTATGCGGATTTATAGTTTGAATTATTCGTCCAGTTTTCCCGATTTGGAGGATTTTTAACTGAATTGTACAATAAAAATAATCTGGAATGTAAAAGATTTATTTTTGGCAAGACGACTTTGTAGCAACTTAAATGACTTACCTATTTATTAAAAAAATTAAGCTGAAATCTACAAACGAAATGTTAGGTGCTATATCAGTAAGATGTACTAACGTACTAACGTGAACACGTCTTACTCTGCACTTTGGGGGTCATCTTGTAAAGACTTGTAATGAGTCATCTAACGGTGACGTTACGAACTACGACATAGGTTGGTACGGTCTGTAAATACAGACACCTACATTGCATTTTATCCGGTCATTTGTTATAAACTGGTAGTGCACGATCTAGCGGTGCTTTGTAAAGTACTATGTCACTTAGTTCTACATTTAATGTACGTACCTTAATAATCACTTTGCCAACCTTTTAAGTTTACCATTATCTACTCTTACGTCGGTTCCGTAAGTGACAAAAGCTGTGATCTGCTTTAGATAAAAAAAGTCTGTGACGGTGTGACGGGTACAAAAGTTGTTACCTAATTTCTATTTAATTTGACTGCATAAATTATTCGAGGAAAGTCAAGAAAAATTTACTAAGCAAAGGTTAAAAAGCTTGTAAGAAATATCGATTCATCAACATAGTGGGTAGTGCCCATTGTTGATTTAAACAGTGAGATAGTATTTTAAGTTCAGTTAGTGGAGTCATAATCAAAATATCGTATGATTATAATAGTTATAACAGTTATGAAAATAATTCAAGTGCGGCTTTATGTAACGCATGATATATTTTGATAAATCAATTATTAATTATTACAGCCAGTCTTCTGTATTTTAACTGTAGCCCAAGAGCTAATTAAACGGGAAAAATTTATTTGATCTGTTATATCCTGTTCACTTTTAATACTTATATATGAGAGAATCAAATCGATTATTTCCCTTAGTAGTTCGCAACATATTTTTTACAATTTTCCTCGATGTACAAGGTAGTTGTAAAAATGTACTAGATATCTTTAATATATGTACTAGATTGTGGACTCCTATCCGACGCTAATGTCGTAAAACAAAAAAAGCTTGTTTTTATATGAAAACTTTGTGGACAACATAAAATTATGCTCCTCGAGTAAAATGCAACTTTCTGTAAGATGCAACCTAAAACGGTGCAACGTAGACCAGACAGTATAGTGGGGCTGTTCGTTGGGCTACCAACAGATGTTTTGCATGTTGTCATGTTATTAACATTGGCAAAATATTGAAATACATTATGAATCATGCGCTTATATTCATTGTTGAAAACCGTTGCTAATTTTTTAGAGTACCCACAAAAAATTATTCTAAGAAGTGTACTAGATTTTAAAATAATGTACTAGTGTACTAGACTGGCAATACTGGTGCCTGCCGAATCACAGTCGATCATCGTCATCTGATGAGAAGACGCGAGGTTGTGAAAGCTGGGACTATTAAGTAACGACTGCTACTACTCGAGAAATTATTGCATATTCGCGGATGCCGCGGGGAAGCTAACATTATTTCTACACCACTTTCTTGATTTAACTTTAATTATGTATTGTTTTTTTAACAAATTTGACTAACCCATTTTGGAGCCAACTGCGGCAGTTTTTAACCAACTGTCAGGGCATTGGGGGGTAGGCTACCCCCCTACCCTCCTATGGGCCCGGCCCTGATGGCACTGCCAATGTAAATACATTTAAAAGTGAATAATTTGTATACTGTAAGCGCCATCTAGTTCAATTTAAGTGTTAAGTTTTTTTTTAATAGAAATGCATGAATAAACATTTATTTATATTTTTTACCTTCAAAGATATTAATAATTCTTGTACGCACTCAAATGACCGATATGAGGCCACAAGTGTTATTAATAAAGTTATCTTTAAATTCAACAGAGAAACGAAATATGCCATAATGACCAAGGGTGTTTCAATAAAAAAGAAACTGACAACACCTGAAAGAAAATCTTCATTTCCATAGATAATTCATGTAACTTAATACAGTTAAACCTTATAAACTGTTTAAATCATCAGGGTGCTGATTCTATCCGACCTGATAAAACTTAGACTTATATAATATAATAATCAAACACGGAGGGGACTGCTAGATTTTTTAATCTTGAATATCAAWTTGTTCAACACTGCAATAATAATATGGAAGATACTTTACTTTTTAACAGTATGAGAATATTTTATTACCGTACACACATTCAACGTAATTTGTTTCCTGTTTCATTTCTGGGCCAAATACTTCGCTGTCATTAGCCAGACAAACTTAATGAAATATAAGACAAAATTACAATTAAATGAACAACTTACGAATTTGACGAAAACGACCAACTGTGCGCTTTACCTGAAACAAAAATGACATTCATTATTAAACAATCTGTATTCCACATACATACAACTACACCACGCAGACGTTATTTACAGCGAGTCGATAAAAAACGAGTGTGTAATAAATCTGTAGTTTTCCCTTAATTGCGTCTTCAACGGTCAGTGCTTTAGTTCCTCCACGTGCAATCAAATTGTACCTATTTACCTACTTTTAAAATGATTGCAACTGATATTCTAGAAGAGTTTGGCTCATAATGAAAACGTTTCTCCCTTCGACTATTAGAAACTGCATCTGTTCACACAGAATTTATTTGTCAACTTACGCCTTAAAATTTCGCATCCCCACTACCTCTAAATTCTTATTATTTGCACATATAACAGCCCCGTATTTACTTGTTTACAGGTGTAGGTACAACAAGCATTGTGCGAACGTCGTCTCCAATTCTGTTTTCTAAAGAGGATATGCATTCAGCGAGGTGTTGGAACCTTAAAGGATGTCAAATATAGCGTCACTCAAATCTACAATTGTATGGGACATGTATGTTTGTTTTCTGAAAAGCTCCTGTCCATCTGTAAAACCATCTTTTCCGAACAACTAGTTTTTGTGCAGTGTCGAAGCGTCGATCACTATCGAAAACTATATCTTTCGGTAAACAATACTCTTTAGTCGGCAGACGGTATCACTTTACTCAACTTTGTGAATGGAGCATTGGAATAATATATTTCAGTTACGATGTTACGATGAAAAATTTATTCTACTATTAATTGCTTAATTTAGAACAGACGAATATCTGTAAGCTACACGTAAATAGTCGCTAAAAAGCAAACTATAGAAATCAAGAATCAGTTGAATGGTACTGTACATACATGGTAAGGACCAAGTCCCAAAATCCTTGACAAGTAAAGCTGTAGCTATAGGTAATATCGAGCTAGGTTTCAATGCAAATTTTTTCGCCCCTACGTAACTCCGGCCTTGCTTCTCTGGTTATACTCCTTCGTCTATTTGTATTTTTCTTCTTATTACTTACATCTTATTTTTCTTTGTTGGCAATATAAATATTACCTATTTATCTTGCTGGAGTTTTTATTAATAGATGATTTTTTCTTGCTGGAATTCCTCCAATATTTAATATAGCCATTTTTAATTCAGCGACGTTTCGTTGGGTTACTTATTATTATTTTCTAATATTTATGTACAAATCTAAAATTAGAAAATATGTACCGTTGATAATCAAACATTGTAAAAAAATTGTATTGTTTGTATCATATGTATTATTTATTTTTAGATTAATTTCGTTTATTTTAACCTTTTTAGTTCAAAATATAGAGTAACAAAATAGTTATTTTTGGTTCGTCAGGTGTCAGTCATTCATTTAATTCTAAATTATGTGGTGGTTTTTTATGCAGTGTTTCCCGACTTTTAATTTATCTTTTTCTTTGATGGGTTATTAATATGTTTGTGATATTAGATAATACTGTTGAATATAGTACTAAGTCATTGTAAATCAGTTCTATTATTTACTGTTTTGTTTATGTTTTTTTTTGTATATGCATATCACTTCGAGTAATAATCGTTTTTGTGTCTGCTGTTATTGTTTTAGTGCTATCATAGTTGAAATGATGTTGGTTTTCGATTTCATGTTATCTTAATGCATCTTGTTGATTGTTGCTGTAGGATGCAGAATAAAAGACAGTTATATAAAGAATGCGGTCGGATAGCGTAACGATGATTCAGGTTTGTTTGTAATTCGACAGATCTCGGTAATGATTATGTAAAGGGAATACTATGATACAATAATGTAAAAGCATTAATAATGAACGGATGTGTTGCTGCAGTGTTTCAGCGGATTTCCCCTGTTCTACACTAAACGGCAGGAACTACATCTGGCGACGAGGATAATTTGGATTAAATGTAAGTACACAATAGAAAACAGAAAGGTTTATTCATATACTGCCAATATTATTACCTTGATGATCAATGAATCACGACAGTGTTAAATTAAGGTGTTTGGAACATGATAACATATAATACGTATATTAGTGTAAAGTGATTTGACATCTAATGATACCATTACGTGGTTTTCTCCAATCAGATCTCGATTATCTTAAGCCAATCTTCAGCACCTTCATCAACACGATGTATAGACTCAAAACCACTAGGCTATACTGTACGGGGGCATGTGTTGAGCGTATGTTCAATTATTTGAAGGGGGTCTCCACGTTCACAAGAAGGGTTGATAGATAGATTCCATTTATTAAGAAATGACCAGTGCGAAGGCGATTCAGAGTGACCCAAGACCTTCTCTGGAGGTCAGTTCATGCCACCTTTTCTGTAGGATTGTCTATAAGCTGTTGATTGAATATATCATGTTTCATAAGTTGCCAAACAGAACACCATCCATCCTCAATGGTTTAAGGAGCACGAAGGAAATCTTCTGTCCACAGAGGTTTTCTGGAAGCTATAGCAGAGTTGTAGGTAGCTCTTGCAGATCTAGGGAAATCAGAAACTCATTAGGAGCTGATTGATATTTTTGCTAAGCTTTATATGTAGAAAACTGTCTGGGATTCTCCGGAGGAGCAACATTTGACAGAATCGGAAGCCAAGGCAGTGGAGTTGACTTAATGGTTCCAGTGATTAGTCGCATTCCAATATTTAGTCGAGTGTKAATTTTTCCTGTGTGATGACTATTTTTCCAGACAGGAAATGTCGCAGCCCAATAAATTATGATGGCTATTGAAGTCACCAATAATACACAAGAGGATGGTATCTAAAGAAGACAGTATTCGGAGACCTATAAATGTTGTAAATGMTGTGATCGCCTACTTCAGGTATGATCATTTCAATACCATTTACATTTTCTTTATTAACGACCGGAAGTTGGTTAAGTAGTGGTAATAATATTTCAATTTAGGACTCGCATAAATGTTTGTAATCGTATAATTTGTCCCCATTTATGTCAAGTAAAATTATTACAGTAATTTAAGCTTATGCAACGCAACCTTGTGTGTTCCTTTGTCAGGCATTCCTCAATTTGGGAATAATTGCAGCCGAATTTCACGTTTCTGTTATGTCATCGAATATTCAAATTTCCGGTTAAGGCCACAAAAGTCGCCCTAGAGATAATGACGTCGAAAGTCATGAATGACGACGAAATTCATTCACAAATCCAACGGTGACAGACGTCACTCTTCGCCTCGTCGTTAACCGTTCGCCAACAAGCAATTAAGTATTGTCCGCGGGAGAATAACGCGTGAAAATTTCAACGCCACGGAAGGCCCACATAATTGAACACATCTGCCCCGCGAAGAAGAACTTTATCTCGGGCCCGATTGACACGTACACTACAATTTAAGGCGCGAACAAAACAACCTCGCCGCATTGTATACAGTAATTTTATATATTTAAAGATTGTGTATCTCGGCCCTGTCAGCCTTTCAATGGCTGCCTGCGCGTATTTAGCTGTCAACCTGGCATCTGCTTACAAAATACGTATTACCTGAAACAAGTGTGGCTAATTTCAGTCTGGGAACCCCGGGGGCTCAATAGGCCGGCCCGCATCAATTTTGACAAGAGATGTGTTATGGAATTTAATAGTGTATTTACATTTGCACGTCTGAGAGTTATTATGCTTGCTATGTTCGCCTGAATGGCTAGGTGAGGTGAGAAATTTTGCTGGAAGTGCATTTTTGCGGACCATTGGCGTTCAGGTAGTTATAATATGCATTATTACAACATGATCAGTGGAAAGACCTAGCCTACGAGAGCATGTTTATATGCATCTGGTCTACCATACAAAAGGCCACAATATTTTAAAACAAAATTTATTTTACAACATAATCTGCTTTAAGACTTATACTTACGTAACGTTGGAAAAAATTCTTTATCTTGGTTTGCAAACTGCTCCCCAAAGGCACATAAGACTTCATTATTTGTCGAGAATTTTTTACCTTTCAAAAGTTTTTTGAGTTTTGCGAATGAAAAATAGTCCGACGGTGCTAAATCGGGAAAACAGGGGAAGTGTTCAACCAATTCAAAACTAATTTCATCAGTTTTTTCAATGCAATTAACGGCTTGATGGCAGGATATTACCTTGCAAATAGCACACATCTTTAGCAAGTTTTCTGCGTCATTTTTCACACTTTTTTCGCCTAATTTATAATTAATATATAAATATAAAGACCAAGTGATTCAGGGTATGTCGACCTGTAAGCTACACGTAAAGAACACTCTTTTTTCTTAAGCTGAGCTTTCGAATTTATTTAAGAGGGGCGTTTACCTAGAGCGAATCGGGTCATTTTAAGCACCTACCGTTTTACATTTTACCGAGTTATTCGAAACTTTTTTCAAGTGAAATTTCGACATGGCAATGACAAAAGATGTAGCTACAACGTAGAGTTCGAGTTTTTTCTGAATTTGATACAGAAATGTAAATATTTGTTGTTATATTTTGCTTAAAAATGCGTGTTTTTGGCGAGCTATTTCTCGAAAACTAAGGCACATAAACGAAAAATTCGAACTCCACGTTGTAGCTACATATTTCTTTGTACACTACCAAAAACATGAGCACGATAAATGAGTAAAAACATTCAAAAAATCTAAAACCGCAAACCCTTTCGCACGAGTCCGTCACGAGAGCAGAATGCGAATGCCCATCCCCACCAGGACCGTCGCGTGGTATTCACTGAACAGTGAGGCTAAGATACAATCCTGTCGGGAATGACCGAGCGGTATACGATCTATTCCGATATGACTGGATTTCTAAGATTGTATGTCTAATTAGTAATTACACGGGACAAGTTTAATGTTAAAAGCTCTTTCACATTAATTTACTGTCTGCCGAAGCAATGGGGAAGCGAAAGGAAAATTGTTATAAAAGTTCCTACAGAAATCATGCAGTTAGAATGAAATGTTATATAGTTCATATTTACAGAAATAAATGGGATATTCCATATTTTGAATAACCCGGTATAATATCATAGTAAGTTACTAATATCATGCTTACTTTTTTATGCACACCCTACAGTCAGCAATTTTCCGAATATAAGTTTAGCCCGTCTGTTGCTCGTACGATCTTTGCGCGATGTCAACCTATAGGCTACCCTCTTACGTCCCATGTCCCGCTGGTAATATGGGTTGCATAGTTTACATTTCTGCCCGATCGCACCAAGTAAATGCCCCTCTTAAATTCTTCTTCGGAGCATCTACAATTCAACTTAATTAATACAACAAACTATATGGAAGTCTATATGGAGTCTAGGTGTAAGTTATAAATATGCGCAACAGTGTTTTTTACAAAACATAAGTTTTTTCCACCATAAATGACTTGTGTCAAATAAATTAATTATGATTTGTTTTTTTTATGTCATTTCCTTTGATGGCAGATATGTGTAGATATTGCTTAATTGTTGTGTGTCCGATTTTTTATTCATTACATTATTAATTTTGTTGATGTGGTACATTTCCAAGATTAGCCTTTTACTGGTATTAATTTCAGTATCCAATATTTTTACCCCATCCCAATCTATCGTGTGGTTGTTGTTCACCGCATGTGTGGTTAATGCACATCGGTCTCTTTTCATAGAAATATCGCTTTTATGTAATGATATTCTGTTCTTTACCCACTGGGATGTTTGACCCACATATATGCTATCACAAGTGTTACATTTTAAACAGTAAATTACATTGGATTTGAATTTTGTTGGTTTTTGATTTTAATTTAGTAAACAAATTCGAACACTTTTTGATATTGCGTCTTGCAATTTTAATATTTTCCAAATTAAATGTTCTAATTAATTTTGAAGTTAATCCCGTGATATTTGGTAGTGACCCATACTTCTGTGTTTCAGCCCTATTAGTACTTATTTGGCTTAAAACTGAATTTCTCATTCCATCGTCCACATTTCCGTTAATCCTAGGACCTACTGTTCCTTCTTCAACATGCATTCCATCCTCGCGTGAAAGGCTGCTAGTGGAGTATAATATTTTATTTATAAGGCCTTTTGGGTATGAATTTTGGATTAGTAACTCTTTTAATCTGTTTAAATTTTTGTTTAAGAAAACCGGATTTGAAAATTTCTGAATTCTGTTTTTCATTTGTTTTATAAAATTAATTTTGATTTTAGTTGAATCATCAGACAAAAAATTAATATATCTTCCTGACGCTACAGGATTTTTGATACCAGTCTAATATTATACGTCCATTATGCCGAATGACCCTAGTGTCTAAGAAAGGCACTCCACCAATCAACCTCTCTCTCTATGGTAAAATAGATGTGTGGATTATACGAATTGAAAACGGTTTGTATTTCTTCTATGCCGTGATTTGGTAATATTAAAATAAGGTCATCGACATATTTTTTAATAAATAATACATGAAAACTAAGACTGGGTAAACAGTTATCCAAGAGATGATCCATCACATACTGGGCCAATATTGGACTAAGAGTCGACCCCATGATACAGCCAAAAACTTGTTTGTAAAATGTATTTTCATAAACAAAATAGTTATTGTCAAAAATGAATGACAGCATTTGTAAAAATAATTTTTTACGTTTATTTATGTCTTCTATCTTAGGACATTTGAAATGTGGATCTATTACTTCCCAACGTTCTCCCAGTACTTTAACAGTTAATTCTTTAGATATATTGCCAAAAAGATTAACGACGTCCAGTGATACTACTTCATGATTTAGAGGTACTTCTATACTACTTATTAACTCTACAAATTCGAATGCGTTCGTAATATAGTAACGGTTGTTACGATCGTATGCTTTAGTTAAAATGTCACACAGCAGTTGTGCTAAATGAGTTATAGGATTTTCAATACTCGACATAATAGGCCTAAGTGGAACTCCGAATTTGTGGACTTTAGGATTTCCATAAATTTTTGGACTAATGGCATTATAGATTTTTAGCGACTTGGCTTTATCTTGTGTTAGGTGTTGTGCTTTTTTAAGTTGTTTAATAAAATAATTACGTTTAATTTGGATTGTTGAGGTTGGGTCCCTACTCAAAACTGTGAAACTATTTGTATCTAACAATAAATCCATCATTTTATGGCTGTATTATTGTTCTCTATCTCTAAAACACAGAAGTATGGGTCACTACCAAATATCACAGGATTAACTACAAAATTAATTAGAACATTTAATTTGGAAAATATTAAAATTGCAAGACGCAATATCAAAAAGTGTTCGAATTTGTTTACTAAATTAAAATCAAAAACACCAACGAAATTCAAATCCAGTGTAATTTACTGTTTAAAATGTAACACTTGTGATAGCATATATGTGGGTCAAACATCTCAGTGGGTAAAGAACAGAATATCATTACGTAAAAGCGATATTTCTATGAAAAGAGACCGATGTGCATTAGCCACACATGTGGTAAACAACAACCACACGATAGATTGGGATGGGGTAAAAATATTGGATACTGAAATGAATACCAGTAATGTACCACATCGGCAAAATTAAAACACAACAATTAAGTAGTATATACACATATCTGCTATCAAAGGAAATGACATAAAAAAAACAAATCATAATTAATTTATTTGACACAAGTCATTTATGGTGGAAAAAAACTTATGTTTTGTAAAAAAACACTGTTGCGCATATTTATAACTTACATCTAGACTCAAATTTCTGTAAGTATATATAAGGTTCCATATAGTTTGTTGTATTAATTAAGTTGAATTGTAGATGCTCCAAAGAAGAATTTAAATAAATTCGAAAGCTCAGTTTAAGAAAAAAGAGTACTCTTTACGTGTAGCTTACAGGTCGACATACCCTGAATCACTTGGTCTTTAAGAAACTACGACCGTCATTGTCTCCAGCTTATAAATATAAAGTATAATATGCTCCCGTGACAGAACAGACGTAACAGAATTGTCCCCTCTTTGTCCCAGAAAACTGAAGCGAAACGTTACCAGCCAATTCCTGTGCACTTGACAAAAAGAACAAATAGAACCTATACAGTTAGCCAATTAGCGTTCTATCTTATTAGAAAATCTCATACCGTAATTGGAGTGAGATCCGCAGTTACGCAGAGAGGTATATATGGATTCTTATGTCTTCACATTCGCAAATCTTTCCTATCTGATATGCTGATTCGCTCTTGTTTGCATCCCAGTATTCACATTCGTACATTAGTGATGGCTGGTAGATTGTTTATTACATATACTTTTTTCTGTGTCCTTTAATCCTCTTGCGAAATGTGTACTCAAATCAAATTCTTGATTGATAAACACCAGGTACCATCATGCACCATACGTGCTGGATCCTTTAGAGCATGTGAATGAAAACTGTGACAATTCGAAGGCATTTTAGAAAGAGCTTTTGGATGAGATACGAAGCGAATCATTAAAAGAGGTAACAAATAATTCAGCGGCAATTATATTATGTCATTCCTCCAGCACAAAATTTTTTGTTTCGCTTTCCAAAACAAATAAAAAGAGCTAAAGCAAATTTTATTCCGAGTACATTATTACAACAGCAAACAAACAAAGGTTTTTGGAATATTGTGAATTAAACGAAGCAAAAGAAAAATTTACTCAATGCAGATGAGGAGAAAACGAAATAGACAATGACGACGATATTATGGATGCCTATTTCTGAAGACTCCTCAACAGATTCAAACCATCGCGTAATTACACAAAAATATGTTTATGTAAAACCTATCAGTTTACGTGTTGTCTATATAATCTGGTTGATGTTGGTGAATAAAAAAAATAATGCCACTAACATACTAGTGGGCTATAAAAATCTGTCAGTTGCACTATTCAAACATCTAGCTGATGTTATGTATTTGTACCGCCGCTGAGAATCATTAATCTATTATTGGAAATTATTATTCCGAGACCTGTAAATAAAAAATGAGATAAGGCTCTCATTAGCGATTACAGACCTACAGCTGTTCTTTCCAACTATCTAAAACATTTGAAAAAGTCAACCAATATTTAAATTAACAACTTTCTTCAATTATAAAAAACTGTGTAGTCAGTGAGTTCTTGGATTTGTCAAAGGTCTTCGACACAACATATTACGATCAATGATGACGATAATAGGCTTTCGAAGAAACGCTAGAAAAGTAATTTATTCCTACTTAAAAAACTGCAACCAAGTAGTCATGATAAATAGTTACAATGGTATACAATTCACATCACAATCCACAAGTCTAAGTTGTGAATTGCCGCAAGGCTCAACACCGGGTTTACATCTATTCTAGCTGTATGTCAATGACTTGTCTAGCGTAGTTGCTGATGAGCCTAAAAACCAATTTGCAGATGATTGTGTCATTGGTTGCGAGAGGCAAAACCATACCTGTTGTTCAACACAAACTATATTATCAAGACTTCATGTGATATCAATAATTAGTATTATATTCATTAATGTGACTGTATACTACCCATTCGTTCATTATCGTCTTCTTTAGAGAATTTTCTTCTGTGGAAACAATATTTACGTCTAGCAAGTTTTACGCTAGATCTTTTTTAATACAGTTTCCCAAACTTTTATATTACTCTTCAATCGTGAAAGGGTTTGGAAAAAATCAAACCAAGTCATATATTAAATTGACAGTATTTGGTGGCAACTACATAGTTTTCAGTATACTCATCAGTTTCCTTAAAACAGTCAGAATTGGAAATATATTCATTAACATTAAAATATATGTCTACTACAGAAATATAGAGTAAGAATGCAATCAACATTTCGGTTTTTGGTTTTTCCTTTCAAAACTATTACAATTATAAAGTATTTATAAAGAAATAACGCTATTATACTGTATGGTAAAGGTTAGGAGTTTACATTTGTTTACGTTCATTATCACCTTTATCAAATCATATCCAAACTCAATTGTATATACATAAATACATCCAAAATTTACAAATTGTCCAGTGGCATACGTGCTTTTATTGTTACGAACTGTATATCATGTCTTACAGCACTACTGAGCCAAATTTTTCAGTTCGTCATATCGAATGCTGCTTGCGGATAGTAAAATACGTAAGTAAGGTACTTCGGTAAGTCTAAACGTCTAAGTAAAATTATAGAGCTCAAATAAGTTTTATACCGCACATCAAACCATCAAAATGATGATGAAACCAAAAAATTGATTGTAATACAGCCGAAACAAAAAATATTTTTTTTTGCAAATATAGTACTACGCTTTAGTAAGATCTAAACTTGAACATTGCAGCCTAATCTGAGAAGCAGAACTAGTTCAGCAAAGCATTGGTAAACACTGACATTTTATTAAATTTGGATTTTACCCTCCGCGAAGGTCCTCAAATGAACATCTTTACACTTACATCAGTAGATTGTTTATATACATATAAGCTTGTATTATTCTTCGGAATTGTTACAGCTTCACGTTTGAATAATATGAATCTATGTTGGATTTGTTTATTTATTTAGGACGTAATATGCACAGTTGGTATTGTTATGGTATTAATATTTACTATTTGTACTGTTATCCTGTAGGATCATTTTTGTCTGTTAGGTTTAATAAATTTACTATTATTATAATTATATTATATAAAAGAACAAGATCGGCCTTAGGGGGATGGGATAATACCCCGTGGAACGTCGGAAGTAACTAATTTAAAATCAGAGGTGTAGACACACTGTCTTCTACGTATCTTCACTAGCACAAAAATAACATACAACTTGCAGAATACGGTATATGTCAACAAAAAACAGCGAAATTAGTAACTGTGCTTCTACCGGGAAAGAACCCCTCATGCTGATATAAAGAGATGACATTCTTTAACTGATTATTATTGAACTATCACAGAAAGGAACCTTACATATAGCGCACAATACTGAACTTTAATTAGAAATAGAAATAGATCTATCTGCAGTTGGTTGAGGTGTAGACAGCACAGCATAGACATGCATTTTAATGTGTCGCTTCTTGCCCGCTAGCAAAAAGTGCCGTGGGGGCCTGCTGTCAAATTGAACTATGCAGTTGCATGCCAATTTGTCAGGCTACAGGTCACTTCCTTTAGGAAGTAGTACCCGTTAAGGCAGCTAGGTGGCTTTGTCATCATGTCAGTGTAATGCTGACAGATGGCATTGCTATCCTAAATTCTTACTTAGGAAATTAGGTTATCATCTGACAGTAGTTTTTACCAGAAGCTTTGGGTAGCCAGACCATCTATCTTAACAGGAAGCTTTCGTATTGCCTCAGCGGAAGAACACAAAACAAATAAAAAGAAGATTTTAGTTTTAATCTTAATGTTGTGTTTCTGTCCTATATCATTTAATTTGTAAACTCTATATAAAGTCGGAAACTTTAAATCCTTAATTTTAAAAACTCCTAACGAAAAATCAAAGATCGCTGATAACAAGTAACTCTTACATCRCAATATCTGGATAAGTCAACATCAAAGGATATTCATCTATTTACCCATCCCTTTGCGGCCGCACTTTTTCCACGGACTGTACTTTCAGCCATCATCCCAAATAATTATCCCGTCTCGTTCAGCAACAACAGATTGCGTATTTCGTTCTTCGTCCGACTTCTGTGCCGATGTTGCCAGTCGTTTGACGACGTGGAAATTTGAAAGTACTATAATTTTGATCGTGTTTCTTGCCACCCAAGAAACTGGGTGACATTAATTTCATATAATCCTGGATATTATTACACTGCTCTAAAATGTATACGAGGTATTACTTTTCTATATTCGAAGTGGTTTTTCTTTCTTTGAGACTCTTGAGACTTTTGTAGACAAATCTACACTCTAGGAATAAAAATGTAAACTTTAATTATTAAACTAGGTATACAAATAGATTTTAACCGAGTTTACGACCGTATAAAAACACATCAAATAATTGAAGATGAGCAATAATCTTAATTAAATGCATACATCAATCGTTAATTTGATATAATTGCAGTAGCATCGGCAACGCTGCTTCATATATACATATTCAGACGTCCTCCTACTCATCACGGCAGCGCGAATTTTGATCTTTAGAATGTAAAAATATGCAAATCACAGTGAGAGCTTTGTGCGCTATGAGCTTTTTATTCCGGTCGTCTCGGAGAATTGGAGGGGGCTGCGGTAAACGCCGCCCCTACGAGCCCTAGGTGAGGGAACAACCCGCGTAAAAAGCTGTGACAATCTACTTTCGAGTTTCGACGCTTAACGTCGGTGTTATAGTAGTCGAACAAACGAACCTGGCAACTATTTGACTTGCTTAATAAATCAGCATCGTCTCCAGCTATGATTTCTGAACATTAACCTTTACATACAATAAAAATACTGATGAACTCAGTATAAATACATATTGCAAATAAGATAATATTTTGTCGGATAGATCGCTGTCTCTTGAAAACACTGACAAAAAATTAATAGTCTGACGTTTCGATTACACCTGTAATCTTTGTCAAAGACGAAGAACCTCAAAATTTGCCTGACACAAGTTCAAACAAAATTTTGAAAGTAGATAAACAAATCACCAAGGATGCGAGACGTCATAGAAACAACGTGCCAACCTGATAAAAAAGGAACCTAACGATGAAAAAGGAACTACCTACCTACTCCACAATCCCTATTAAAATAATTAGTATTCCTACAAATTTCTATAGCTTCTTTTATTAGACGTTTGTGATAATATTTTTCTGTATGTAAAATTTTTGTTTTATCAAAATCAATCATGTGTCTAGTCAAATATGAGTGTTCAGCTACGAAAGATTTATCTATCTGTTGCAACCTAGTAGCACTTATGTGTTCTTTCAAACGCGTACCTACTTTTCTTTTTGTTTGACCTATGTAACACTTTCCGCAAGAACAAGTAATTTTGTAAATACCTTCACTCTCTAAATGTACTTTATCTTTAGTAGAACTTAAAATTTTATCTAAATTATTATATGTACTATCAACAACTAAAATATCATGTTTTCTAAGCATCCTCTTTAATTTTTCCGAAAGGCCTTGTACATAAGGCAAACTCAACTTCAATTTACTTTGTCGTGGCTGAGAATTTACTTGATTTGGATGAGCACTTTTATTAAAAACTGACCAAATATTCTTACTACTATAACCATTTCTCACTAGCGCTGATTTAAGATGATATATTTCTTTTTGTACAGAACTTTCGTCTGATATCCTTTGTGCTCTAACAAATAACGTCCTAATAAGGCTATTCTTTTGAGAAGGAGGGTGGTGAGATGTGGCATGTAAATATCTGTCTGTGTGTGTTGGTTTTCTGTAAACCTTGTGTCCTAACTGTCCAGTGTTTGTTCTGTAAATTTTGACATCCAAGAAAGGTAAACTACCATTGCTTTCTAATTCCATAGTAAATTTTATGTCGGGATTTTGACTGTTCAAATGATTTAGAAACCTACCCAGKTCTTCTATACCATGGGGCCAAATAACAAAAGTGTCATCTACGTACCTATATATAACAACATTTTGGTTTAAGATGAAAACTGTTTATTGCTACATGTTCATTATGGACGCTGAAAGCATTCACCCTCGTACATATTGCAAAATTTATCATCCCCCAGTAATGGCAACCAAGGAAACTTGCTGTAAAATCCAATGTCCACTCGTATACTAATATACGTAATATATATTAAAATTCTTAACGCGCCTAAAATAGCATATATTTAATACAAGGCACTAAGCTTTAAATCTACATCTTAAAGCTATTGAATTAAGAATAATCCTTTTTTTTGTAGAACAAAGTATTTGGTTCACTAAACCATGAGTATGTTTGGAATAAACTTATCATTATATTTGACTGAAACAAATATAAAAAGAGGTAGGTAAACCTTTGCATGCAAAATTAAGATTCCGTTGCAGTAAAGATATCACTTATTTAGTCTAATGAAATAGCTTTTTCTTCAAATAAAGCTATTGTTTGTTTGAAAGAATTCGTATGTTCAATCAATTATTTCTGTTATTTCCCCATGCATATCCAAAACACATTTTTGTCAAGATGTTTCAGCAGTTGCAACGCATATGCTGTTGCAGGGCTTTAATCATTCCAAGTCAATAAATTGGACGAAATTCTCCTTTCCACTGGAGGAACAGAACGAAATCTGGAGGACTCATGCCAGGACTGCACGGGGTATGTTTGAGAATTTCACAGCAGTTCTCGCAAACTCCTTTGACTGACACTCCTTTATGCGATCAAGCGTTATCGTGCAAGAGGATTACGCCGCTGTCTTTCATATCTCGTCTACACTTTTGGAATCATGCATCTAAATTTTCTACAATGAAATACATTTGTCTTTTGGTATCTGTCATCTTCCCATGCATCTTGCCATGCGGTCTTCTTCCATTATTGTAACCGCAATGGCAGCAAAAGTGTTACCGGTAGCAGTATGTGGTCTCCAACTTCTATGGTCGTTTTTAACACTATTCCAATACTCTGGAAAGCTTACTACATTAAGTTACTGTTGAACTATCTGCACACGATTCCTGGCAAGCTTCTTGTAACGCACCGGAGATTTCGGCAACCGTTTTTTTCCGCAGTGTTTGAATTTTGACATAATGCTACAGTAACGCCTTCCATTGCGTTAAACTACCCCGATTTGAGAATTTTTTACACATAGACTGAGTGAACTACCCCCACTCCATATATGATAAGTGATATCCCAATGATAGACTTTTACAATTTGACAGCACTTGTTTTTTCACCATCGCCAGTTCAGCGCCAGCTTGATATGTGCAGGAATTATAACATGACGCTCGTATTTCTATATCAGAGTTGGGACAAATATGATATTTACTTTAAAAAAGCCATTGGTTTAATTATATTTGCTTGGTGCATTTTTAGTAGAAATTTTTAATGTTAACATTCAGGCTTATTTTCTAATGATTTTAATTTTGTTTGTTTTGAATGTGAGTACGCAGAATAAAAAACTATAACCAGGTATACGTATACACCATTAGATGGTATGTCCGAGGAGCCATTTATTTTCATAAATTATAACATTTAATTTGTTAATTTTTTATTTTGAACTGGTTTTTATTGTGGAACTCCTGTATAGTTATTTTCCGTGGAATGTTCGTGAGAATAGATTCCAATAATATGTGATTAATTTGTTTTTCACTGCGTTTCTGACCTTTTGTCGTTGGGCCTTCCTCAGGTGATTTTATTTAATCTTGTCTTAACAATCGTCTAAATGGCTTCTGCTTTATTTGTTTCATTCTATTAGTGTGTGTCCTCGTGCTCGTCACTGCGATTTTTTCCACGAAAATTCCACAGAAAATTTAATTCGTTCAGGTCTGGCAAAATAGATCTTACAATTAATATGTGCAATCTTCACACCCTTCATTAATTAGATTAGGAGAAAGCAAGAAAGAAAATATATATCAACCTCCTTTAGCAGCCGCATTTGACTAGATATATATGGAGATATTTGTTTGGCATTCCTCTATTTTTTTACCATTGTTATTCCTACAATAACATTGTCAGAATTCACACCAGCACGCCTATAAACCACTATTTATTATTTTTTTGCGTATCGGTAGTTTATTAATGCGTGATCCGTTAGATTATGTTTATTGCCGTTTTTTTACAATTTTTCACATTTTTAAGTAAATTTTTATTTCTTCCAATGTGATTTCCGCCTTGTAACCGTACTATAGTTAGAAAACTGTAGTTAGTGTCAGCCATTTTTGTCACAAAGCGAACCCCATTATGCCCCCTTTATAAAAAATTGCTGAACGAATCCTTTGAGACTAATCGTCTCATCTCAGCGGATCCACCCAACAGCGAACAACGTAATTACCAAACCATTACGACTGAAAACGATTTAATCTTACAGACCTCAAATTCACCATGTAAAATTTCCATCATAGTTCCTAACGAACCGAAAACGCGTCCCCCGCCAGTCGTCAGAAATTACCGCCATTTTGCCACGGCACAAAGCGCCATTCGCAGCGGTCGGGAAGTCTTTATTATATTAAACATTATGGTAATTCGTAATTATCGTGGTTCCGGGGCGAGTTCGTTAGACGACGGAGCTTTTTCGCCCGAACGCAAATGGCGAATCGGGGGACTCGCCATCTTGTCACACCGGCGTTTTTGGACCAGCCACCGGTGACTCTGTTGTTACATAACACCTGGGTAACGGTGCCATTGTTTGGTTTTTGTCGGGGGTAACGTTGCAAACTGGGTCTAGCGACTTCGTTCAGTTTGGTGTTCTCCTTTATTCTGACAGATAAGTATATAACAAATCCTATATATTTTTAAATGGCACTAATACTCTACTAGATGACGACCTTAAATCTCATTTTTCCTTAATAGAATGCCATGCATTGTTCACCCTATGTTTGAGATACATTCACTTTTATATTCAGCTAAACAAATTAAATAGGCAGTTATAGTTACAAGCAACGATCTATGAGACTCATTATACGAACAACTGCTCACAATGGTTTACAAGTATTACCTGAAGCTGTCGTAAATAACAGTGCGGCACGTTCCACTGTTTTGCAGCGAAAGTGTATAAAAAATTGTGTTTAGGCTTTTTTATAATTTTTTTCCATACACATAAATCAATAAGCATTATATGGTATTATTTGAATTACAAATATTTCTCATCTAATAGCTTTTATTAATTATAATTTAATGAGTAGTATCTATTTTTATAACCATGAATGGTAAACATTCCAATTTCAATGCGGCAGCCCATACTTTCTAATTTTTGATCGCGGTGTACAATCGTCCTCTGCCCTGTTCCTTCACAGGTTAAAATTTTCTTTTATTCCGGAGGGTCATAAACGTAGTTTTTACCTGTATATTTTTTTGAAAATAAAAAATCAGTACTATTCTACTCCTACTATAAACGGTATTGAAATCATATGTGTTTACTTATATTTTAAAGTTTTACAGCATATAAGCGTATCTATAGTGCAATATTTTTTACTTATTCAGTCATACCTACATATATGCTTACATTTAGCCACTTATTAAGAGGCGTTTGTGACAAATGCATTTCGTAGGGCAACTGGTCAAACAGATTATTGCTGATTTTAAACCGTGGGGCAACTGAGTATATATATTCATGTAAAAACTTAAAAGAAGCAAGCGTCGATTGTCATTCTGATATGAATGCGAAAGTGTTTGAAAATTGGTTCAAAAACAGCGTCATAGTAATGGACAACGCTAGTTACCATTCGGAGCAACTGGATAAAATTCCAAATACAACAACTAATAAGGCAACCATTCAAGAGTTTTTAAGAAAAGAAGATTTATATTTCGAAGAGGACTACAAAAAAACAATTGTTTGTTGGAAATGCTTGGCACAAAAAAAATTTTCGAACAAATTCGAAATTGACATTTTGGCTTCTGAAGGTGGACACACAATTCTACGATTACCCTCATATCATTGCATTTTCAACCCCATTGAAATGATGTGGGGGCAGATGAAACAAAGAATTCGACGAGGGAACACCGGTGGAAAATTTAGCAATGAAATGCTGCTAAAAATTAGACACGAAGCTGAAATAACAAGTGTCGATGCATGGAGAAATTCAGTGCGGCATGTACTGGACATTAAAAATCGGTACAGAGCGAATCATGTACAACAATTAATAATAGAAATTAATCGTGATTTTAGGAGTGAAAGTGATAGTGAGCTATTTTTTTAGTTTGTGACTCTTTTAATGTGCTTATTAATAAGCTGTAATGAACATAACCGATACCGTGTATAAATTTTATTATGCAATATTGCAAATTTTTTCTAACAAATGTAAATAATTTTCTACTTATTAATTTGTATGTTTTTATATTAAATTTGTATAAATTCGTTATGACATGCGAAGGCTTTTATTTTATACATCGGAAAATTTAAACCCAATAAAGTATCACATAAAAATAGATCGCGGGTCGCGCCAGTTAGCATCAGGTCTGCATTAAATAAAATTTGTTATAACAGCTTCTATGTTTTATTGATTGTTAAATTATCACAACTAACATAGTGGAAAAGTTAAAATTTTAGCCAACAAGATTGTTTTGAATACGTCCCATTTATGAACTTTGAAGCGTGTCACTAATCCCAATAGTTTACGACGGCCGACCATCAAGCTGTAAAACCCTCTGCATAAGTCATTCTCATAGATCGTTGCTTGATACTTTACATAACAAAAATACCAGCAGGATTAATCCACGTTACTCCCTCGAAATTGTAATAATAATAAATAATAAATTGCAAAATGACTGATCACACTTTGAACATTTGCTTGCCTATTTCTCTATTAAACTTTTTAGAATCTCATTTTATGCATTTATTAAATAACCATTTTTCAGTTGTGCCCATTTCGATTGTTTTTATAGCAGATGTGGTTTAATTCCTTAGACAATAAGGACTCGAATGACACCAAAAATGCACATGGTTCCATTAAATTATGACTTAATATCTTTGACTTTTCAATCGTCTCCAAATAAAGCAATTTTTAAATTCTAAGTTACATGTTTCAGGGTTTCTTCCTACTTTAGCCTTATCCAACCTCGGTATTACATATAGGGTTGCTAGAATTGTGTGCTACAAAATTGTAGGATATTACCTTCTCGAATCCAACGTGGATTTTCTTGCGCATAATAATGCATGTCATGTTTGTTAACTCCACCATTATTAGAAAATCTTGCTTCATCTGAGAAGCAAATGTTGTCATAAAATCTCTCATTCAAATTGATTGCCTTTAATTATTCGGTGTACTGAAGACAGACAGACAGACGGTTGCTCTTGAGATTACCTTTTGACTAATATGAGGATTTTCGTCAATCATTTCCAATACTCTTATTTCATTGCCAGGGCCTGTTGCTGTTCTTTCTCTTGACTTTTTCAGTGGTGGCCAGTTTGTCCTTAAAGTTTATTAAAGTCTCTTGAAAATTGCATCGGCAGGAGCTCTTCTATTTGGATAACGTTGTCTGTATAAACGGGCAGCAGCGGAAGCATTCTTCTTGCATTCGCCATAAATCAAAATCATATCTGTTTTTTCATCATTTGAATACATTTTTACTTTTAATAAATACAGTGACAGGAACCATAGCGCATAGCCATCATGGATTCCCAATTTATTTTTAAAATAATACATTTATGTAAAATAAACATTGGCTATGAGAATGTATTTGGGGTTGCATTTTTAATTTCGTCAGGATCATTATCATTCGTGAAACATCTTATATTGAACGACTGTATTGCAATTTTTTATAATATACATTTCATTTGCGAGCTGTATTTTTGTGTACAGGAAATTGGCGATTATTGTGTCATTATTCAAGGAATCCTAGTGGTTCGCCTTTTAGACTGAATAAACGACTAAAGTTTATTTGAATTAAATGTTTTAGATTTCAAACTGATATACTTAATAATCTCAAAGGAGAACTAGGTTGGGTGGTGACAAAGAGATCGAGAAGTAATGTATTTTGGAATGTCCATCTGAAATATTCGGTGCAGTGTCTGATATAAAGCATCACAATCCAAATTAGCATCACTAATACTGTTAAAAAAGACCAACAATCAACAGCAAGAAGATATCTATATCACTGGTAATATCTAGTTTTTTTGAAGTGCAAGGCAGTAGTCTTCGTTTCAAATTTGTGAGATTATTACTAGTATAAGAGAGATAATGACATGATGCCAATCTTTTCGAATTCGAAAATACCAGATTCGGTATTCTGTAAGACGTATTGATAACACCATTACATTGATTAAAATTGCACATATATTGCAAATTTTTAGTCACATTACTAAATCCATTCATTGGGTACAGCAATAAGTGGCGTTGAAATCTTCCAGCAAAATAGCATTAGCGTTGCAGATATATTCAATAGATCAAAAAAATCTTTCAAATCGGGGTGTAGTCAAGTAATACATAGTGTATGCATAAAAGATCAGGCCCTTACACACAAAGGAATCCTTAATCGCCAAGAGAATATGCATTAATCGAATCATTTAACGTAGATGTTGGTTATATAATGATTTGAAATCTGGTTTGCTTTCATCCACCAACGTTCACTTATTGTACTACGCAGCCTATTTTATGCAGATGCTTATAACATTTTTTTCATTCCCAGTAATTATCACGGGCTTACCCCTCCATCCCTTCGCTTTAAATTCTACCTAAGTGCTTAGACCTTTTCTCCGCCTACTAACGACCCATTTTTTTCAATTATTAGTACAGCAATTCTGGCTTACGCAAAATGACATAATTACACCGGGTAATGCCGTTGAATAAGCCCTAAACCCCACTAATTGCAGACGGATTATCGCGAGAACGTCGCCTCCATTTTCCAGGACCTCCCGCGATTATGAAATTTTCCCGGCGATTCTTGCTTTAGGGAAATGCGAAAAACGGTCGATAGTCACTTTAGGTGGAGTTGGGAAAACTCGATTCCCCGGCAAAAAGCGCGACGCTTTGAAAACACCTTATTCGATATTTTATGCGGTAAGCCCCGGGAGTACCGATATTCGAATATGAATAATTTGAGAAGTTTTTCCGGGGACGTAATTTCCTGGCGAAGAAGCGACTTGCGCACCCTGCGTCGTGACTCATCGATGGGTGTGATAATTGAATAGTGATTTGGGAACGTGCTTATGCAGCTTTCATTATTGTTATTGTGATGATGTAGTAATGTTTTTAAGTAAAAATAATCCATAAAAACAGTCGTTTTGACAGTACTAATATCCTTCGAGGTTTATTTTACTCAGAACACTTGAATGCGACTTAGTTTCCTAATGGAATAATATTTAACAATACTTTCTTTCCTACTTCCAATTGCACACTATTTAATAGGATGGTCCTTCATTATAGGAGCAAAAAAATGTAGGAAATTAGCCTTTCCACCCCCCAGTTTTGTACCTTTACTAAAGAAACATTTATCCTAAAAATCCGAGATCGACTGAACACTACTAAATGGTACCTCATCGAGATTAAAGATTTTGAATTTTACCTAATACTGAAGAAAATTTAAAAAAAAATGTTGCTTCCATTTGGTTGATTTGGATAAAATTTGGTGTAACATTGCAATACAATATTAGTAACTTATGAGCTAAAAATATTTTATTCAAAACATACTATAAAATGAATAAAATTTTAAAATCAAACAGACGAATGTTTCAGCAAATATTTTTTTTAATTAAAACTTTTGTTATTTAATTTCTATGTCTGTCATTTGCCTACAAAAGATAATTTTCACTGACAGATTTTCGTCCAGGGTTATACTAAAAATTTTGCTTAATCATGTAATCACGATTATTGTAACCATAATTTTGTATGAAGCGCCGTTTGGGACAAAAATGATATTACATAAGAAAACAAATTTTTGTGCACCTATTCAATATATTTGATATTATTTAAAACTTTTTTCTATAAAAATATTTTTAAACGTAAGACTTTTTATAATAAAACTTTTAAACGTAAAACTTTTAAAAATAAAACTTTTAAACATAAAACTTTTCATAATAAAACTTTTAAACGTAAAACTTTTAAAAATAAAACTTTTGAACGTAAATCTTTAAAAACTAAAGCTTTGGAAATAAAAAAAAAACTTTTAAAAGTAAAGCTTAAAAAAAACTTTTAAACGCAAAACTTTTAAACACAAAACTTTAAAAAACCACGTTCCTTTTTAGTTATTCTAATGATGACTGGAAATAGCACTTTTACTTTGTTTTCTTACATTTTAAGTAAAATAAAAAAATTTGGCTTTTGCCAACATCCGATCGATCTTAAAATTTTAATATAAAAGTTTCTTAGGTAGTGGTACAAAACTGGGACAGCCAAAAGTACTAAAGTACTTATTTAAGTATTATATTATTTTTATTATTGGCTACAGAAGTACCTAGAAGTCGAATATAGAAACTAAAATAAAATAGTAAGTAGCACAATTATAAAATGTGGTTGAGTATAAATATTCACTTCGAGTGAATAGCTTACGATATTTAATACGATTTCAAAATTAATACCAACAAAACAGGTTCATGCCATTCAGATATTCTGTATCTCAACGTCAATATAAGTTCTGGCTTTTCCCTTGAAGCATTATTTTAAATTAAAAATAATCTTAAACATTGCTGAGATGAGTCACCTAACAGAATTGTTGCTATTGTCTCAAGGTATTTGTTTCGTTCTCCGCATTACGATACGTTCAGAAAGTACTTAAACTGCAGCTAAATATCAAAATGGCCGTATATTTACCTGCATACGCCTTTCCGAACGCAATTCCAGGGAGAGTCATTATTTTATACGGCGACAGTTATCCGTATGTGTCAGAAAACAGCGACCCAAGCAATTCAACGAAATTGCGACGGCTTCTGTCGAACACCAAACAAAGGTGCGGCTGTGGATGCGATTTGAAAGCTTACTTTTTTATTTAGACCGGGTCGCCATTAGTCGGAATCTTAATTGCAATATTTTAATGAGGAAAGTGCATTGATGCAGTACCTTTAATGTCTTTGAGCGCCATCGCCAAGAAAAAATTCAGTTTTAATTGTTGGTGGAACGCTCAAAGGGAAGGGAAAATTATTACTTGCGGATTCCCACTATTAAAAATTCCACTGCTTTGCATTATCTTTGGTGACGTTAGTTGAGGAATAAGAACCGGTTGCTTTATTGTAGGAACTGATTTGGAAGATGACACTGATGTTTGCGATTCGAAGTACTTGAGTATCCAAATTTTGATGTGTAATCTACAGCATATTTTATTCGAGCTATGGCCTAATGAAATACATAGCTTTTTGCGACGAATTTTGGGTGGAATTGGCGTAATATGGACTGTGACGATGGGTTTTATCAGCAATAAGAAACGTCACTAGCCTAGTCGGCTCTTGCTAACTTTACTATTACACAAGACTGGACTAAGCACTTGTTGAATATCAACAATACCAAAAAAGATAGCAAAAACGCGATTGGCATCAATAACCAAAAAGTTATCATCTGTATATTCTGTTGCTGGTGACAATTATCGAGGCTAAATGCTGCTTTATCATTGGAGCGAAGGCTACAAAAGAAAAAGCAAATGTCTAAATGATTTTTAATGACCAACAAATGTATAGTTTAATAAATACCAATATTACATGCTCTCTAAAACTACATAAAGAAAATATACAGATGAGACCAATAATATGAGTTACAAACATGATTTTTGTTAACTCTGTTTAAATATGAGACATTGGTTGGTGGCCTGCTGTAGGAGCTCCCAGAATGGTTTTATTGAGTTACGTATTAATTTTAAACGTATAACGATCTGCTAGTTGAGTATGAAGGCTAACCCTACAATATAATTATGGTTAACACAGGAAAAAAACAGTGTCAGAAGGAGGAGAATTTGACGAAGTTGCGTTGTTTTCTTTTCTGTTTGTTAAATAATTTATTGTTTATAAATATATATTATCTTTTGAAATGTTGCKCTAATGTAACTTATTATTACTATTACTAGATTAGTTCTTAACGGCATTAACACTAGTTAATTTTCGAGAAATAAATTGTTTGTTACACTTTTTACTGTTCTCAGGCTCGCTCTAGGATTGTTTTCAAAATCGTTTTAAGCATTTTCTTAATTAAAGTTTGTCTGTGGTCTTCCTTGACCACGCAGTCTTTTAAAAGATCTTGTCAAAAATAAAATCTCTAAAGTATGTAATAGTCACTATCACGATATCGTTAGACAAAAATACTTTAAAGAATGAACAGATCGCCAAAGAAACTCGCTTTCTAAGTGACAGATAGCAAAGTAAACAAGGTTTTGTTCCGTGACTTGTTACTATGCCTACTCGATGATTACATTATTTGTGTATCTCTTATGGTAGTATAAATCTGTGTTCTCATTTTCTGACGAAGTCGTACACTTTAGACATATGAGAAAAGAGTACAATTTTTATTATTTTGAATGGTTCTTTAAGACAGTCAGGTCAGATTACCGAAAATCCATCTGCATAAAAAGTTATGGCAAAAACAAGAAAAGTGTTTTAGGTTAACTGATAGTGATGTCTAAGCAATAATCTTATATATCACTTATGTACCCGACAAACATATCATATCATGCCGAGTATAATCAAAATTTTCAAAGTAGCTTTTCCAAAAAAAATTAAAAAAGTTGTTGGCTTTATGACCCATGTATCTAGAAAACTATGGAAAATCTTCCTATTTTTAGTCATAGAATCCGTGATTAAATTGTTGCAAGCTAATTTCGCAACACTCTATATAGCTGAGTTATATTATGGCACTTTGATTTGAATAGAATAAAATAATAATAATAATAATAATAATAATAATAATAATAATAATAATAATAATAATAATGCCATAACGCAATACAGGGCGTAGTCGAGCTTTCGCTACTTAATACTTAACCCTTAACCCTAATAACCCTAAAAACAGAATCGTTATATTAAGTAATAGTACTAACTCTAGTGAAGTTATATATAATATGACAATATTTTATACATAAAGAAACAGTTATTTAAGTGTTGAAATCACGCATTTTGTGCAGGCAACATACAACCCCGCAACTGTTTACGAAATACACTTATTACTGGTTTCAGCTTAGTTCAAAGAGGCAAGACATTATATAATTTAACCGCATTGTAGGTAAAAGATTTCGTAAACAAAGTAGTGCAGAAACGTGGCAGCGACAAAGAATTAGCCTGCCTAACATTGATTGACACTATGCATGCCGCTTCTCGGGATGAGTTTATTGTACAAGTAAGATGGCGTGGTGGATGTTAATATCGAATGTACGAAAACTAACAACGAAAAGGTATAAACTGAGTTTATATTTAGCCATTGGAGTTGTTTAAAATCTGCAGTTATGTGATCATATTTTCTTAGTCCAATAAATCTACAACAAGTATTCTGTTTTTTTTTTGCAGATGGTATTTTAATGATGCACTTATATAAGGATAAAAAACAATTAGGCAATAGTTGTAAACTGAAAAAAATTATAGTTTCACACAGTTTTTTCAGCAACTTAAAATGACGTGGTAATGTTGTAAAATAGCCTCAAAACTAAATAACATTTTTTGTTAACATGGCAATGTGGGCCTCAAAACGTAAGTTACTATCAAATATAACTCCCAGTATTTTAGCTTCTTTTGCAGAATTTAAGTTAATTGAATTAATTTTTAGGCAAAAGTGTGAATCTAAATATTCACTACTTTTCTTTGAAGAAAAATTTATTACGGAGCACTTATTTAAATTTAATTTTTGATTGTGCTTCACAGGAAACGAATAGATTGCTTCTAGGTCTTCGTTCAAGTTTTTCTCTGTAATTTTAATCGACTTGTCAAAGGAATATGCAATTTGGGTATCGTCCACATAGCAGAAGGCTGAGCTGTACTTGACGCAAGAGGTTATATCATATGTGAAAATTAAATAAAGCAAAGGACCAAGTATGGTGCCTTGAGGCACCCCTGATAAAACTGGTCAGGAATATGATAATGCATTGTCATACAGAACTCTTTGATAACGATCATGCAAGGAGGAGGAAAAAAACTTTACAGATACTTCGTCGAAACCAAGATAACCTAATTTAACGCAGAGAAGTTTATGATCGATTGTATCAAAAGCTTTAGAGAAGTCTAACAAAACCAAAGCTACGTTTAAGCCCTTATCTCTGGCGTTCAGAACATAGTCCGAAAGTTGCATACGAGAAGTTGTTGTACTGTGTCCCTTTCTGAAGCCTGACTGTGTATGTGACAAGATATTATTTGTATTCACTTAAAATCGGGCATAGGTAACCTTGAAAGGTATTTCTATTAGTTCAAACGATCAACAGACTCAATTAATAATAATTTATCCTACATCTTTCTAAAAATACTCTTCGTTGTTTATTTGCTGCGTAGGATGTATATTAGACTAGAATAATKATTTCCAGTTCGAAAGCTTCAAATACAACTCGCTGCACCATCGGATTAAACTTAAACCCACCCCCGTCAGGGACGACTAACTTCCCAACTCCGAAGTAGACCACACGCGCCCTTTCAGAGGGAAGATATCTTTGCTTTAACGTAACAATGACAAAATAAATTGGATTAAAGCCGTAGCCTACTAGTGACTCGTAGAGTTCCACAATAGCTCATCATTTTCAGATCCAATTTGGCCGATTCTGGCCCGAACGAGGAACGTATATACGGGCCGGGTCTCGCTAAAAGTGTTTACTGAGCTGTCAGGTCCGGAAAATGTCTTGGAAAGCATTTTCCCCGTAAGAACGTGAACACTTATCCAATCTTGTTCGACCCCACTATAACCGGGTTGGGTTTTGCGGGAATTTCATGCTAGACTTCACCGGATAAGTGTCTGGGAACACCTCGCGCAGCAGTTTGAACGAGAATACGGGCTGGAGCTTTTATTTTCTGTTGCGGATGGAGCGGCATCGGCATTCATATGTAATTAGTGTGAGGGGGCTTTCTGTATTTTACAAATGAAGAAACACAGTAAGAACATCCTTCGCTTCTGGATCCATCGCTCATTAACGATAAATCAGAGGCGAATCCTGATCAGAAGTGGCTGCATGATTAGAATGAGATATTTCTTCAACACGGAACATAACAAAGATCATAAATGTAACCCACAGGGACAAAAGAAAGTTAATAAGATGTTTTAAGTTCGGTGATTGCAATTGGGATCTTGGAAACTGTGAGAGATATGCAGACGGTTAGAGGGGTGCAAAGTTGCATATTATTAGTAGAAAATATCACTTGGTATGTTTCAAAATGTACCGGGTGTTCTAGATTAAGTGCGCACCATTGCTAACTTTTTTATTATCATAGATACAAAGTCGGTTAAATTGGCAAAGTAATAGTACTTTTTCTACTGATTAAGATGGTGGAAGCAGAAAAACAATTGAACATAGCATTTCCGAGAAAATAAAAAAAAATGTCTTTTATTTTAATGGAACACCCTATATATTTTTCAATAAAAAGTTTGCAAATTGTCCATAGAACAAAAATGTTCCTTTACGATGTAGTCCTAAAATTGAAAATAACCTAATTATTACCATATTTGTCATTTAGACAAGTAGGCTATGTAATTTCTTAAACAAAACGAAATTTGTTTCTTTATAACGTATTTTATTTTAGCTTAAATAATAAAGAAGCTTACATTAGGTGTGCGAAAACATCGCCATTTTCTTCAATACATTTTCGGCCATTTTTCAGTACTCGTTGAGTAGTAACTCTAAAAATTGTTCTGCCGTCAATGGATCGTATAATGCGTCTAATATTGTTTTTCAGTTCTATCAGGTTCGCATATCTATGATAATAAAAAAGTTAGCAATGGTGCGCACTTAATTTAGAACTCCCGGTATATTGAGTAAAGTACTCTTACACGTATACACATGTTTCGGCCTCCTAGGCCTTCGCCAAAGAGTGTGTAGACAATAGTATATTATACACCAAGGTGGCGAAGACTATTATTATTGACCGAGCACCAAGATTATTTCGCGAGGGCTTGTCCCGAGCGGAATAAGGTGCAAGGTCTATAAAAATGTCTTCCCCACCGTGGTGTATATACTACTTTTTCCACTACTAGCCAAATTTAAAGCAAAAGATAAAAAAATTCTTGTAAAAATCAAGTGTAGTACAAAAATGCAAATTCGCTTTTCCACTAATAAAACAAAAAATCAAGTAGTCTGATGCAGTTGACATTTCCACTAATCAAATTTATTTTTGACACAACGCACAAATAAGAACTTATCTCTGTGTTACAACGTTTGTAATTATCGTGTTTGGGTGTTTCCTTCCAATATGGATATGTTAGAAATTAATTGTACACCGCCTGAAATGCGGGAAGCTGCAGAGCAGTTAAACGACGAACTACTGCCTCAAAAGTCCAAAAGCGTGTATTTGAAAACTTACGAAACTTTTAAACATTGGTGTGTAAGTAAAGGCGCTGGTGGAATTAGTGAAAACGTACTTCTAGCGTATTTCAATGAATACGCGAATGATAAAAAGGCATCTACTCTATGGGCGCACTATTCCATGTTGAAAGCCACTATTAAGCTTAAAGAAAACATTGACATTTCGAAATTTTTTAAATTAATCGGTTATCTAAAAAGGCAAAATAAGAATTATACACCAAAAAAGTCCTCTGTGTTTTCAAAAGAAGACATTACAAAATTTTTAACGCATGCGGCTGACGACCTTTACCTCGCGATTAAAGTAAGTACACGTTTACATCACATTGTTTATTGATATTAATACATAGATATTCCTTAATTACAGGCAGTTCTTGTAATAGGTGTTGCGGGGGCTTGCCGCGGAGACGAACTCTGCAATTTGCTAATGACGGATGTTGTGGATAAAGGTGACATAATTGTTATAAATATTCGTCAGAGTAAAAATGGATCTTCACGAAAATTTGTTGTCACAGACGCTCTGTGGATTGAAATTATAAAGAAATATTTAAAATGCAGATCACATGTAAACTTACCTCGATTATTTGTTGGGATTAGAAATGGAAAAGCTACAAGGCAGTATATTGGGCATAATACAATTGCACAAATGCCTAATAAAATTGCAACCTTCCTGAATTTGGCAGATCCTAGTTCCTTCACTGGTCATTGCTTTCGAAGAACTTCTGCCACTATTTTAGCGGCTAGTGGCGGTAACACACTACAACTAAAACAACATGGAGGTTGGAGATCTGCAACGGTAGCAGAAGGTTACATTGAGGAGTCACTGGTACTCAAAAGGTCAATCGCAGATATGCTCCAAGGGCCTTCTACATCTTCAACTTCCGTGGCTTTATCAGCTGAGTCACAGTGTTTACTCTCATCGGCTGCAGTTACATCAACCTCATCTTCACCGCTAAGAGTTCCACCTAAAAACACTAATGAAACCAGTACTCTGCATAATACGGTTATCAATTTACCAAATACAGCTCTAACCAACACATCGGGTGCAACGATCACTATGACTTGCAACAATTGCACAATTAATTATAACTTTGGGAAACAATAATTTGTGTTCATTGTATTAATATTTGTTTAAATAAACTTTTGTTGTTTGGATAGTCTTCTAACATGAACATAACCAAGCTTCGACTCTCCCGCCCGCCCGCATTCCGTCATTCGGTCATGTCATGATTCGGTCGTCTCTCATCAGCTGTCATTTTTTGGTTGAGCGCGAATTTTAAACTAAGGGCATTTTTATTCAAATAATTTTATCGTGTTAGGTAACTTCAAGCAGCAAATACGTTAAAGACAATCTCCTGGGTATACAAAATTACTTTGCACAAGTTTTTGTTAAACAACTATCTCTGAATTCACAAAACTTTCGAATTTGTTCATTATTAACCTAGGTTAAGAATAGAAAAAATTATTAACCACTAATAGAGAAATTCAACTTCTCAGTTGTCTAGGAGACGCAATAATTGTCAACTTCGTAGCTAGTAGTGGAAAAAACTCGTTCTTATCGTAAAGGGTGACAATTTATACTTGTGATTAGGGGTATTTTGTATTTTATGGCCGCATTTTCGTTCGTCTGTGGTGTTCGTCCAATGCTTTTGTTATACGTAATTGTTCTGAAAGTTCTAAACGCATATCTTTTTGTATGCTATGTAAAATCGTAAAATAATTTTCATTATACGTGTGATTAAATTCTATGTAATATTTCTTATTGTATTTATTTGTAGGTTCTGGCTCCTTTTCTTTATAAATTAAAGACACTTTTTTCTAATAATATAACGTTTCGACCTATAATTTAGGTCTTTGTAGAATATTTTTATTTTATATATTGACAACTACCCCACTAAGTTAATAAGTAACTCAATAAAACAACAAACAGAAAAACTATACAATAGCATTCAATACGAAAAACAAGAAAAAAACACAAATATAACATATTTAACCTTACCACCACTCACTCAAAAAATAAAAAACCTACTAAAGCCACATAACTTCCAAATTACATATAAACCAATTAACACAATTAAATAATGCTACACACCGTTAAAAACAAAAACACCAAAAGAAACAAGAACACACACAATATATAGTATAAAATGTAAAGAATGTAACAAACAATATATAGGACAGACAGGACAATACTTAAAAAACAGACTAAAACAACATAAAAATAATAACAACTACACAGCTTTAAAAAAAAACATCAAGAACAAACTGACCACACTTTTGACTTTGAAATACCAAAATTCTTACTACGGAACAACATAAACATAAACTACAATTTTTAGAAATGATACATATTCAAAAAAACCTAAACACATGTGTAAACGACAGGACTGACATACAAGGACTAAGTAATACCTACTACACCGTCATTTAAACACACCCTCTCACCGTCACATTTACCATCCACAATGATAGCAAAGGAACAAATTTGAAGGTACATTTTATATTAATATCAAAATTGTAAATGTCATATTGATTTTCATAATAATTTGTCAATCTACAAAACAAAAATATTCGACAAAGTCCTAAATTATAGGTCGAAAAGTTATATTATTAGAAAAAAGTGTCTTTAATTTATAAAGAAAAGGAGCCAGAACCTACAAATAAATACAATAAGAAAAATTAACACAAAAGGACTCTACAAAATAAACATCAACATTCTATGTTTGTTATAAAACTTTTGTGTCCAATTACTCTGTTTGAAACTGCGGCCAGTTCTCTGTCTTTTCTTTACTGTTTACTAACAATGCATTTAGGTTATATTTGTTGACGAGGATGAAACTATTGTATTGTTTGTAAGATATCTTGCAATTGTGTCACTAATGTTCCCTATATAATTTATAGACTGCCAACATTTTTTTTTTAATAGGATTTAGGATACAATTAATTTTGATTGTTTTTTCTTTAGCATTTTATCTGTCATAGTGTGATAAAAGCCATTGCTGGATGCTAATTGTTTTACGAGGATAAAACTTTTGTTTCTTTTGTAAGATATTTTGCAATTAATCAATATATAATCTATTAATTGTTCTCTCCTGCTTACAACTTTTCTTAAGCATTTCCGTACAACTTCGTGCTGATAGAATGTAGACGCCACTATAGTATTGTTCCTTATTTAGTAATCGGTTAATTTTTGGTTACTATTGTTCTTTGTTTCCTCCCCACATTTTTCACCTACCCCTTCCTCTTTTATTGATATCTACTATTTAAATCCCCGGCTCTTCCAATTTTTCTTCCAGTATTTTCTGTAATCTCTGAAAGTTGTTCCCAAAACTTAGTTTTATCTTCTGCAGTTTCATCTTCACTCGATCCATACAAAACCACTATTATCATACTTTCCTTTTTCTCTATTGGCGTTTTTAACTTTAGTAAAGACCTACCAGAACTATTCTGAGAATATGTTTTTGATTGTTTAAGCACTTTATTACGGCCCTCTATAAAAATAATGACTTTTGGCTCTTATTAGTTGTATAATCTCTCAACAAAAAATTTCCTTCAAGACTAAACATTCTATTTGCGTTACGTAAGGTATGTTTTAAAATAGCAACAAATTTTGCGAAAACACTAGAAATTGAAATACTCTTATAGTACTTACTTAATATAAAAATGTGAAAACTGTGGAATGGGATGGATGTTTTCCACCCAAAAGAAGGTTAAATCAACGTAGAGGTTGTTGAAGAAGTCAAAATGGCGGAACATGTTTTCGACAATAATGTTGAAAATGATGTAAACGAAGAAATAAATTTCGTTAAGCGGAATCATAATCATTTACTAACTGAAACTAAACAATTAGTTTTGAATGTTTATGAATACGTCAATTCTTGCAGAGAGAGAGAAAGTGGGGTCATCGCAAAAACTAGTAGAATGACCAAAATTGTAAGAAATATAGCTGTAAATGGAATTCAGGGCAGAAAAGTGCGAAAACACGTTTGTTCATCGACAGCTCGATCATGCAAATTTAATGCGACGTATGAGGTATAAAAGAATAATTTTGAATTGACAATTGAAGAATTACGCAAGAAAATTAAAACTGAATTAAACGTTAACTGCTGTAAGGAGAGTTTACATATTTTTTTAAGAAAAAGGATGTTCACTGAAAGAAAATTAATAAACGTCAAGCGCTTATGGAATCTCCACGAATTTAGGAACGACGAGTAAACTACGGTACATAAACGTGCAAGTGGATATGTTAAATGATGCAATATTGTGTCTGTTCGATTACCATGCACCTTTAAGTGCAATTAAAACCAATAAACCTCACCGACCGTACATTACTTACAACATAAAAAAGATGATAGCTCTAAAAAATAAAGCGCACAAAAGATTTATTAAACAAAAAACTGCAAAATCCAGAAAATATTATGTAGACTTAAGAAATTATGTAAAATTAGCAATTAAACGGGAGAAACAAGCTTACATAAAGCGTATAGTCACAATGAGTAAAAATAACAATAAAAAGTTGTGCCATCATTTTAGCCAACTTAGTGTCCCCACAAAAGTAAAGTCAAATGAAAATTTGCCCGATGATCTGCTAAACCCTGAGGCAATAAATTATTTTTTCTTGAAGGTTGCTGGACAAACCGAGGTTGACCTTGATACCCTACATTCTTACATGCATAATAAATTAAATAATGGTCCTTTCATACTTAGGAATATCGAGGACGCAGATATTTATAGTAGTTTAAGATTGATCAAGTCTAATGCATATGGTGTTGACGGAATTAATATTAGAATGATATTATTTAAATGTTGTCAAACACATATTTAACGTTTCCCTTGAGATTGGTGTGTTTCCTCAAACGTGGAAATCTGCTAACGTTATACCCCTGCCAAAGGTCTAGTCTCCTTCGTCTTATAATGATTTGCGGCCTATTAGTATTTTGCCTGCATTTTCTAAATTGTTGGAACGTATGGTGTGTGATCAGGTTAATGAATTTTTGAATATAGATTCTATTTTACCGCCTGTGCAGTCCGGGTTTCGTTCGGGGCATAGCACCACAACTGCTCTGCTTAGAGTGACCAATAAAATTGCCTCAACTATGGACCGATCCAGCAGTACTATCCTTATACTGTTGGATCAAAGTAAAGGCTTTGACCTCGTAAATTTTGAATTGTTGATTGCTAAATTGAGTTGCGTAGGTTTTGCCCAGGTCGCACAGAGACGGTTTTCAAGCTATCTCTACGACGGATGCAGAGAATAATACTAAGCGATTGTTTGCACTCAGATCTAAAAGAAACTAGAAGTGGCGTCTCTCAGGTTAGTATCTTGGGGCCTATATTATTCTTACTGTATACTTTTGATTTGCCTGCAGCTTTGTTTCCTTGTATCACAGGAGATGTTGATAATGCAATAGCTGCTATTAATCATGATTGAAATTTGTTTTCCAAGTGGTGCAGAAACCATGATCTAAAGCTTAATCCTAAAAAAATCTATTGCTATGTGCATTGGTAATCAGCATTGCAGTGACCTTGTGTGTTCAAATTATAGTGTTACTATTGATGGAACTGTGCTTGATTGGGTAGACTCTGCTAAAAATTTGGGTGTCGTCTTTGATAGAAGTTTGTGTCTTAACAAACATTGCCAAGAAGTGTACAAAATATGTCTTTTTAAATTAAAAACCATGTACGGCTTAAGGGACATCTTGGATGATAATGTAAAGTTAAAAGTAGTAAAGGCATTAATTTATCCTCATGTAAATTATTGTTCTCAAGTTTACTATCATTTTATTTCCAAGTACAATCAATTAAAAATTCAACGTGTCCAGAATGCTTGTATAAGGTACGTGTGCAAGGTTCCATTCAGAGAGCACATCACTCCATATTTAATTCGTTTAAATGAACCAAAAATGAATCTCAGAATGGAATTCTTATATAGCATACTATTGTATAAGATTTATACTAATAGGGTACCTTCTTGTCTTAACAGATTTTCTGTCAAATAAATGATGTCAATGTTAGATATAATTCTTTTACAGTGCCTCAACATCGCACATCAAAATTTGAGGGTAGTTATGGTTACATAGCTCCTACATTATTGAATAAAATTCTTGATATCGCAGAGCTGCCACTGGCGGCGTACAGTCGTCGTCTTATATTTATATAACGCGTTTCATGTATATTTGTTTGTAAAAGGGGAAGTGGTAGAATGACTGATGTCAAATCTCCTACCTTTTGTGTAAATTATTCTGCACAATAAACAACTTTATTATTATTATTGTTATTATACTCAATTAGCAGATCGTTATACATTAAAATTAATACGTGACTCAACAAAACCTTTCTGGGAGCTCCTGAAACCCAATGCTACCGCTTTTTTTTTCCTCTGCGAAAGCAGCCCAACAACCAATGTCTCATAAAACTAATATCCCCCACTGGCAGTCGTAACAACGCAAACGAACAAATACACGCGACGTATCTCGCCCCGGATCTACCTATTGAAAAAAAATCAAGTCCATATCGGGACCGTCTTCAGATGTTATCGGAAATGGATTCTGACACCACACATCCACAACCCTTCGCCGCGCCACCCCTTCAAACCCTCGCAAACAACGAAAACACTCGCCATCTACTCTCATTACTGTAATTGATGGAGTCGTCTGTTGTGACAGCGATTGAAGAGATTGATCAGATTGTATTTCACTATTTCGCTGTTTTTAATGCGACACACGTGTTTTGTTCACTTCCGGCCGTCGACAATTTCAAAAGTGATGGCGTATTTTTTTATTTGCGCTTAATTTTCTGACGTGTTGGCTGATGGGAAGCCGGGGCGGGGGAGGAGGAAGTTGGTGGCAGGCTTTGGATTGGTGCAGGCTTCTATAATTGTGTTATCCACTAAGGGCACTGATGGGAATTTTGTTGAATCAGTTGTGGAATGAGCCGTCTGAAGTTCCATGGGAGTATAGCTATTGAAAGGACGTAATTCGATTGAGATGAATCACAGAGACCCATGATAAAGGCTTGTGTCTGATCACTTTTCTACTATTATAATTATGAGAAGTTAAGCAGATTATATGGCATCTATGAATGTAGATAGATTGCTCTTGTGACATTATATCTTTATAGATATTTTTTTTTGTAACTTTTGTAATTTTTGTAAATGATAAAAACAATGATATGAAGCCCATTTTATAAAAAACACTACACAGTATGAAATTTTCTTATTTATTGCTACATCCCTTGTTGAAATAAAGATACTGATGATTTATATAGACGGTATCAAGCTCATCCCAGTTATGAATTGGCTGACAAGATTCTAGAATCCCTGAATCAATCTCGGAAGAAAAAATGGAATACTCTAGTGCAGAGCATGAACTTCACCCACTCCAGTGCCAGCACTTGGAACCTGCTGTAAAAATTAGAACACAACCAAATTTAGATAGCACCGAGGGCTTCAGCGTTCGTATTCTCGCGTTAGAACCAACCGTTAATGACACACATAAGCAAACATCATTAATTTCGTCTAATGTTTTAGCTTCTCGACCGGTTAATATCTCCAATTCTGTTCAAATAATTACGGAGGAACTGAAAAGATGAGGGGACAACTTTATTAGTTAAGAAAACGATGCGAACCTTCAGTAGAGTTGACATTGAGATTATGAATTGCTATTTCAAATCTTGGCGCTTGTGCCCTAATTCATTGAAGACAGAAGTAACCTGTTTGCATCTCAATCATCATCACAAGGCAAAACACCTTTAAGTTATGTCAAATAACATAATTCTCAAACATAACTTAATAATAATAATAATACGACTTTACTGAGTCAGTGTATGCTGCAGGACGGTAGGAGTATAAACCCTCCCTGAATATAAGTGTATAAGTTAACAAAATATACAACTCAGACTACTGGTTGCACTGCAGTGACGGCCAAACGGCGAAGTTCAAAATCCACCAGGACTCCCCGGTGGGTTACTGTTCCTTTACTTGGCAGCAGAATAAAGATTTAACGAGCTAAACATGAAATGCATTAGTTGTTTTTTCACCTTAAAACTTGATGGTCTCCGATTACGCTAATTTTATGTTCATTTACTAATCTGGACCTGCTGCATTTCGGAGTGGTGTCAGTTTTTCTCTAGCTGCGACGGTTCGTCTGAAAAGTGACCTAGAGTAGAAGGGTCAGTTTGCAAAATATACATTAACGGTCGTCCTAGCTCATTTCTGACTGTATTTTTGGAATCTGCAGCTCAAAATACACCAGTATGCCGATTTTGAGCCAAAAATAATTTCCACCGAAAACGGCAAAAGAGCAAAGGCTAACCCCTTTGTTGTTTTTTCACATTGAAACTTGATGGTCTCCGATTACGCTAACTTTATGTTCATTTACTAATGTGGACCTGCTTTATTTCGGAGTGGTGTCAGTTGGTTTCTAGCTGCAAGGGTTCGTCTGAAAAGTGACCTAGAGTAAAAATTTCAATTTGGGAAAAATAAATTTCCGGACCTCCTAGCTCATTTCTGACTGCATTTTTGGAATCTGCAGCTGAAGATACATCAGTATGCCGACTTTGAGCCAAAAATAATTTCCACCGAAAACGGGGAAAAAGCAAAGGCTAACAACACCCCTTTGTTGTTTTTTCACCTTGAAACTTGATGGTCTCCGATTATGACAAGTTGCAGTTGCAAGTATTGTTAACATTAGAATAGGTCGAAATTTAATGAAAACCCAGAAAAACTGTAAGTCTCTTAGACCATTTTGAGCAGTGTATCATCAATATATACCTGATGCCACCCTATACATAAAAATTAAACGAAATCTGAACTCCCAAAAGTAATTACATATATTTCATCCAGCAAGTGGATGAAGTAATTACTATTACAGCGACTTCTCCGAAGGGTAGCAACCCAAATTCGTCCCTAACGAACCAATCTGTCCAAAAAAACGCGCTACCCCCGGGTCGAGTTCGCCTCCCCCCGTCCACCATAATTTTATTATACGACTCGAAAACCGTCGCCCTTTTACCATAACACATGCACCTATGGTTTGCAAACAAAGTGAGCCCCGCCATTGGCGTTCGCCGGCCGTAAAGGCAGTCCTCATTGGTCGMTGTCGGCGCTCTTAATTCGTATTCCMACGTCGAGTGTTGCATAATGTGTAGTCACTCATTTGTAAATTGCTGGTTTTTTTGCAGACGCGGAATTAATAAGGAAGAGGGTTTGGCTGGCCAACAGTCATGGAATACATATAGGCGGTTCTTTCGGTTTTCATGAAGAGGGGTACAGTCGACGACAGAGTGACGTTTCACTGCACCAGGGATCAATATTAGCACGAGTTAAGATTGAATCGCTATGAATAACAATTGAGTCGTTAGAAGAAAGAAAGGTAATGCAAAGATACAACCAGGAGAAATGTTATTATTATGAATAAGATAATAACGAAAGAATCGATGTCTCAGTGCACATCCATGTGTTAGATAGTACATGTCTTAGGGGTATCCACCCCCATCTTCAGCTAAAAGATGTAAGAACAGACACATATTAGTGAATAGGACGTTAGAGAGTAATATATCTTACCTAATAGAGTTAAGAACGTCAAACATATTGTATAAAACAAGTAAATACATTATAAATAAGACACGCACGTTTATCGGGCTGTACTTCTACGACGCTTCTGAGCTGCCATCGGTTAGAATCATTTATTTTTTGTATAATTTCCACTTCTATCTGTAAATTAACACTTTATCTGTAAATGTACACTTTGTATATAGATTTAAGTATTGAGCCGATAAGTTTGCTTTAGCACATCATGTATATAGCATTAATTGTGTGTCATACGGTGAGAAGTGAGTGTTGCTATGCTGAAACTAAATTATTAAAATGGAATGACATAATATGAGGGAAAGGAATAGGCTTATTCAAACATATTTTTGTTAGGCTTAAATCACTTCGAGATTGTCGCTATTCTTCAGGCGAATGAAGGAATAACTATAAGCTTAAGGCAATTACGAAGGGTACTACGACAATTAGGCTGTTTAGAAGAAAGCGTTTTTTTCGCATCCCATCCTTGATTCGCTTCTTGGAGGCACAGCTCGCTGAGAGTGGTCAGCTGCACGGGTATAACTGGATGCATCTCAAATACCTACAACATGGATTTGTAGTTACACAGAAGACAATTAGTCAATTGCTCCTTCAGGAATTGCAACCCGTCGCCGAAGAAGGTTAAGGAGAAGAATATATTTTAATAAAGGACCTAATTAAATGTGGCACACAGACTGCTATGACAAATTAAAACCATTTGGTATATATAACAGGATATGTTAATGGATATTCTCGCTATATATTGTGGCTAAAGGCGGATCCCGATACCAGTGATCCAGCGATTATAGCATACCACTTTCTCCAAACCGTTGCGATGCAGAATGGTTGTCCCCAAACATTAAGGGTAGACCTGGGCACAGAAAATGAGGTAATAGAAGGGATTCAAAGAGATTTAACAAACAACGGCATACGAATGCAGACTTCTTTATCACCATTTTTGTATGGTCAACGGATTGAGTCCTGGTGGTCAACGTTGCGTCGACAAAGTTCACAATTCTGGATTAATGTTTTCTTGTTACTTTTCGGGCGACTTTTTGGACAAGGCCTTCAATTTTGTTTCTTAGACCTAATGCAGGTAATTTATTTTTAAGGTCAGTTTTTTTTTATCTTTGAACAACGCCTAACGTAATACATCAGTAGTAAAAAACCTATTGAAAATTGTTTCTTTGATCAGATTGATTAGTTACCTATTTACTTATTTATAGAAGGATCTCGATGCGGCAGCTTTAGAATGGAATCTACATAAAATAACAAAGTCTCGTAATTCGATTTCTCTACATGGCCACCCGTTTTTACTATTTCACAACCCACAACAATTTCACACCAAGGACTACGTGCACAGTGTTTCTGGAACAGATATTAATCGATGGATCTCGTTAATCTTTACTCCACAAATCACATCCGACAGGAACCTATATGATCTAGCATCGATGGCACTAGAGGAAAGACAATGGAATGCACCGCAAGATGTTATTACAGGTAGGGAACTATATTTACGACTAAGAGTGATAATACAAGACATGCTTGGAATATTAAGATATAAATACCTGTTCGTAAGCCTTTATTATACATACACAACTTAAGCATTTTTTTAACTGAAAAGAAATACTTAAAAACAAATTGTATTGTTTCTAAATAAACTGTTACAATATAGGTACCAACTTAGTATATTTAAGAGAGACTGTTCACTTAACCAAGCCAAATACAAAATTATAAAAATCAGAAAATTAAAACAAAAAACAAATGTTGACCATAATAGTATTTGCATAAATTCATGCAGATCCAAATTCTGTTGAATTTAGAATTGCAAAGTCCGTATTACCCTTAAATTCATCATAAGTTACATGTAAGGTGGATAACCTAAGCTCATTTGCACATGTGCTCACTGTGGGAAAGACTGCGTTTTCTGTAAGAAACGAAATTTTTAGCGTTACTTGAAATCCTAAAGTAGGAAAAGTATCAGCCCACGTCGCAAATATAAAAATAAAACTGACTGACAGATGACAGAACACTCCCGCCAATGTATTTTACAGACAACGTGTACATTCTGTCGTAGTAAATTTACTTTATCTGTAATAAAATGCAAATTTACAGAGAAACTGTAAATATAGATATAAGTGTAAATTATACAAAAAATAAATGATTCTTATCGATGGCAGCTCAGAAGCGTTGTAGTACTTCAGGTGTATAAGTAATCTTATGAGAGAGGAGAATTATGAATTTTGGATCTATATTTACTAGCTGTTGAAATTATCGTTATATGTTGTGATATATCTCTTTAGTCATAGCTAGTACAAGTATTTGTTTTACAATTCGACGATAGCTCACAGAAATTGGGAATTTCTAATAATCCTGCCTACCTTTCTTTTACAGCGGTCGTTCGGCTTAAGCGGCAAGTTTGCTTTGATGGTATTCGGACAAAGACAATAGTAAAGAGTTTGAAATATCGCAACTCTCATTTAAATAATGCCTGAAAAGTTATAAATAGGTTTAGCATTAAAATATTCCGGTCAGTTATTGTATTGAATTCGAATAACACGGCTCTTGTATGATTTGTTGCCCTTTGCCGGCGTACAACGTTCAGTTTTGTAAAGTGTGTGTATAGTACTTAATAAATAAATAATTAAAAAAATGTCTGAAATATGTGTGGTTTGATAGGTTTCCATAAAATATTCTTTTGTCTGAATTCGATATTCCTTCCCTTGAGTTAAATAGATACACTACAATATTGACTGTCCCGCGTTGATTGGCGAAGTTTGATTTTACTATACCTAGACTAAATTCTCGTTCTTCGATCACCTTTTATGTTGACCGACCCCGTACGAATGCCTCCTTTAAATCTCCGATTTCTTTTATTTGCATGGAACATAATATAATAATGTCTGTTATATAAGCGATATTTTTTGTAGATCCATAAAAACGCTCGTTGATTGCGTTAAGCATAATTACTGATTACATTTATTTGAGCATCTATAGCTAGTACACATTAGAAGGCGGAGACAATAAATTGTCTAAAACTGGTCGTTCATATATATACCCAAAAATTGTCACTCATCATCCTTTTGATTTCTAAAGCTTCCAAAACGTTCAATCTAACGTCCTTTGGACAACTGTGTTTTATATTATTAAAATCACTTGGATGACCCGAGGCAATGGAATGGTTGGCACAAGAAGAGGGAATATTATTCAATCAAGATGCTTTATTTGATGAGACATAACAAAAAATGTTTTTTAATTCTAATTCCAATGCTTCTTCCGGATTCGCCCATATAAGTAGCAGTACAATTGGAACAATTAATGGAGTAAACCTCAGACTCAAACAAAGGTTTCATAGAATCTTTGCTTCGAACCAAGTGCATGGAAATGTAAATTGTTATGAGTTTTAAAAACCAATAGCCAATAGCAGACTGAAGTTTCTTAATATCTTGGAAAGGAGATAGAGCTATAGTCTGATCAAGAGGTGAGGAGTGTAATAGTGGTGAATTGAAGTCTAAATTTGATAAAAAAAATATTGTATATTTCTTCAATCAGGCGGGTAGGAATGTTATTGTTATTTGCGATGAATTCAATGAAAGATCCAGAGATCCCAGTAATGCACCTGTTATAATTTTCGAAAAAAACCCTTCGTCTTCAGTCAAAGCTCTCCAGTTTTCTTCGCAAATTTGTTGGCAACACAGGTTTTGTTCGGAAGTAAGCAATTTCGGAATTATTATTTATTCCTTCAAGCACAATTTTTAATACTGTAGCATCTGATATGCTAAATTCAGCAGCAATTCACTCATTTTTTGTCAGTTAATGCGCTACAAAAACAACAAAACTTTTGGGATGTAAACATATTTAGTCAGTAACCGCGTCACATAGTAACTTGACAGCAAAAATTTGCGTCTACCTTCATATGAAATATGTAATTGAATAAAAAAAATGCTTATATCTTTATTTATGTACTATATAGTCTTTTTAGCTGAGACTTTGCAAACTTTTCAGCATTAATGTTTTTTTTAATTCATATTATATATTAAGTTCTTAATGTAATTGGGTGGGAACTGTGTAAGCACCTGAAGTTGTTGAGCAGCAAAACAATAAAAAATTATACTCGCCGTAATGAATAACAAAAAATTCTTGTTATTTCATTTAGAAATCGAGTAAAAGATTGACATCTTTTAAAATCACTTAATAAAATAATACTGAGCAATTCCCGTCATAATCAATCAGTCCAACAACGTGAGMGCGTGTGACACCAGACACCACTACCTCGATCACTCGCAAAAAAAGAGAGCGTCGCTCCCATCCCATAATAATAACGAGCAACGCCGTCTCGCTTTTATTTTAAAAAAGCAACTTTGCCCCGGAACGATCTGGTGTGGTTTATGGCTGTTAGCTCGGCAGATAACAAGCCTACCGCGATTCTAACACGATCTCAGTTCATTTCCGAAACAAATGATTGTAATTTAATATCCAAAGCTGGCTGCGAACACGGGAAATAGGTTGAATTACTGATCAACCGTATCGCACGGTAACTGCGAAATCCGTCGCTCTCGCTCTTGCGACTTTTTCAACTTGGATAAATTGGATTTTATCACCGAAAGGTTGTTTTAATGATATCGAGCCGTTAGGGATGAATGGCGAATCGGCAGAGATGAGGGTTAATTACTCAGATATAGCCAGGTTAACTTCAGGGAGATATGAAAAATAATGAGAAAAGCAGTTAGTTTTTTTTAACAAGTTATGACAGCTATATAATATTTTTAAGCCAGTAAAAAGAGCAAAACTAACTGGAATTCTAAATAAGACATGCCCCTTCCCCTTAGAAATATAGCATAAATAGCAACTGAAGTTTTTTCAGCAGACTGAATTTTCTTCAGCAATTATACCTAGTTACAAATTTTATCACGAAAAACATTGCAGCCATCAGCTATGTTGTATCATTAAAAATTATGTGGACTTCAATATTTACACTTTTAACTGCGTTTTCTTCTTCTTCGGTGCCTTATATATTAAGAAAAAGACGTGTTCAGTGCATCAGTTATGCCTGGAAGACAGTTAAAATTCCACAGTGACATTTATGGTCGAATATGGTGCATTTTCTTGAAAAAAAATTCGTGAAAAATAGCGTTTATATCGCCACCGGCTTTAAACATTTCTTCTTCCACTTGATTTCAAATGTTAATGACAATAATAGCCATCCGCTTCATAGCGATTTTGCTGCATTCTTTAACTGATTTCCATTGCCATTTCCTTCCCCAAATTCTTAGGTGACCATGAATCTTTTTACAATTTATTATACAATTCAATAAAAAGGAAAATTGAAATAAACACTAATTCATGCTAAGTACTAAACAACACCATCATTTTTAGAGAGTAACGAAATATAAATTCCGTTCTATCGTTTTATATTTGGTTAGTCAGCATCTTATTTACATATAGACAAAATATATCCACAAATCATCAATTTTTATCTGGAATAGGATTGGATTTATTCTTTATTATAGAGCTGCTTCGCTATTATCTTTGTAAAAATATACCTAAAATTTACTGTAATTTTCAATAATTTATTCAGGGAATACAAATTTTAATTAATTAAAAAACCATTACTTATTACGAAATCCACATTTATATTTCACATTGGTACTCGTCTGAAGTATACTGATAAACTATATCAAAATATTGTAATATGGCCTTTTCTTTCTAATTATTTTTCCAACTAATCTCCCAGAAATAATCCTGAATATAAGATACCGCATATAAGAAAATATCGGTTTCACAAAAATAATAATTTAACCAATAAACTCCGCAAGACATCAAAGTGGAATTCGATAATGTTATAAAAATTTAAATGATTAAACAAGGAGCAGTATCCTCCTTAAAACTAATGATTCTTGACTTGTGCAAGCTGAAACTACATCAAAGACAATCAAGGAGCTCCCGGTTACGACAAGAGGGCTTTCAAAATAGGTTTGCGGCCTCTGTTTATAAACTGGATGAGATGGGGGAGCTGTGGTCTGGCATAAACGTCACGTGTTTAAGATTTTTAAACAGAATAGAAATTGATATGAAGGAAACAAACCTCTAAATGAGGTATGCATATGGATAATAAATCATAAGAATTGTTATTTAAGAACCATTTATGGAATAATAAGTAATATTTCCTAATCGAACTACATGAATCATTTATAACGTGCTCAGTACAAATCTTTATCTAATGCTGATTTCACATTTTTTTTATTAATGAATTAGAATATTAATCTGAAATCTACGGCACCATTACTATGAAAACTTTTACGAATGTCTCATTTCAGTGTGCTATGAGGTTACCATGTTCATTCATAAAAAAACAGTTCATTTGCCGTAATACAACAATAAAAATATAAACGTCATTAATTTCAAGTCATTTTTCTACATATTTAACAAACTGGCTACGAGTTAATTCGAATTTACGTGGAACAACTGGTGTCGCAGAATCATTGTTTTAGGCAAACTTCAAGAGGGAGTTTACACCCTTATGACAAAAATAATTAATGTTTTGACTTCTACTTACAATGTCTGGATAATCATCTGAAACTGAAAGGTGTAGATACCACGAAACTTGAGAATGATGAATTATGGGTTCAAATTGTAATTGAGTGCTTCAGTCCAACAAGCTATCAAACGCTTACAAAACTTACAGCACCTGATCTTCCAAATAAAAGAAAGTATTCAGATTTAATTAAGCTACTTAAAGAGCATAAATTTACATTAAGTATCCAGCATGAAGGAGAGGCAATTGCAAATTACATTGCAGAACTGAGGAAAATGACTATAAATTGTCAGCTTATTTGTTCGTCTTGCAAGGCTGCTACAGTTGACACCCGTTTATGTGCACAATTCATCCGAGGAATACGTCATACAGAATTCATGAAAGGTTGTTACCACAGAAGTCATCTGCTACATTCGAAGAAATTGTCCAACTTGATCAATCGGCTGAAATTTCAAAAAGGGAATCCAGCCAGATGCAGACAGGTGGTTTTGCAGTTAGTGCAGTGGGTCATTCTTCAAGGAAGTCCAAACCAGCTAAATTCAAGAAACAAGCGAAGACATCAAGTAAATTTGAAGAAGTTTACGGTCGCTGTTTTCGTTGTGGAGCAATAAACCATAAGGCCGATACCTATTTCTCAAAGACTCTTCTTTGCTAACGCTGCATCCGCAAAGGTGCATGCAGCATCAAAGATTAAAAAAAAAAGATTACTAAGATGAAGATTTTGAAGATGATGATGTCCTGTTTATAAGTGGAATTGCTAGAATTAATTCCATATTCCGTGCTTCTCATAGTACAAATAAAAGGCAAAATTTGCAACATGGAATTGGATACTGGAGCGGCAGTTTCTACATTGTCAAAAGTCCGATTCAAGTCATGGTGCCCGTCAGTGAACTTAATATCTGGTGTACAAGGGAGACAACATATCTCGCATAAGAAGTAGGTTGGCTGAACATGTCCACTAGACGTTTTCTCCATAGTGCTGTTTTTTTTTCATAAAATAATAAAGCAAAAACGTCTAGCTTATTTGCACGGAAAAAATCATTTCGTACAGATGTACAGGGTGTCCCATTTTCGTTGTAATTGTAGGGTATTTCGGTAACTATTAATGCTAGAGGGTTACTTGTTTGTTGTGGGTTGAGCTATACCTTCGCCATTTTTATATTGTCTTTTGTTTTCAAGCTATAACCAACTTTTGAATAATGTAACATTTCATCAGATCTCAATATCTCGCTTGGATATGTAGAAACAAATAAAATACAAAATACAAAAAAAAAACGTAAAGATTTTTATATAGATAGTTTTATTTTGAATATGGTGGCATACTCACAAATTTTTTAGGGGATCACATTCCTGAGATAGACCACAAACTTGCATTTTTAAATGGAATCTATACTTGGCTCTTTAATAAGATTTTACGTTTACATCCAGGAGGCTATGGGATAAGAAAACACATGATATAATTTATATTGTCAAGTAAAAATTTTAATCCGTTAAAATAACATGCACATTTGAATACATACATAGGACTCCTAAGAGCGCACATGCAGTTTTTTTATCAGTAATCTAGGAGGCCGTGTAAATAATGAATATGAATGTTTATTTGGATATAAGTAACTATGCATTGTTTATCGTCAAAAATTATTTATTTCCATTTTGACGTAAAACGTAAGATTAATAAAAATAAATCTAACAATGTATATATTTTCTTAATCAGAAAAAACAGGCCTTTTCAACCGCAGCAAAGCCAACTATGGTTTCAAAAAAAATCTGGGTACGCCACTAGATTCAGAATAAAAATATCTATAAAAAATGTCTGCAGTTTTTTTTATCTACTTAGCCAATCGAGAAATTGAGAACTGAAGGAATGTTGTATTTCTTAGTTTTTATAGTTATGATTATGTAACTTCTGCCATAGTCTTAGTTTTGGAGTGTACTACAAATATCTGTGAAATGGTCAAAAAACGTACTCCTTTATAGGCCATAGATAAACTACAGTTTTCTGCCTGCAATTCAGTTGCACAAGACATCATTCGCAGCAGAATTGAGAAAATGGGTCTGTTTTGTACAACTGTACATTGTAAGATATGGTTGCTTTTTAAATTATTACTTCCTTCCTGTCTTGACCAATCAGTGACGAGAAGCCCTTGGTTATTATATTTAATTTTCAAATGGGAAATTATTTTGACATTAGCTGTCAGCAGCTTTATAACAAACAATCGGATAAATGTCGTCCAGGGTTGACAAGCTTGACAAGGTTTGTTTGCTATTTTTATCTAACTCAGGAAATAATCTTACCAAATATACCTCGTGCATCTAATTTTTTATATGGAAAAGCGAAAAAAAGTTTTTAAATCACTTATTTTACAAATAGCATTCGCGCTATTTGATAAATCATCGTCTTAGGATTTTAAAACAACCAGTGCTCATGCTATTTAATTTAAAAAAATTTCAAAACTCGTTTATTCGAATTTTTCAGAAAAAATTTGATGCATTGAGAAATAGGGATGTTACCATTGACAGGCCCTGTAAGTATCGTATGGGGAAATAAAAATATCCTACCCCCACGTATATCCTCCCCAAATAGCAAAATGCTTGCGAATGTTTGTAAGAAAAAAAGATAACAAAACTGCTGACTCCTACCGACACCCAGAGAGCGAAAATTGGTCCGATGCCTCGCAGGAAAAAAAACGAGCTAACAAGGTAAAAGCCCTCAGAACGTTTCGAAACGACGTATCACCCACCCGCGTCGTCGTCTCCTCCAAATGATCTTCTAATAATCGTGAAAAGCGCCACGTGATCGGAACGCGATATTTGCTAAATATGACTGTGACATGTCATTTGTTAAGCTACCCCCCCCCCCCCTGATGCGGCCGGGCCGTACGTGCCTCGGCGAGTTGGATTCGGTAATTCGAGTAACTAACAATGTAACAAAGTTAATCGACGGTGGGACGACGCGGACAGGACAACAGGCGTCCCACTTAGGGCGTCCCGACGACTCGCCCTCTAACTAGAATGTCACGATTCCCAATTTTCGTTAGCGCAATCGAGATAAGTTTTTAATTGGGCCAAAGATGTACCGGATAACGAGGGTCACGTGGACGGATAGGGGAAATTGCTATTCGTTCATTCATACTGTTTCTTTTTCGATTATTTGTTACTGAAGATAATACAAACTGTATATTCTATTCAACTTGAACTGAATCATAATTGGTGCTGTTAATAAAAAATGAGGACAYTTATTCCCATCAGTGCTAGCTCCAGTCTGTCAGTATCAGAAAAACAACCAAAATCATTTGAGGAGCAACTTCTCAAAAATGATTTAGACATGTATATATTTTTCTGGATAGAATATGGAAAAAAAACCGCAGAAAAACTCCAATCAGATCCGATTGTGTTAAGTCAATCTTTAACACCTTTATCAACACGATGGATAGACGCAAAACCATCATCTATAAGCTGTTAATTGAATATATCACGTTTCTTAAGTTGCCAAACAGAACAGCATCCATCTTCAATGGTGTAAGGGGCACGAAGGAAATCTTCTTTCCACATAGGTTTTATGGAAAATAACCGAGTTAGTAGTAAGCTCTTGCAGATATCGGGAAATCAGAAACTCATTAGGAGTTGATCGATATTTTGCCAAGCTTTATATGTAGCAAACTGTCTACGAATATCCAGAGGAGCAATGTTTGAAGGAATCGGAAGCCAAGGTAATGAAGTTGACATAATTGTTTCAGTGATTAGTCGTATTGCAGTGTCAATTTTTCCTGTGTGATGACTATTTTTTCCAGACAGGACAGCGGTACTCAGCACTTCTATAAAGCAAGGCAGTTGCAGAAGTGCGGAGTACACTTGCATTTGCACTTCAAACTGTACAAGGAAAATGGTTAGGGTCACTCCAAGGTATTTTAGCGAAAGGTTATGTTTGAGAATTATGTCACTTGACATAACTTGAAGTTGTTTTGTCTTTTGATGATTTGTGAGATAAAACAAGCTACTTCTGACTTCATAATGAATTAGGGCACAAGCGCCAGACTTTGAAATAGCAATTTATAATCTCGATGTCTCTTGAAAGATTTTGTTCTAGTACACAAAAGCCTTTAGTTTGTATAGCCAATACCATGTCGTCTGCATACACAAATTTTCTCGATTGAGTTAATGGAAGGTCACTTATATGCAAAGGTTAAAAAGAATTGGCAACAGAACCAATCCATGTGAAGCACCATTATTCAAAATCCCGAATTTGCCGTTTTTCTCTCCCAGAAACACTCTAAATTGACGTTGAAACGTTCGTTCTGTGAGCTTCACAGCCTTCCACATTTCAGAGTATTAAATAGTTTGAGGATCAATCCATCTTCCACACAGTGTCACAGGCCACCGATAAAACTACGAACACTACTCCTGTTTTCAATGGTTTTTGGAAACCAGCTTCAGCATGCGTTGTTAGAGCCAAGATTTGGTCACAGCAACTTCTGTTGTTCCTAAAACCTGCTTATTCCTTCGAAAATGGGTCCAATAATAGGTCTTATTATCAGGTTGTGTAATTTCGCCATTTAACTTGTAGCAGAAACTCAGCAATCATCTTTGTTTTTTGAAACAAACTTGGAATACTACATGTACATGAAATATTATTATACAACAATAACAGCAATTTTATAGCATTCGGCTCCAAATTTTTCAAGAATTCTGGGTTACGACAAATTCTTATCTTTTCATTGTCATCATTCTCATCTGAAACAAAGTTCTTATAAAAACTAATTAATTATTTTTAGTTAATCAATAAATTCATACAAAGTCTTCACGATTTGTCCAAATTATTCAAAGAGATTATTATAATCTCATCACAATTTAAAAAAAATCACCCCAATTTCAATTCAACACCCTAGCAACGAATAGCGAAAACATTAAGTGTTAGGGGTGGTGTAGGTAGTAGTCTAGCTACCCTCCGTTGTGGCGCTGTATTTTCAATCAATTCCTGTAATATACCGGGGGCTTTTAGGCCCGCCTTCGGGAATAATATTGGTCGTTCAGAAAACGTTGTGAGACAACTATTGCTGGGGCAACGAAAGTAGGTGGAACAGAAGTACTCAAAAGTTCGATAGCCAGTTCCTGTTCCATACCATCACATTAAATAAATATTGAATTTCCCTTTTTCGTTTTGTAGCATATTTGCTTTATAAACGAAAACTTAAAATATTATAAAAAACACAATGTACCTACATACGTGGAAAGTATCTTTTGGTATAAGTTCAACTTTTAACTTAACAAACAATGTCTGCAATGAAACGAAAATAAAAATTTTGCATTTAAGGAAGCTGGACAATATATGATTCGTATTATCTGTTACAACAGGTATCACTTTTTTTACAACAGGTTATCTTCCTAATCCTAAATTTTAAAAAGTTCACTATTTCAATTTTATAAAAATGCAAATTTGTTCAGCATGAAGGCAGTAGCTGGTGATAATTAATTTTTTAATCCGAAATTCCTGGCCTTAGAATCTAACAGAAATCTAACTAAATAATAATAATAATTAAAGCTAGTGATTATTGTATAATAAAGTGAGCCTGTATGTTCGGTTCTCATTCCCCACAAGCTGAGAGAAAGCCACAAAATATAGCTATTTATGATATACATAAGTGTGAAAAATGCGAATTTAAGGCATGCGTATGAAAGTCCTAAAATCATTCTCACTTTGGAGTCACTACTCAATGTTGAGAATAATGTTATCGCAGAATAAGAACATTGATATTGATAATCTCATGTTTTTTTGCCACAATAAATGTTTGGTATTCAGATAGCTGTACTCATGAAGAAACCAAGAACTACTGACAACAGAATCAGTTTATTATTATTTAAACACAGTTGTTAAACTAAATTAACCTATGCTGCTTTGGCAGTTACAATAATTATGCATCCGACATAGAATCTAGTATTTCTTTTGATCCTAAATGCTTGTGGAGTTTTGTCAATAGCTGTAAGAACAAWAACCTTTTACCCAATATTATGAGCTTTAATAATGACACTTCTGATGATCCTAATTTTAGTTACATAAAAAGAACTATTGATTCCAACAACTGTGATGTGTCTGAGAATGATACTTTTGCTGAACTCGAAAAGCTAAAATGTAGAAAGGGTACTGGCCCTGGTCCTGTTCTATGAAAGTGTACATAAGGGTGACATTAAAAACTATAGGTCAATATCTAAGTCGTCGCATATACCCAAGTTATTAGAAAAATTATATGTAATAAATTAACACGAATTGTAAGTAGAYTTTTGGCTGATCAAGAACGTGGTTTCCTTAGGGGTAAATCAACAAACACTAATCTTCTGGTATATTTACAGCATTTACTGGAAGGCATAGAATCCTAGCATTAAACTGACGCTGTCTCTACAGACCTTCCTAAAGCATTAGATCGGGATTCACGTAGGATTTTGCTAGCTAAACTGGTTGCACTGGGAAGGAAAGGCGGAAGCATCAATCCATAGTTTGCTAGTTATTTAAGAGGAAGATCAAGAACTGTGTTAATTAATAATGAATAATAATTAAAGCAATGTGAATCATTTAGCATCACTGTTACATCTGGTGTTCCACAGGGTGGACATCTATCTCCCATTTTGTGTAACTGCTTTGTGAACGATATATGTGGTGGCTTTAACAAAGTTAATATCTTTTATTTGCCGACGACTTAACATTGTTTAGTACAATATCTATTTGGCAGTATGTTCAGGCTGACTTGAGGCTTGGTATGAATTATCAATTTKATGACCAACTGTTGGAGAGAGTCACTACAACTAAGAATTTGTGTCCTCACTTTAAATCTAATGTTACCTTTGATCAACACATCGAAATCACTGTTAATAGGTCTCTTAAATTTCTGGGTTTTATTAAAAGAAGCTTAGCTGCATTTAGTGTTAGAATATTCTTGTACTGATTGGTCACCATTTTATCAGCAACACATATATCGCTTAGAAAAGGTGTAGAACGGATTTTTTGGATTGTGTGCGTACAAATTAAGTACATCTAGAGAAAATATTAAGTTACGAACTTGTATGAATATAAAAAAAAATGTCTAACAGGAGAGACGAAACTGGTCAGTTTTTTAATAGACTGGTTAATAGTATTGTGAATTTTTCGGATTTGCTTTCCAGATTAGATTTCCCTGTGTCTTTAAGATTTACAGGTTTACAAAGTTCTACATAAGCACATATATAACCAATTATGGCAAATTTGCACCACTGAACAGAATTTGTTCTACGAGAGCGAATGCTTTCAGCGTCCATTATTTTCTCGGAAAATATTATCTTAAAATTAGTTCTGTTACCAATGATAATAATGTAAATCTCTTTGGTTTAATTTTATCAACATTTCGGAAAGAACCGTGTATTAAATTGAGTAGGTTACAATGACGATGATGTTTATATATACTGCATCATAATAATAATAATAGTCTTTATTGACAAAAATAATAATTAAATTATAGATAACAACAAAAAGATACGTCAATAGGCGAAGTTCAGCGTTGACAAATCAAATTTGTTCAACACTCAACTCTTATGTGCTGCGCACAGATAAACGTTACTTATATATGACAAAAAAGGTAAAAAAAAATTAAAAATATTTGAGAAACAATTAAACAATTTAAAGGAGTGCAGAAACAAGAAAAATAAACAGCGGTATTTTAATATGATTCGAAATATAATATAATATAATAATTGTGGTAATATTGTGAACATCTGTTTTAAACCTGATTTTATTATACAGATAAACAGGTAAAGTTTACAACATTATTTTATGAAATAGGAGCATAAAATATAGTTTACGACGATTATGCATGTTTAACCATTTGGCATCAAACAACCTGCGGGACACTCCCCTGCAGCAACGAACACCATATATAAATCGTAGGCAAGAATTTTGAATTCTCTATATTTTACGTTTACAATCCAAAGTTAGAAAGGGTCCGTAAACAATATCGCAATAGTTGAATTTTGACAAAACTAAACCCTCACAAAGAATTTTCCGAGGGGCATTTACTTGGAGCGATCGGGCAGAAATGTAAATTATGCAACCCATATTACCCGCGGGACATGGGACGTAAGAGGGTGGCCGATAGGTTGACATCGCGCAAAGATCGTACGAGCAACAGACGGGCTAAACTAATATTCGGAATTCGGAAAATGATATTAGTAACTTACTATGATATTATACCAGGTTATTCAAAATATGGAATAACCCATTTATTTCTGTAAATATGAACTATATAACATTTCATTCTAACTGCATGATTTCTGTAGGAACTTTTATAACAATTTTCTTTCCGCCTCCCCATTGCTTCGGCAGACAGTAAATTAATGTGAAAGAGCTTTTAACATTAAACTTGTCCCGTGTAATTACTAATTAGACATAAAATCTTAGAAATCCAGTCATATCGAAATAGATCGTATACCGCTCGATCATTCCCGACAGGATTGTATCTTAGCCTCACTGTTCACTGGATACCACGCGACGGACCTGGTGGGGATGGGCATTCGCATTTCGCTCTCATGACGGACTCGTGCGAAAGGGTTTGCGGTTTTAGATTTTTTGAATGTTTTTACTCATTTATCGTGCTCATGTTTTTGGTAGTGTACAAAGAAATATGTAGCTACAACGTGGAGTTCGATTTTTTCGTTTATGTGCCTTAGTTTTCGAGAAATAGCTCGCCAAAAATACGCATTTTTAAACAAAATATAACAACAAATATTTACATTACTGTAACAAATTCAGAAAAAACTCGAACTCTACGTTGTAGCTACATCTTTTGTCATTGCCATGTCGAAATTTCACTCCGAAAAAGTTTCGAATAACTCGGTAAAATGTAAAACGGTAGGTGCTTAAAATGACCCCATTCCCTCTAGGTAAACGCCCCTCTTAATTTAGTATTTAAGCAATTTGTATTACAATAAATCTAAACGAATTTTTTAATAAAAAAATAAAACATTAGCACACCTAATTTTTTGCACATTTGCTCGTAAGTAATATCTCTCTCCATCAAGCATAATTTTGAGTTGCGCCAGCTCGCGCAATTTAAATTTGCCAAAAAGCAAATCTGAAGACTTCGAAGCATTAATAGTACAGTGTTTTTTTTTTAACTGCACAAGACCTTTCAGATCATTATTCAAGGTTCGTTCGAGTTATTAATATCAGAGACAAAAAACGAATGGAGCAATTGCGTGTCATAAGCGAACTGATACGATTTGCAGATTGATAACATGTATATACGGTGTACAACAGGGGCTCCAAATTGAGCCCTGTGGCATACCACACCTCACGGGTAAGTACTGCGATATTGTATTTCCAATGATCACTCTCTGCTGCTGTCCAACAGGTAAGAGTTTATAAAATTAAGGGCGATGTTATCAAAACCAATATAATATAATACAGCTAACAGAACTTCATGAACAACTGTATCGAAAGCTTTTTAATAGTAAAGTAAGGAAAGGGCCTTTACTTTATTCTGGCCAGTGCTTAATAGTATGTTATCTGAAACATCCAAAAGTGTTGCAGCACTGTTAATGGACTTGGTCCGTAAATAAATAAAAATACGGCAATCTATTGAACATAAAAGCGAAAAAATTTGCTAGACCAATCTTCTCGATTAGAAATTTAGAAGAATTGTTGAATGAGAGTATGCTGTTCGAAATATCCGTTAATAAAATAGGCGCTAAAATATTTCTAACGACATAAGGATGAGATGAAAAATTCACATTCTCGCAATGCCAGCACAGGAAGTCAAAAATTACGAGAGCAAAAACTAAACAAGCTCCCAACTTCTTCATCTTGATCGACAAGAAAATAGAGCCGATATTGAGTTTCTCGTCTTAATTTCGCACAAAACACTTGTCAATCCGCATACGCGGCCGAAGGGGGCCGTGTTTTTGTGCCCGATCATTGTGAAAGGCGAATTCTGTTTTCGAATTCTCCTCTTATTTTCCGAGGCCGTATCGAGTTACGATCGCCTGCCAATATACAGGAAATAATTATTCCGCCCGACGTACCCACAATGCCGTCCGATTAATGCGAAATTTAAACTCAATCAGGACGAAATCAAGATTAACGACGGACGTTCAGTTAATATCGCCGAATAAGTTCCATAAAATACGTCGTCGGAGCGGGCCGTTTCCTTTTGAAGCGAAAATGCGTCCATAAATACGAATTATTCTCAAAGAAAATTTCGGACGGGCGGATCTGCAAGCGCAGTAAATTCAAATTAATTTTCCAGTTTGGATTAAATATTCGCTGCCCCTGGCCGTTTAATGGTCTTTTAATACGGTCCCGCGGCGGTTTCTTGCAAGCGATCCTCAATTTCAGGATTTAATTATGATGATAGAGAAATTTGCTGATACTTCTTATTTCGGAAAGCTAGCGCGGTTGGTTTATGGAAAATACTAGTGGTACCTACACGAAGAAATGATCGATTAGGGAGGCATTTCATCATATATGTATACAATAAATAAAAATAAATTCTCGAAGTAACAAATTCAACCACATTAGTAATATTTATTTACGGTACATGTGGGTATATGCATGAGAAATTTGCACAACGAGGCAAATTTTGTTAATAATAATAATAATAATGAAAATTTAGTTGCAATAGCTAAACTGCGTAGCAAAACAAACAGAAGAAACAAAATGATCAAAATGCACAATAATGGGCAGCATACAAAATTAATAATAAAAAGAATTACAAAGTAAGAACAATATAATATGTAAAAGAGACTGAAAATAGCATTGAACTATCTGAAAAAAAAAAGAAAGAAGAAAACTAAAGTTTGAGGCAGTGTATCTTTAATGGTTTCTTAAATTGGAACGTTTTCAGAGACTTACAACTAACTGAGATATTATTATAAAATCTATATACATACGAGTCCTAAATTGTGAACGTCATTACGAAATTTAATCTTTTGATGTAGATATGGCGGAGACTTGTATTGCAAAATTCTACGGGTTAGTACAGTCTATGTTGCATATCCAACCAGATAGCATGCCTTAGTTTGTTAGTTTATTAAGACATTGATTCATACTTCTAATACCGTGCGCAAAACGCTAGCATGATTTTTGAACTACTTAGACAGTGGCCATTATAATACGTCCCAATAATTAAACTAGCTTTCGTTAATAGTATTTTTAATGACTGCTTTAAATATTGTCGAATGAAAAACAACGTCCTGGATACATTTTGAGACATGCTCATTAAACGTAAAATTATTTTCCAAACAGACACCCAAATTCTTTGCCACCTGCACTGCAGCTTGCTACCATTCACAAATACATAGTTAATGACCACTCTGCTTCAGCTTTCCTTTTTCCAAATACATGTATCTGCGACTTTAATGGATTTACATAATATTTATGACGACTAGATGTTAATCGATTTAAATCTGTATTTATCGCTGCTAAAACAGTCAAATCTTCATAAGGACTAAACGTGTAGTACAACTGCGTGTCATCCCCATGCATGTGTACATACATCACAGTCTAGAATAGAATTTTCAATGCTGGCATGTGTAAAGTGAGTACAATAAATGGCTTAATATACAGCCCTGTGGGACACCACAGCTAACAGTTTAAAAACGGGACATGTCTTTACTTGTTTTAACGCATTGAGACCGATTTAACAAATAATTTCGCAAAAGTTTAATTGCGGAATTGGAGATACCATTGAAGTGTAATATAGAGATCACAATTCTGTGATATATGGTGTCAAAGGCTCTAGATTAATGCAGTCGATTTTCATTGTCCACGTGTCCAATAATGTCTGTTACTTTTAACAGGGCAGTTGTGCAACTATATCCCCAGATAAATCCTGACTGAGACTCGGAAATAATGTTATTCCATTGAATGTATACCCTTATGTACCCGTTTATTTTTTTCTCAACGGCTTTCGACAAAAACTGGTCGCAATTGATCAAGAAAATATTCTTTTTTTATTTTAGGTACATGTACAACTTTTGCTTGTTTCCACGCATCGGAATCCAGCCTAAAATTGTAATATACATTGCGTGCATAAAAGTAGCACATCAATACTGATTTTATTTGCTCCTGTTGAATGGGTTTTAATTTCTAATAGGTAGTTACGTATATTTTGAGGTTTTGTGTACAGCGATGGGTTTGCAAGCATTTTTTATCGTAATAAACTGTTAAAACCAACACTTCAGAGAAATTTTGAATAGTCCTAATTTTGCGTGCCGGGAAAATATAAAAATTTCTAGGTGTCTAGGTATACTCTTCGGTTTGTTATCAAACTATCTTATTTCATTATATATCTTACTGTTGACCTTTACAATCTTTGTAAGAAGAGTAAGGTTCACAGCAATAAATATTACATTAACAAACAATTTGAATGTATTTTTCGTATGCAAGTAATTCCAGCCAGTCAATGTTACTAGTCAAATAATGAAAAAGTTGAAACTTGATGAATTTTGTTATGGGTTGAAACTTTGTGTATACAATTTTAAGTACATTTTCTACTGTAATTCTATTCTAATGTCCAATATCTGAAAATATATTCTTGCATTCTATAAGCTTAACTTAACTTAACAAAAAGATTTTACGTTTAAACAAGGGCGAATCCATAGGGGGACACTGAGGGTAATTGAAACAAAGGCTACATAGATTCCTAGACAGACTTCCGGAAGATGATTTGATTTGAAGATCTGATTAAACGAGGAACATTTTCTGCGTCTATAAATATGAAATTGTTGCGTTTTTGGAAAACATGCAAGTAATTCGACGAATGCTGTACACTCTTTCAACGGATCATTTATTATATATCCAAGTCTTGGCAGTATTTACGATCATTTTGTATCAATAAAAATATATTTATGATTTATAATAATGATTTATGGAAAATGGGTAGTAATAAAAAGATGTAGTACATGGTTCCCTCAAAATCAAGAATCACCTGCATGATAAACTTTTAGAGCTCTTATTACTTCACCCAGTAGTTTAAAAGAAATCTATTTAAACAAACATCTTACATATAAACACAGACAGAATATTATTATGGTTCCCTTTTGGATAAATAGCAGTAGATTACTTTTCTAGTACATTGCACACTTTATCAAGCAGACATATTCCTCTTTACATTTGACTTTGCTGAACCATTAAACTTCTGCAAGCAAGAAACCAAAAACCGGATTGGTTTCTACGAAAAGATCCAATTCAATTACAGAAGACACAATTGAACCATCTTTGCCTGCGTTGGAAAACATGTATTCTGTACTGAAATGTTGAGAATTATTGAGCAATTGGAACTGGTGATAAAAAATGTTATTTTAAAGATCTAACTCTAACATCGGTTTAATATACATGTCTGTATGAACTTCACATTAGAAATTTGAACATTATCAGGTATAGTTCTTAATTATACAGATTCTATATTTCCTKATTGGAATAATTATKGCATATATCTGTCAAAGCATCGAAGCTGCCAATAAAAAACAATATTTAAATAATAATTAATAAATGTCCTGGTGTCCAGTTAGCTTGCAAAAGTAACAGAAACAACAGAGTGATGTATATTATGATATTATAATTATTTAGAAACCCTAGCTTTTATTTAATTTGAAAACGTCCACATGCTTTTTGAAAAATGGGATATAAATATTACTTACATATAGTACAGAAGATTTCGAGAGTCTCGTCAGTTTGAAATTATGAATCCTTACCTGTAACAAAAAGTACATATTAACAGAACATTTTTGACCTTATCTCTTTGCTAACAACTTGTACTGTCATAGTGTGAGACGCAGATTGAATAATTCCGAAAATGAATTTAATCCAAATAGAAGCACTTACTTGCCAACTACATTGGCAACAAAACTAAGAAACTATCAATACGCATGGGTCTCAACTTTACGAATTACTGTGAGCTGTAGACAAAACATTACAGGAATAATATCATGAGCTCATCTCTCACACTTTTAAAAGTTTAGTACAACTATATCAGGTGTACATACAAGGCAACCGTTTTATACAAAAATCTTTCGAATTTTTGTGTACTAGAATCTAAAATTTTTTACAAACGCGGTCGACTTCCGGTTGTGTTAAAAAAGCACACTTATTTTGGTTTTTAATTTTTTTTTAACTTTTAGTGCCACTTTTTTTAAGCATATATTTAGGTCTAAAATACACTACTACGGAATTAATATTTTGTGGAAAAAAGTTGAAAAGTGTCGATGGAAAACTCTTGAAAATGTGCAATAACTTTAACTAAAAGAGATAGGGCTATCAGTTTTGTGATATATTTAAAAGCACAAAATTTTGTATCATTCCGAATCGAACAAAAACTGTGGCCTAAAAATTAGTTTTGATATCTTTCAATTCATATGAGCTGATTTTTGGATAAGATAGTATGAAATGCTAAACTAAATTTTCTTTCATTTATGTTATTCATTCATGTTAAAAACATCATAAAWACAATTCCAACCAAATACAACGTCATGAACAATTAAATAAAACAGACTAGTATTTAGCGTGTGAATTGAAGAATAAAACAATAATTTTTCAAACAAATAAATACGATTTTCTGATGGAGCTAATTCCACTGCAATGGCTTTATACACCGTCATAATCATCACTGTCATTATCATTTTTGAATGACAGATAACCAACATTAACGGTCTCGATATTTCGACAGCGATATCGATGTCTTCCTCAGAACTAGCAATGTAACTTCTGATAAAGACACCGGTATGTCCAACCAGTTTTGAAAATGACAGGTCATCAACAGATAAGATAGTGATCTCATTTCGACTCCAATACAAGAAAGTGAGAGTGTATTGACGTGAACAAGATAAAAATTCGACCATCATGTCCCTTAAAACTCTTTCAAGTTTGATTCCAATGTTATATATTGAAGTAACCCGGTATGCTATATTCCAATTTCTCTATTCATTCATATTACATCTAGAATGTTTAGTATATTTCGTATCGGTTTTGGGAAAGGGGCATATGTGAGACGTTCGAGGGGGTAGGTTCTTAAGTGGACGAGAAACAGATGCGCTTCAGTTTTTTCAGTGTTCCTTCAACTGTTCACAGGTTAATACTTTTTGAACTGTTGTCCTGATTCGGGCCTAAAGGCCGTCGCCGGCTTAAATTGCTTCCTAACGTTTCGCTAGCACGAGTGGCAAGCTTCTTCAGAGGTCTTTCCATCTCCGGTGCTGGTTGTAGACCAGCGTTGTAGACACAACGTAGGTAAGTACTAGACGATCATATTTCAGTTTTAAATCTCCACGAACCAAGGTATGTTACATTGCAATATTTGTGACATTAGCGCTAATCCAGAATTCACTATTTTCAGATATTTAGATACCAATCTAAAAATTCAGACGAAAAATGATGAAATGTAAAATTTAAGTTATACACAACAGAACTAGGAGAAGCAAGAAGTATAGAATATTGCTGAAGATGTATTATCGCGAAAAATAGCCCTAAGCAGAAAGAAAGCAGTAAGAGAAACGTACAAATTTACAAAGGAGCCAAAAAAAGTGACGAGATACTAAATACATAATTATGAAATTCGTAAAGACGAAAAAACTTCGCCACCGGGTGTTTGTTCGAAGCTCTGTACTCCAACCGCAGCATGGGCGTCGACTTACGAACATTAATCAACATATTTAAAGTGGCAAGCGCATTTCCTTCTGTATGCAGATATGGCAAACGCCAGAAAAAAATAAGAGAAACGCTGAAAGGGAACGGGCGAACATTATGCTCCAATGGGAATTCGCAGTATGGCTTTACGACGGTGAGAATTTTAATTATGCCAGCCCACAGGCCTTTGTTTTTATTCGCTGATTTGAAAAGTGCTTTATTTCAATACGCGAACAAGATGGTTGCGTGGGCCCTTCGTTTAGAGGGAGAGTGGTGGATGTGAGATTGCGGCACACGGAATTGGAGCTTTCTGTAGAAACGGAGGCGACTTGCACTAATTAGTAGCCGCGTGGTGCTTGGATACGTCACAAAACACTCAGTAAAGCTGGCGCGAATTTAATGAAAGCTAGATGTTAGTTGTGCTATTGTTGTTTGTGTAGTATTAATTGAATAGCCAAAATAAAAAAGGGTTGTTCTGCCCTACAATAAATTTTAGAGCGGAGGCAAAAAAACTGTGTTTTTGCTATTCACACAAGGATGTTTGTGAAATAATATATCATACGAAATATAACACAAAAAACTAAAAAATGGCTCTCTTTATCTCAAGGTACAATCTAAACAMAAAATGTAACCAGTTTGTTCAAAAAATACATTTGTAAGAACAKAAAACATAAAAAATGTTAGTCAATTAACATTTTTGTAGTAATTACTGGTCTTCATGTTTACTTGGTTAAACTTAGAATAGGTTACTAGATCAACTAAAGCGCAATTATTATAATATAATAGTAGAAGATGATTTTAGTACTCACTTTCGCAGATGTAATAGCAAAGCCACCCTTGTGTAGCATCTATTTAAGTGTTTTGGTCTGTTATCACTTGTAGATTTTCCTACACGATTTAATAACACTATAGATAAGGTGTACACAAAAATAAAAAGTAATATAATAGTCAGTCCATTTGGTGTGGCCTTCTCTTATTATATAGTTTTAAGCGTAAAAGGTAAATTTGAGCAAACATAGATTCTAATAACAAATTCAACATGTTTTTTTAATAGTAATTTATATTTTTTATAATCCCTTTCCGGAAAAACAAATCAGCTATAAAAAATCCAAATCGTATCATAATAATTGGTGAAAAATTCGTGATATGAGAGAGTTTCTTAGCCTTTTGAAATATGAATTAACTTACATACAACTTTCGCAATGAAAATACAATTCCATAATTATAAACGCATTTACAACTCAGCCATAAAACAAGTAAAAAAACCGCTGCATATTGAATCAATACTTCTACATCCAATTGTCAAAATGAAATTTACGCTTTTATTTCTTATACTATACGATCAGTAATCAGGTTTTAAGCATTTTTTCCCCTACACATTTTTGCTAAGACAAACGGTTCTCGTGATATTAGCAAAAATACATACATTTTTAAAATAGGTTTTTCAAACAACCTGAAAATTAGTAACTTAACAAAAAAATTGCACGACTGCTTTCCGATCAGAAATTTGATTTTGTATATAATACTAAAAAAAATCGTATGGATAGGGTCCTAAATACGTTTTTTGAAAATATTTGAAAAATGTCAAACTTTTAGAAAAAAAATTTAAAACACTGAAGATTTTTTTAATATATTCGAAGATATTTAGGAAAAATCGTATTCTTTCAGTTACGCTTTTTTGCTAATATCTTCTAAACAGTTTGCTGCACAGAAAATTTATAGAGACGAATAATACTCGCAATAATACTACTAACCACATACTAAAACGAAAAAAATAAAGATTGAAAAAGGGGTAGTTACCCCTCAATTTCACCACCTTTCCGATAACCTACTTACCCCAAACACAGTAGGTCGCTTTGGGTAGTTTTTTTTATGTACGCCTTTCAAGTTCATATGTTAAGTCTTTCGAAAGTTATCGCGTCCACACACAAATCCACAGACACACAGATAAGAATTTTTTTTGCTCAAATTTTGCTTTTTTACGTTTTCGACCATTTTAACCGTATTGAGAAAATAAAAATTTTGATACAGGACTTCCCATCCGTTGGGTGTGGAAGTAATTAACGTAAATGGCGAGTACTTAAAAAGAAACCGAAACAACCCCAATTAATAAACAAAACAAATTACTCTTGTATCGAGCGTAAATGACTTGCGCATTTCTCAAAACTTGATAAATTTTCTTCCCCCTTGCAACGAGGATTCGATTAATTTATTGTCCACAAACTACGAAAGCATGAACTGCAAATTCTCGATTCATGAAATCTCATTTAACAATATTAAGGACTGCTTTAGTAATGGTAATATCGAGCGTTCGAGTGCGGTAAATCGGTAAAGGATATGAGTATTTATGCCTCCGATTACCAGAGAAGGCGTGTTTCCAAATCGTGTAAAGCGATCCTTCCGTCGTACCAATAGTCAAGAAAGGTGATACCAGTGAAAACAGTAATTACGGTGTCATTTCATTATTACCAATACTTCCAAATATTTTCGAAATATTGTTAGTACTTCAAATCTCGAAATATTTTGAAGCTAATGATTTTTTGGGGGTCAGTTTGGGTTTCGTAAACATTCATCACCTTTTCTTGCAGCTCTAGCGTTTTGTTGAAAATGTTATTGGCTCTTTCGAAAATCAAAATTATTATGCAGCCCTTTTTCTTGATTTGAGTAAAGCGTTCGACACCGTGTCGCATGCTATTCTACTTAATACACTAAAGTTTTATAAGTTTTGTGAAAATAGTATTAATCTTATTAGATCCTACTTATCGAATCGGGTATAAAAAGTTGTTATTAGAGGAACATTGCCAGATGAGTGTGGTGTAGCTCATGGGGTAACACACAGCTCAATTCTGAGTCCTTTGCTATTTTTACTATACATTAATGATCTGCCATATTGTACACCTCTGTACTACTGTATGTTGTAGCGTTGTTCTTCGACTTGTCTTCAACAATAGTTAAATGAACATCTGCAGTAAATAAAGGGTGGAAGGCTGCTAACAAATTACACTTAAATAAAGATAAAACAGTTAAGGTAACTTTCGTACCTAGAGGAGGCACAGTCTCCGTAGATTATACCAAATTTCTTGAAGCGTGCGCTGATTCTAGTTTGTATTGGCATCAACACATTAACACCTTTGCTGCCAAACTTTGTAAAAATATTTACTTAATATGTAATTTACCTCACCTTATTTATTTATATTCAGATGTTTAAGCTATATCACAAAAAATATTAGTCACTTTAGAGCGTTAAACACAATTCATGAGTATAATACTAGGGGAACCAGGATATGTTTAAATATCCTAAGACTTAACAGAAGCAGACGTGGAATAAACTATTACTGTATACAATTTTATAATATATTGCTTAATAACATAGGAAATGTGCCTTCTAATTTATTGATAAGAGTAATAAAACAATACCTCATTAGTAAGTCATTCTACTCGATGAAGGATTTCCTGAATGATGATTTCAGGGTTATGCATTTGTAATACTAGCAAATTGTGTATGTTTGTGGATTTGAATTTATAACGTATTACTGGCTAATTACCTATTGCAAAATGTACTTACACTCTTGTTGTTTTGACCTGTGTAAAATAGGTTTGTATTATTAGCACCGATAAATTATACTATTATTATTGTTATTTTAAATAAATCATCTGTTAAGGTTTCAGGGAATTCKAAAACTTCATCGTCTTTTAAAAATGTACACAGGTCTTTGATATTCTAAACAAGTTAATTATTTATAGGTAACTGACCAGAGTAATCCAGATTTTTATATATGGGAATAAACTGAACGCCAGGTTTATTAAAGCACAACGTACCTGAAAAGAAACCATAGTATCGTCCCGTCACCCCGCTGTTGAAAAAAATGTTGGATGTTTCAAACCTTTCGTTGAGTACCATGGCTTGCCAAAATTTCAGCACGTGTTGGCTAAGATTCTTATCTCTGCATCAATCAACGTGTACAAATCAAAACACGCGTTGACTTTTTTCAAAAAAATGTATACTTCCATTGAACATGGATCTCAACTTCATTCAAATGCTTTCCACGACTGGCCCTGCATATCCCATACAATCAACTCAATTCTCCGGTATATTTTCAACTATATGGAGCTGTATTCGACCAATGACCTTAAGAGTTTCAATCGTTGCTGGATGGCTAGCGTAACACTTACTTTTAACGGATTCTCACAAATAATTCAAAGGAGTCAGATCGCTGCTGCGAGGTTGCCAACGGACGTCGGTATTCGGCTGATTGTGCATAAATTATCTGTTTCGTTGGCTGTGTGGCAAATCAAAGCTGACTGAGATCATATGCTTCAATTTCCGGCAGTAAAAAATCTGTTATCATGGCGCGACAGCGCTCGCCATTGATTAAAACGGAGTGTCCTTGCCCATTTTCAGAGAAAAATGATCAAAATGCCTAGCAAACAAACTGATTGCGTTGGAGACAATCTTATTTTACCATTTTTTCAGGAATTTTTCTAGTTTGAGAAGAAGATTCATAACTCTGGAAATATGTATTTTATAATTCCTATTTTGTTTCAAGTGAAAAGCGAGCAATTTCGTAAATGTCAAACATAAAGCTAACTTTCTGTTGTAAGAAGAATGATTTCTCAATTGAAACAATCGAAATAAACGGTAGACAAAATTGATAACACATACAGCTTTTTAAAATTGCTAGTTAAAACCGCATTTATATGGTCAAATAGTACAGGCAATACTTCAATATATCCTCTCCTTCCAAGATTTTCCGGCCAAGAAAGATTATACTTTTTATTATTTTTTTTTGAGTAAGCTAACATTCAGTATAATCAAAGCTATAAAACATCGCTTGTACACAGAAAAAGGAAACAATCTATATATATAACATTTCTTTTTTCGTGAGAATTTTAGGCCCCTTTTTTAAAACAAGGGCATATTAAAACAATATTACATTTTCGTAAATCATATTCGTTTTATTGTGCCTCCAGAAGAATTCCTCATACATACTTTGATGACAGCACTTGGTCACTTGGTCAGTAATGTACAATATAATGTGGGCATCAATCATTGCAATTATTTGAGAGTTTAGTTTATTTTTTCTATTACAATGTTTTCCTCGATCGACGCTTGGTCTGGAAGCAAACGTATCAAACGCGCCAATATTTGTACGTGTATTTCGTAAGAAAACAAAAATTTCTTTTCTTGTGCTCTTTTATGTCTTTGGTTCAACACAAACACCTTAACACACATTTGCAAATTTTTGAGCTTAATATCTATTACTCTAGTTTATTTGCTTTATTTTTTCTTTTATTTTTACACTTTTTCAGTCCACAACACTTATTCTTTTACTTTACAACATAGTGGTGAAGGAAACCCTCAAATGTAGCAGAAAAGTCCTTGCTTTACCAAAATAACCATGATCAACTGGTACAGAAGACACTTGATGAGTGTTTTTATGTTCAGAAGACGTCGAGCTTAACACAGAAAGTTAATTAATAGAAAATGTGTTTTGGACAAACTACCAAGGTGAAACAGGTTAGATATGCAATGAGATTGTTCGAAGTTTGTGACTCCTTTTTTTAAATTTAAATAATACAAGTATTTTGTTATATTAAAACATGTCTTGTTGACACTTCTGTACTATACTTGCACAAAGGATAGTATGGCAAACTTATTCTTATTATTATTCCTTATCTTTCAGATTTACTGGGGTTGTGACCTATTTTCCTTTTAATTAAATTAAAATTAACCATTAAGAGCTTAATTTACTATTTTTTTAAATTGTTATGTTTTTATTTTGTGCGGTTGCCAAAAATGGTCAAACATAAAACGAATAATCTTCACTTCCTTACACAGTAAGTAGTCTCATATATGAATGACGTTAATATACAGTTAAGAAAGTAATAAGTTCGTTTAAAATTCTATGAATAGCTGCGAAAAATACACGGACTCCTCAAATTCAATTTATATTTACAATTTTTTTCCAATAACATACAGGGTGGTTTCTGCAGGAGATATGACGTCATCAATATTTTTCCTAATGGCAAATTCATTATAAATAAAATAAAAACGAGAAAATAAGAAAGGTTCAGGAATATTACACCTAAACAAGTGTTATATCTTGTTGAAAAAAAGATTCTCTCTGATAATAATGCTACTAATCATACTAAATAAAATTTTAAATTCTTGCTCCTGTATCATGATAAATGCCAACCCATAATTTTAACTATGCCACACCGTACTTTGACTTTTTGTCTATTAGCATAGCCGCTCGAAACAAGTTTAATCTCTTTAGAAAAATTATGTTTTGTGATGGAATTATTATTTTAATTTTTTTCATATTTTTATGGGATATGCCAAGGGAAAATGCATTCCAAAAGTGTTTATAGTTCAGAATGACGTATATACTTTCTATTTATAGTAACCTGAAAACAAAAATTAAATCCTTTTCTACTTACCCTATTATTGGCAGAGATATATCAGTTATGTTTGTCAATAATTGCAGAACAGTATACTACATAATATAATTCTTTTTTTCAACAAAGATTTTATAGTAATTCCTATTTTACTTGATTCACTTTAAATAAAAATTGGTGGTTAAATATACAACACGTTATATTGGGCAGTGGATACAATGCCTTACATGCCAGTCTCTTAGAAATACCTAGTTATCTCAACCGGCCGAACAAGGGAAACGTTGCTTTAGAAGATCCAAATAAAAGATGCAAGATATTGGTCACTGCAAGAGTTGGTTGCAACAATTGGCAGTTATCAGTTAATACTAAAGCTGCAGGTAAATATTTTAGAGTAAATATATATTGTAAATATAAGCATACTATTAACACTAGACCTATATTTTCACTCTAATCAACTTTAAATCTCTCTTTATTTCATCCAGAATTAAAGTTACTACCTGTGCGCATTTTTATGAAGAACTACATCTAAATAATGATACCAACAAAATTATTTCAATAACAATTAACAAAAATGAGAGAATTATATTATACACTCTTGAATTAAAGGCAATTATCATCCTATAATCAAATAGTTGTTTAACAAACACTGATGTTGGTAAGTGTTTTAAATAAATTCAAAGTATATATTTGCTCTTATTAGATGTGCTTAATACAATTATTTGTCCACGAGGAACAGGACCGACTTGGGTTAACAGCATACCTAGGTATATTGTGTTTGTGTATGTGATCAGTTTCATACCATTTGTATGTGTCCTGTGTGCGGTGTAAGAAAAAAAATGTACTTGAATTTTAGCATAAGCGCCAAGTGTACAGATTATATTTTATCGACCAAAAAAGGTAATGATGAACTCTATTTAGTACCTACCAAAGCATAATACATATTTTAAGACTACAAGTATACCTGAAGCTTAGTATGTATTTAGTACGATCTTTATTACTAACATTAGTACTAACATTAACAGAAAAAGCTAACATTTACATAATGAATTAATAGAAACATTCACTTGTTTTAACAGTTTTTGCATTTCAACCGTCTACAACTGTTGCATACTATTCTTTCCTTTGAGTTATACTGTATGTTGTACCTGTTTTATTCATTTTTTTTATTCAATAAAATATGAGATCTTTTTATTACTTTCCTCGTCCTCAGCTTGGGTTTTAGCATATTAATTGAAAAAATTGTATATATCACGACATTGATTAATGGAATTACGATAATAACTTCTATATAATCATTTAAAATTTTGGTGTTTCTTTTTGGTGGGATTTTAGTGTACGTACATAAAACTACAACTGCACTAAAATGGTTAAAATTGCACTAAAAATAGTGAATATTTCAAACCATTCTAAGCTTCTCGTACTAAAAAACATAAATACAATTGTCATAAATAAAAAATTAATTTATCTACTCTCGATGTTTGAATAGGTCAAAGCGCAATATATCACACGCTATAGAGAAAAATAACTATGGGGACGAATCGAGAAGGATGCCAAATAGCGCAAATTTAAAGCCAACAAACACCACTTCCAATATTTTATATAGTCAAATTAGGCCAGCGAGGTGACAAAATCAGTTAATGCATCGAAACAAGACATGAATTAGTCACAGCCAATTAATTAGATCCAATTATGATAATTGAACACATCGTTTCCAATTAACCATGTAAACTGTTTGACAGTAATTGTCCGGACAGCCGGGCAATCCGAATCTCTAAGCGCACCCCGCATAAAGCTCTGGCTACACCGAACAAAACTCTCCGGATCCCCGCCTACCGCGACGGGCGCTGCACGCGATTCCGACCCGCAGCCACGTCACCGCTAGACCCAGAACGGCCTGCGACGCGTCCGCCAATTCGCGTCCCACAACCCGACGCAGCATTGGTCTGGAACGGGCGCCGCCTAGTTTAAGGGGTCTTTTCACGCGAATATTAGGGAGTATCTTGGCCGGCGGCTCGCAGTATTCCTTTTTCGAGTCAGTTCGATACGCGCTGCGGTCCGGCATGCGGCCCGCCAAATTTGAATAGGACGGTGCGCGCGTTCGGTGGTGAAAACATGAACAATGACAGCTTAGAGGGCACGATACACGTCACGGCGCCGAGCATACTGAACAAGCCGTCGCAGACGATGCCGCAGCGATCGCCCTTCGCCATCCAGGAGCTGCTGGGCCTGGGGGACTCGCKGCACCGGTCGCCGACGGKGGCCGTGTCCGCCATCACGCCCAACGWCTACCCGCAGAGGCACATGCAGGCGCCGACGTGCTTCCCGTCGGAGCACGGCTTCAACCACCACCACATGACGATGGCGGCGTCGAGGATGGCGTACTTCAACGCACAGGCGGCCGTGGCGGCGGCCTTCCTGCCCCACAACATCGCGGCGGCCGCGGGGATGAACGCCAACGCGGGAGCGACGTCTCCGGCGGCGGTGCTGGGGCTCGCGGGGCACCAGAGCGCCGCGGCGGCGGCCGGTAAGTCCCACACAGTTTGTAGTTTGGTTGTCTTGTAAGTGAACGACGGGTTTGAGAGAAATCGAGGTGGTAAGCGGCTCTAATCTAAAATGTAGTAAGAAAACTTCACGTTTGGCGCTTAATCCAAACGGGCCTATAGTTAGGTAACCAAAATAGTATTTTAAACAATCCTTCAACTTATTTGTGCGAATGGCTTAGGGCTCTTCATCATATATGAACGTTTGTTCTTCTACGATTAACAATTTTCAGAATTAACACTAGAATTGCAAATAATTTTTAAATCACTCCTCGCAATACTAGACTATTGTGAAAATACTTATCTTATTCACTGACAATCAGTTGAATATGCCTGAATTATTATACCTAAAGTTAAGAATGTCGAACGATACAGTTTCTGGTGCCGTCGCATAAATGCCCTGTGCTTGGCGTCCACTATAATCATAATTAAGAACAATCTTAACGTAAAATAATTTAAATTTAATACACAGCTCAAAAGGTACTCCCTAAACGAATTTAGATGGCTGATAATAGAAGTTTAAATAGCGAAATACAGTCATCTACATCGCTATAAATTCTTACCCAAAAATGTTCGGTGGAATACACTGCCTTTATACTAGCTAACATAACATTCAGTATTCGGATTCAATTTACAAAAAGAAAAAAAAATATCATTTATTTTTTGCCAAAACTGTAAAGGAAAGGTTTTTTGATTGTTCTGAAACCAGCACATTTGTAGCTGAAGCTTCTTTTGGTTTTAGACTTAATACTGTTTTTGTCATGTACGAGGGCTCGCTGTGTTTTGACAGTTCTGCGACAGTTTACACAATGATGACTTTAAAACAAAAAATTTATTCGATTCAGTGTTATGGTTGAAACATTAATATTTTGACACAGGCGAGAATTCTATCCCAAAACTTTTATCATTATTTTCTGATGAAGAAACGTCGTCTACCAACGGTACAGTTACCTCGCAGCGTATATGATATCGAAGCAATTTCACAATTTTAAAAAGTGACCAGTAATGTTACAAAGTAAATGTGTCATGTGAAATTGCTTATCACGGAATAATAGATCCATACATAAAATTTTTTCAACGACCGACTTAATTTATAGCTTAATTATCGGCGCACAATGTTTATTGTTACTAGATGATTAAATGTGAATGTAATGTGCCCTGCTGAGAGTCCCGATTTAACGATATTGGATTTGTATTTGTGGAACGTTTAAAGCAAATTGTGGATAGGAATAACCTGCCTAGTAAGTTGAAGAATTAAAAATTGAATTAGAGACGTCGTGACATGGTTATTCATCAAATATATTAATTCGTTTTAGAGTAGCATTGTGCGCGGATAGGAGTGAGAAGTTTATTGAGTTATGATTATTTTTATTAAAAATTAGTTGGTATCTTTAAACCGTTTCTTTGATTTGCCATTTATTGAAATCAAGTTTCTCACAAATAAACTCATTTCTCTCCGCACAGTTCTGCTAGTAAAATCAAAGATACATCATTTTCCTTTTGTAATCTCAATTATGATTATTTCTATCCCGACCGAGCTGCAATAGAGTTTTATATCTATCAGTTACAAACGATAAAATAAAGTTTTACAATCCTTGCATTCGTTTGGCAATTAACAACTAATACCATTTAAAGATTAATCACGGTAAAATAATTACACTTACGAAGCAAAACAATTTGAAGGGCATTTAAAAAAATGATTTCCGTTATTATTTCCCTTTAAAATGTAATGCAGTTGGAAACATGAAATTAATTAATCTGTATCCTATCTGTTTATCTTAATGAAACTCTTGGTATCCCGTGATTTTTCAAAAATAATTCACCAAATCATATGCCACCTTTCTGTGACTTACTTGATAGTTATCAGTGAAATATCTAATAATGCCAAAATGACAGAGTTGCATTTACCAAGCAAAATTTCTCGTGTTCTAAGCATCTAACCTTCCACATAAGTGGTCTAAATTACAAACGACGCAGTGAGAGCATTAACACAACTATAAAAGCGACGAAGAATACACTCGGCTAATAAAACTTCTGTTTAAAGATAAGCATGTTGCGATTTTCTTTAAGAAATGTATGATCGCAATGAAATCCTTGTTATCTTGTCAATGGAACAAAGAATACACTACGGAATATTTTTGAATTTGTAAAATATTATAACATATGTGCAAGAAGTTCATAAACCTACAAATAATTTGTATAAATACTGATGTGTTGCCTAAGATGGCATGGACCCTAATTTAGTTAATATTAAAAATTAAAAAAAAATAGTTACACAAAGTTGCATCTAAACTGGCTCTCCGCTATAAAATTATATTCTCTGGAACCGATCAACTTTTAATTTCTGGTTAGAAATTAAGGCCACTTTCGTAACAATATGTGTTCATTTTGCACTTTGTTTTGCGCAGTTTCGACTCTTATGATAATTTTGACGCTTATAGTGGACTACAAAAATTTCAGTAAAAAAGATAGGAGATGGACTAGATATAAACTTCTCATTATCCGGCTTAGGTATCATATGTTAAGAATTCTGTTTACCGATCTAAAAGTTATGTACACTAATAGTGTGATTTTCTTCTATCCAATCCAGTACAAGAAATTCAGTCTCCTCAGATGTATCTGCCTCTTTCTTATTATTTTGTCAAATTAAACATTTCTAGGATAGCATTGTACATAAACATGTGACGTTAATAATGAGTCTGTCTACATCTACTAAGTGTTGCGTAAGTGACACTTGCCTATACAATAAATGTAACAAGCAGAAGCAAGTTTTTCAAAGCCGCACTTTATCCTTTGCGATTTAGCAAAGAAAAACCATAACAAAATCGAAGGTACTTAAATTCTGCTACTGATGGCACAAGGAAAAACATATAATTTTCTTAA